>VXAV01008420.1:18482-38849 GCA_013399715.1 Alectura lathami | reverse complement strand
TAATGTCTCAAAGAAGTGAAGAGTACTTTCATGTGCTTAAATTGCTAGGCATTTTCAGAAGATTCTCATTGTGCCAGAAAAACTCTAGATTTTGCTGAGTTGAGTATAAGCTGCTGGGCTAAAACAATGTATATTAAACTATCTGCTTGTGAGAGTGATAACGTAGATTTTGCCTTTTCATAGACATTCCTGTTCCAAAGTGCTGAAACATACAAATAGGCTAGCCCCTGCTCTGAGGAGCAGATTGGAAGAAGAGTGGGTGATCTGAAAAGAGCAGTGTGAGCACACGTGGAGCTTGATGCATGCTGGTGGGAAAGAGCAAGGCCTACCTATGCTCTTCGGACCTAACACAGATGTTTCTACCATGAGGACAGCCACATTGCTGTGCTTTCCACTTCCCATTGAAGGGATGCTACGCAGCCAGAGTCAGGTGTCACAGTGGTGTGGGGATGACCTTGTGAGCATCCTGCAAAGGCAGCTGGGTGATACTGACAACCTGAGGTACCACCCATTCTGGATGCTGGGGACCACTAAGATAAAGCAAAGAAATTCTCACTTCAGAGCAAGGCTGAGAGGAAGGGGTGAGTAAGACAGGCCTCCGCTCGCAGGCTGAAATGTATTTGAGAGAAGTGTTGATGGTCAGCATCTTACTGAGTCCCACTCTCCTTCCTCCCTCCATCACGCCTTCATCCCAGCCCTGCTCCTTGCTGCAGAGACAGCAGAAGTCTGGCCTGGGCATTCAGCTGTGAGACCTGAAGGCCTGTGTCTCACTTATGCAGTGTGTAAGTATTGACCTGTATTTAAACAGGTGCGTGGCTTGTCTTTTTGCAAAACTCTGTGGTATCTAGGAGCAGAGAGATGTTCACCATCAGTCAGCTTATCCTCCCAGCTAGGAGCCATGTGATGTGTGCATGAGAATGGGGTAGAATTGCCCCTCCAGTTTCCAGGTACCTAAGGTGGCCTCAGAAATCCTCTTGCTCTCTGTTGTTTCAAAGATTGCAAAGGAGTTTGAGTGAGCAGGTTCCAAACTACCTCTGCTTTTAACACTTTTATTTGCATTGCATCACTTCAAAGAGGTGAAAGAAATCAGGGCCAGCTTTTCCCTTCTCTTCCTTAAAATCACTGTAATAACTGGCTCTGGGACAATCATGTCTTCAGAGCTAGAAATACGAGGGTGGAGCAGTTCTCTAGCAGTTATTCTTGGGAAAATGATGCACTAAGTTGACAGTATGTACAGTGGGTGCTCTGTATGTATGCGTGTGCATGAGCCTTCACCACATACTCTACCCAGTGTTGTTTAACACATCCTGAATGACCTTTTTTGGATGTCCCATTCTTGTCAACTGCCCACGACTAAAGAAAACATCCTGGCTATCTTCACCTATGGGAAACAAATAAAATAAGCACAGCACACTGGATCTGGGACTGTAGCATGTACTACTAGCAGTTCCTGCAATGTACTTTCCTATTGTCTTGGGTCTTCTATTTCTTTCCCCTCACCCTTTCTCTACGCAGCAGACTTTTTGGAATTCCACTTCCAGTTTCAGAAGCGCTAAGACATGTAGGCCTGCAGCACTGGAGCAGCTTCTTTGATGCCTCTCTCTGCAGGGTGCAGAGTATATGGCCTTCCTGAGAAGTGCCTGTCTTTTCTTGGCTCTTTTATTTCCAGTTAGACAGAAGACCACTATAAGCTTTCAGCTCTGGTTCACAAATTCCCAAAGGGAGGTAGATTTTTACCAGTGACTTTAGAGATTATGGGCTTTCAAAATGTAATGCAACAAAGATGGGCAGAAGCAGAAAGCCCCAATACTTCCACTGCATTCTGAGGAGGAAGTTGATTAAGAGATCAGACTTTTCTGCCTGTAAACATCCCAGATGGGCATTTGTGGTGCTATTTGTGCTGTTTTACTCTGACTGAAATGAAGGGCTTCATTCCTCCTCCAGCTGAAATCATTGGCAGAACTCCCAGCCAAAGCAGAACCAGTCCCTAAAAGGTTGTGTTCTCTGAACAGGGAGTGTTTCTGTTATTTTAAAGGGTCTGAATTTTCTTAGGTATTGTGGAATACAGAATGGTCACAATCTGCATTGAGAGCTGCTGAAACCCTCCGTTTCCAAAGAGATTCCTCCAGTTACTGAAATGGAGTCTCCCAAACTCTACCTGCTCCTTTGGGGATGGGAAGACCCTTCCACAGGCGGGGACTTGCTTCTGCAGCTCAGGTCAGCTCCTGGGCACAATAAACACCATAGATCAGCTAATATCATTGGTGGGAGGAAAATGAGGTGGTGGACTTGGCTTAGAGTGGCAGAAATGAGAAAAGTTGGTGGGGATATGGGATTGAGCCCTGGCACAGGAGTATGTGAGAGGCAAGTATTCAAAGTGAGCAGTGGAAGTGGGGAGGACATCAAGGAAGACGGAACAAAGGCAGACCTCTTCTCACATTTGGCTGCATGACCTGCATGTAATACGCCTGAAAGACACAGGTAGCTGAATTAGATGCCCTGTCCCAGTGTCTTGTGGTAGTAAGTTCTCCTGGTAATCTGTGGCTTGAAATATACAGATATATTTATAAATATATATTTAGATTTCTCAATGTGCAACTTGTAATTTCATATAAGATACCTTAACAGTGAAAGAGTTTCAAGTTAATCATGTTCTTACACATACACTTGTATTAGCTCCCAGGTGCTTTTTCTCCTCAAAACTAGACAGCTAAGTCAGTACGAGCTCTCACATGGAGGTCTTTACATGCTTTCACTGCATGTCCTTAGATGGTTGCTTTTGCTTCTCACATCCTAGATTGAATACTTTGATTGAGTTCGGTCCTCTATAAAATCAAATGCACATGCCCAGAAGTAAGAACCTCTACTATTTGTCCATCTCTTGTTTCACTGCATGCTCCTTTCTTCCCAGGATACATCTCTGCTATTTCCTATTTTCTCTTGAAATGCTCTTGCATAGGTGATTGCTCTCAGCTGAGAAAGCCTGAGCAGCCCAAAAGACCCAGTCAAAGCTGGAGCTGAGCCTTTGCACATGAGAGGCATGCTAGCAGGCTTCAGTGGGCTGTAGGACTGGTGCAGGCAACCAGCAGAAGTCGGCCACAGGGAGAGATATGCAGTGTGACACTGGGTGAGTGAGAGCACTGCAGAAATGAATCATAAAATCATAGAATCGTAGAATCAGAGAATCAGAGAATCATAGAATCATAGAATCATAGAACGGCTTGGGTTGGAAGGGACCTCAGAGATCATCTGGTTCCAACCCCCCTGCCCTGGACAGGGCTGCCAGCCACTAGCTCACTAGATCAAACTGCCCAGGAACCCATCCAGCCTGGCCTTGAACACAGCCAGGGATGGGGCAGCCACAGCTTCTCTGGGCAGCCTGTGCCAGCGCCTCACCACTCTCTCAGGGAAGAATTTCTTCCTGATGTCCAACCTAAACCTCCCCTCTTTCACTTTTAGCCCATTCCCCCTTGTCCTACCATTATCCACCCATGTAAAAAGTCGGTTCCCCTCCNTTTTTTTTTTTTTTTTTTTTTTTTTTTTTTTTTTTTTTTTTTTTTTTTTTGCCAATAACTGAAAAAGCCTCCCTTTCATCTGCAGGACTGGGGAGCAAACCGATATACAGCAGCCTCCAAAGGGCTCCTTTTGGTACACAATAGTTTAAAGGCTGGCACTCAACTGTTTATGAAGCATTTTGTCGCCAGGGGCTCCACTGGCTTTCACTTCTGTTCTTAGTGCTGGAAACAAAATTAGTATAAGTAGAAATCTGCCTGTAATAAACCTTCCCTTTTCTGTGCCATTTTTCAAACTTGAACAGAAACATTTTGATGGTTAAAGCGATCTTACATTTCTTGATGCTCTTATCATGTCCAGTTATTGATCATGGACGCTAAACTGAATTCAGACTGTCATAACCAAATGCTACTGAAGTCTTGTTTTTATTAAACTAGCCAAAGATTTTTTTTTTCCTTTTGTTTATCAGCATAGATGAAGTAGAGAACCCAGCTTTACTGATGCTTCTCTTGATGTCTGAACACCTACTGTCTTGTAAAAACCTATAGGTGTTGGTGGAACTCAGGATGGAGTCCAGTGTTGTAAAGTGTGGTTTGCTAGCATGGCAAACTTTTTGCCGTCTTTAAAGGACATTTGTTTTCCCAACAGTAATTCAAGTTTGTACTTGAGAAATGCACGCCCTTGCACATGGGGCTAGGAAGGCTGGAGATGGCAGCCTTCTAAGAAGCAGAAGTTTTAAAAGACTTTTGTTGTTTGTTTGTCTTTAATGATAATTTTCTTATTTTGTTTTCGTATCTGTTCTGAGGAAGAAAAACACTATCCACAAGCTGTAAGTTTTCAACTTTACAGGGCTGATATTTGATCTAGACATAACTGAAGGCAGTGTCTAGGCAGTCTAATCTCACCACAGATTTGAACCTGAGTTTAAGTGTTTATGCTGGTACTGATATAGTTTTTTTTTCCAAAGAAGAGTTAACATTTTTAGAATGGACCTCTTTAGCATCAGTTCATTTTCAGATGTAAAGAAATAAACAAAATGCAACAATAAACCATTTCTGAGTAGTATTTGAAAACTAAACCAGAAACAGAAAGCACAACATACTTTTTAGCTTGGTCGGAAAAGCAAAACAAAACAAAACAGAAAAAAACGTTCCTCCCCACTTAAAAAAAAAAAAAAAAAAAAGTGGATGAATTGGATCATGTCCATGGATAGCATTGTCCTGTTGTCCTGAGTGATCTGATCCATACTGGGAGTTTACCCTACTGTGATCTTGGGCTGGACTAGAAACCTCCAGAGGCCCCTTTCCACCTATGTCTTTCTGTGATTCTATGACAATGATTATAGTAATTCATGCCACCACATTTATTGAAGGTGTCAACTAAAATATTAGGATAATTTTCCCTCGTTAGAAAGAAAATGAGAATAGATAATAAACTGTGTTGTAGTATAGTTTGAAACTTACTTCATTCTCTTGCATTCACACGTTTCATTCTGTTGATTCTACAATCTGAAAGAAGAGATGGAAAGGCTTATGATAAAGAAATGAAGAGTGGAAAATGCGAAGAGGGAGGGTGGAAGGCACTGAAACCATCCAAAGACAAAATACACAGACAGATTTAGTTTAAGTGGAATCTCTTTGAAACTCAAAATTGGTTTAAAAAACATTTTCTGTGTAAGTTTAAAGAGTCATTTCTGAGTCTTAAAACCTGAGCAGTAATTCACAAAGCTCATGATCAAGCCAAGCATTGCTCTTGCACCCAGTACTTCTAGGGAAGCAGAAAGGCTTCACAAGCTACTGCAAGACTAATACACATTTCTGGACTACTTTAAAGCAACAGGGCAGTCCAGCTTTGTGAACAGCTGGGCAAGATGAATAACAGTGACTTCATTTTTCCATTCGGAAAATGGACATTGATAGCACATAGGCAAGGATTGATTAGGTTGCGTGGAGATCTGGCAAAGATGTGTCTTGAACCCTGATTAAGGTTTTAAATCACAGAATGGCTTTTCAGGTAGCCATAGTATTTCTCTCTGTTGCCTTCTCAGCCTGTCTTCTGCCAGTGTGGAGGAACTTGTGAGATACACAGTGCT
Source organism: Alectura lathami (assembly GCA_013399715.1). Lineage (NCBI taxonomy): Eukaryota > Metazoa > Chordata > Aves > Galliformes > Megapodiidae > Alectura > Alectura lathami. The sequence continues at coordinate 33,244 of VXAV01008420.1, read as the reverse complement.
CTGGATGTACAGGTTCATTAGCCACTGGGACACTGATCCTGCACCTGGCCCCTGCTGAACTTTGGCCATTTTCACAGCTGGCATGAGCTGTTGTTATGACAGTGCTAGCTGGGGAATGCATTCTGTTTCAGGGAATAAATGCAGGCTTTTTTTACCATCTTTATTGAAGTTTAGGATTCATCGAACTGCTCAATTTTCCAAAAACAAAGATTTCCTGGTTTATGTAGTTTTTAAACTTAGAAATGCAACCTAGCACTATATATTTTTTTAATGCTCTTTATTGTTATACATTACAATGCTATAATGGACCTTATTACATGTCAGAAGCTGACCAGCCCATTTGCCTATCCCAAACATAACGGTGTCTCTTTGACACAGATGTCCCTTCAAGACCCCTTGCTCTACAGTTCATTCACCCCTTGGTCTCCTCTTCAGAGAAAAGAGATGAAAATGAACATACAGTACGGAAACTTAAAAAATAAAATATGATGAACTTGAATAAGGGTGGAAATGAACTCAGGTTAACACCTTCATGACAGCTGGTGATCAGCTCAACATTGAACTGAAGTTGCACAGAATACAAACATATATAAGAATTTTCACAGTCACACAAGTGGCCTTTAGACCTGCATGTTGGCTGTTACAGGGTTGAGGAAAATAAATACTGGTTGATATTATCCTTACCTTCTTTTGAAATCTGCAAGATTTTCATTTAAATCTGCAGCACAAAATGTCTATAAAATGGGTCAAGATTTGCAGAACGTGACATGCGTACATGCCCCACACAAGTCATTGTCTTTGCAAAGTGCTGTTTTCTGGCAACCTGCCATGGAAAAGCTGCAGCTTGTCTCTCCAGATCCTGCTATTTGCCCTGTACTACAGTTTGTCTTTTACTGGCACATCCAATACCGTTGACCTGCATATCTAGGTAGTGTGTGTGTCTAGAGAAGTGTATGCTTTCTTTCCGTGTGCCTGCTTCTAGGTCCTATGGAATATTGAGGATCCAGATATGCAGCCTTAGTAAGAAAATTAGCTCATGCATTTATCCCTGAAATACATTGCACTGCGTGGTAGCTAAAAACAGACTGAGGGATTGCTTTGTTTTGGTGAAAATCTGTGTTTTACTTGAAGTTTCCTAGCATTGCTGTTCATCCAGCACCTTCGCATAGAGTTAGCTACATGGTTATATTCAGCTGCAGAAGTACTTAACATATTCTCAGAAACGGACTCTGAATGAAACCAGGCAGGATCATGAGGTTTGAGTTAAATAAGTTCCTTGTGCTACTTGCTCTTCCCATCAGCTCAGCCTGAGATCTGAGGGAAGATCTGAGATCTGCATGGAAGCACTGCCAAGAGTCACAGTAGGGTAAGGATTTGTCAAGTACCCTGCTTGTGTTTTGACCCTGTGATAAATATATGTTAGCTTGTTCCTCACTGGATAACTGAGATAGTGCTGTTGAGAAAGGCAATGATCACACTGAATAACGCCTCTGCTAGTTATCATAACTACCTTACTCATATTTTAGCAGAATATCTATTGCCTCTTGAATAGACTGGAAGGTTTTTATTGGCCCAGTGAGCAGAGGGTCAGGCCACAGACAGTAACCCCAGGTAAAAACAGGCTCTGATCACCTAGAAAATTCAGAATATATCAGTTCTCATAATGAGTATTTAAAGAAAAGTTCAGTGCTCTTCTCCAGACATCCCTGAAACAAATAGCTCTGTTGTTTCATACATTATCCCTAGCGATTTCTCATCTGATGTAAGGTGGTATGGTTGCATTGTCCTTGGAGAAGCTATTCTAGTGCTGTGAGTTCTGGTCCGTGAAATCACAAGCACACAGCAAAATTGTGGATTGTAAACAGTTGACTTATTGGACAGAAATTTAGTTCTGATCAATGCATTGTGGTCGACACTCTGTAACAAATACCAACCAAACAAAAAACAACTATAATATGCATGCATGCAATAAGGGATTGAATAATATGTCCATCTCATGATCCAAGGGCACAGATTGTTCAGCTCATCTAGACTTATTTGCCCCATGGATTTTGGCCAAAGACTTTTCAGCGGACTATGATTTCCAAAACAAACGTGCTTTTGGATTGAGCTGGATGCAGAGGTTGGCTGTAGAACAAAAAGGAATCTCCGCTTGTGGCTGCATACTCAGATGTTTGTTTATAGAGCACTTTACAGTGACATCTATTTCATCAGCCAAGAATGGTCACCACAGTTAAATGTATATCCAGTTTGTGTAAACTTAGTAACTGGAAGAGGTTCTTGTTTCTTCCTTCACTTTTGTGTTCTGACAAGAAAACCAAATATTCTCTTTGCTTCTGCTGAGTCATTTGTGACTGCAAACCTGAGGCATGAGAGCATGCACTTTTGTCATTTTTCCAGGGAACAAAGTCCTCTTTAGTTGAATACCTGGGACCTATTTCTGTCCTCCTTTGCTTTAACTAATACACAATATTCAGCAAGTGACACAAGTAAAAAAAGAAAAAGAAAAAAAAAAAAAAAAAAGGAAATACAAAAGAGATTTGGGGTTATTTCGTTTTTTTCAAGCATATCTCATGTTACATAGCCAATACCAACCAGAATTCTTGAGAGATACTGAAACATCTTTACATCATGGTCTACAAATTTCAGTCAAAAAAGCTGAATATCCTCTGCTATTCTTAGCAACAATGGGAGTAGAGCTAAGCATTGCTAAGCCCCATGGGGGCTGGATTGTTTCACAGGAGTTTGATTTCAATTTGCAAATCACTTTATGAAGTTCAGACACCTCACTCCATTGTCATACTCTTGCAAAAAACTGTCTTAAATTAGTGTCTAGCTATTCTCTTGAGAGCCTGGAGTGGGAATCTCCAGTTTACAGGCTCTCTGCCTTTACCAGCCAATACCCTCTGAGACTCCTTAGTGTAAGCAAGGCAACAAATCCATCCATTAAAAAACCAGAAATTATATTATTAGTATGTGAAAAATATAAGTTGCTGAGGTATTTGTCACACTCCATTTATTAAAAGTGTCCCAATACAGTATGCATGTCTGTCTAACACAGTTTTTTACATCGTTGCTCTTGCAGTGTCTCCTGCATACAAGCCACAGTACCTTGTCCATGGTCATTTAAGAAGCCTGTGGCAGAGCTGAGCACTGACCCTCGATTTTCCAAATGCTACTCCACATCCTATAAACTGTTCTCTGCTGCCTCTTCAACCACAAATCTCCAACAAGAGCTTTTTCCCAAAAGTGTATTTGTCCTCCATTTATGGAATCAAAATTTTGGATTGTAGAGAATTGTGAAAATTCATGATAATCTCTCACTCTAATACCAGTAATTTCAGGAGAAACATTGTTCTTTAGAATTATGGTGACGAATCTTAATCCAGCTTTTCCATCTGAGTCTCATATGTCTGTGCATGTGTGATTCTGTAGAATGGGGTATCTGTAAACTGTTTTTTTCTGTTGTGTGAAACACTAAATACTTTGCCAAACACATCATCAGAATGTATTATGGAGGAAAATTATTTTCTCTGAAGTATTTGGCACAGAATCCTGCTAGGACATGACAGCCAGTTTAACAGAACAAAGCACTTCTCTTTTCTAAGGATCACTCACTGGAAGTCATTGTGGAAAACAAGTGTCAAGGAGCAGATGGACTGGTCCTGCTCCCTAGGGGAAGAGGACCTGAGAGCTTGGGGGAAAAAAAAATAATAACAATAAAAGAAATAATAACAGGTGTAGCAGTCAAGGCCTCACCAGCCAGCAGCTGCCCCAAAGTAGCCAAGCTGGGGAGCAGGGCAGACTCAGAGATGGTGGGCAGGTCCAGCCAAGAGCCTAGATCAAAAAACAATGTCATGGTGGCAAGAGGGGTCTAGGGTCTGGCAGGGAGATCCATCTGCCTGTCAGGATCAGTGATGGCTAGACGGGTCCATGGCGACAATATTGAGCAGAGACCAGGCTGGGAAATCAGCCCATGGCTTAGGGTACAGATCAGTAGGTGCTATGGCTGAGCTAGAAACGAGCACTCTGCTGAGAGTGTTCAGGTAGGGAGTGAGGGTCCAAGGCTGAGCTGAGTAGAGTACCTGTTCCATGGATGTGGCAGGAAACTCTAGGGAAGGATGGCCAAGACTGTTAAGGTCAATTAATGCCCTTAGGCCCTGACAGCAGCCTCCCCTATCAGTGAGGCACATCCTCACACAGGTCTGGGCTCAGGAGTTGCTTAACTGCTGAGGGGAATCAGTGGGCTTTTTGATAGCGCAGAGCCAGAACAGCGACAGAACATGATAGGACTTAGGACTGGGTGGTGGTGGTAGCTGGGATTTGGTCTGCACTTGATGAGCCCCAGAGGTCAGATGGGCCCAATGGGGAAAATGAGGTTCCCTTAAAGGGCTGGTGCTGTGAGGAGGTCAGATCCCACAGGGAGTCCAGTACCTTGGGAGGGTCTGTAGAGACAGAGGGCATGGTGCTCAGTTTGGGAAGGCGTGAGCTCAAGCCAGAAAGTCAGTCTGCCCAGCGGTGCCCATCTCATGTCTCTTCAGCTCTTCTGTTTTGACTAGACAGGAAATGAGACCTGATCCTGCTAGCATCTCCAGGTAGTGAGGTCATCGAGCAGGCAGACCCAGCCTCGTTCAGGCAAGAAAGGCCAAGGAGGCATCCTGGGTGTGTGCTGTTGGCCTGGCCTTCCCAGTTTAGCTGATTTAGAGCACTCACGTAATGTTGATGCTGCTTGCACAGAACATTCCTGACCTGTGAGAAACTGGGCCCAGCTCTCACTTTTGCTTTGGTTTCTCATCGTGGTTCCTAGAAGGTGGGCTCTTCAGAGCAGCTGGTGACTCTGCGACTTACTAATGCTACACCAAGATTTAGTGAGAAGGAAAGAAGGCCTAGGAATCAACTAGATGGTCACATCCGATGTATGGGATTTCAAGATTGCATCCCAACTCTTATTCTGCTCCTAGGATTGGTGCTGGGATCCTGTGCAGAAACTCACAGAGGTTGCATGGAGGGCTTAGATTAAATATAGGCAAGCCTGAAACGGCTTCCTACCTTCATTATAGGTAAACTTAGATAGGAGAGAGGTCAGTCTGTCCTTTTGATCTCAGGCTGTCACAGAATCACAGAATGGCTGAGGCTGGAAGGGAGCTCTTGAAAACATCTGGCCCAGCCTCTGCTCAAAGAGGGACACCTAGAGCAGGTTGCCCAGGACCACGTCAGCTGACTTGTGAAGATCCGCAAGGAGGGAGACTCCGCAGTCTCACTGAGCAAGAAGTGTCAGCCTGTCATTTCCTAGTAAATTCACTTTTAAAGGAATTAAAAAAATGTGTAAACATTAAAATGTCTCACATACCTGTGGTTTAAACCGATGGGAATTTTTTCTTTTCATACAACACATAAAATATGGGCCTATTAAATGAAACTTTGTTTTATGACATCAAATATCTTGATCTAAAAAGAAATATGTTGGAACTTCTGAAAAGTAAAATGTTTTCAGGTATCATTTTTCCAATGTAACTGTTTGCATGTTCTAAGGAAAGTTTTTAATCGAAAGCCAATTTTTATTCCTTTTTAGAAGTCTATTTTATTTTATTTACAAAGCCAGAAAAGATCTGGCTTCATTTTTTGATGAAAATCTAGTACAGCAACTGGTGTTATTAGAAAAACTGGGCTGCTTCAGTGGTTTGGCAGAGAGCTGGTAGTAACTTTTCTATGACATTTTAAATATTGCTGGTGAGGTAAATCTCTGCTCAGTGTATTTCTTAACAGTATTCTTACTTCAATTCACTCCTTCCTAAGTGTGGGAGTGACCCCTCCTATGTTTCCCCCACCCCAAGTTGTCATTTCTGCAGGTGGCACATTGCCCCCTGGCATTCAAAGCACCAGCATTTTGCCTGGGGCTCCTAGCGCTGCAGAGAGCATCTCTGGTAGCAGATGAGCTGGAGACTGTATCATTTGCAATCACTATATGCCCAGTGGGATTAAAAAAAAAAAAAAAGAAGAAAATCGTAACTTAACATACTTAACATGCTTTAAAATTGCTGTCTTCAAAAGGCTGCTGCTTTCTGCTTTTCTCCTCAAGGTGATGCATGCTGCTAAACAGTATTTCCTGCCATAGTTATCTTCTGAAACAGCAGGGGCATACATTCAGCTTTCTCATTTTATGTCTTTTGAAGTGTTCCTTGAGGCATTGTCTTTGATGTACAGGATCAGGCTTTATATTTACAAAAACCTTGGAAAATCATCAGGTTAGAAAACTTTGAGAAAAAGTAATTTTCATTATGACTTTACTGCTAATGTTATGAAAATCCACACATCAATAGCGTACCTGAATGCCAAATACTGTGTTCTGTGTCATTCCAGTTAAATTTTGACTTTGCTGTACATGGGTGCAACAGATGCTGACACGATGAAGGTCTTGAAGCCTAAATCCAGCCCATGAGGTCCTAGCTTCCTTTCCTTCTGTCCAGGCTCATTGTACAGAACCCATGTCCGATCTCTGACATCTAGCTGCTAAATAACACAACAGCCACCAGAGGGCAATAATAATAACTACCAATAAAAAAGTGCAGCAATCAGCCTCAGGAGGTCAGACTCCTTCCACCTGTCTCCAGCACCGTAGGTGGCATGTAGATTTTGGCACAGTTTTGCTGCTGATCTTTACTCTGAAAGTGGTCTGGAGCTGCACAGAAGCCAGGCAATTAATATACCTGTGTCCTCCCCCAAAACTCATATGCCTACAACCGAGGTAACTACCGAGGTAGCTTTGCATCCTGGAGCTGTCAGAAAGCAGTGAATGTTTTTCTCCAGGGGACTGAATCCTTTAGATGATTCCTGTTGGTAAGAGTGAGTTCCAGTAGAAAAGGCATTTTCGGCTGGTGCACAGGCCACAACTGGCTTGTGTCAAGGCCTGATAGGAAAGAAGTTGCTGTCATACCTGTGTGTGTTTTCCAGCAAAGCTGAAGCTTCACTGTTGACACATTCGAGACAGTTTTCTGTGACGGACCCCTTTTTCAGAAGTTTTTTCAGGAGAGGAAAAAGCAAGGAAAGGCATTTTTTGCTCCTTTTGCCTCTGTGCTGGGTAACACTTCTCATTCTGGTTTCTACAGTGGGTCTGAGTTGCAAGCCCAAAGCACAGGGATCTGTGCAAGATTTTCCTTTGGGGGAAAGTGGGGTCTGCCTGTCTTCTTCAAGAAATACAAAAGCTCTGTCTGTCCTGCTCTTCTTTCTACTCAGAGTTGTTCTAAGGGAATCCTACCTTCACAGGCATCCAGCTCCTCTTGCTGCCCTGAGGCATAGCCATGAGCTGGGACCAGCAGCTCCTCTCTCTGCAGATGGGATGCACCTGGGATCAGCAACCACGGAGCTGCACAACCACAGCGCCCTGCTGCTGTTTTTAGCAGCACAGGAAATGCAAATCCCAAGGGATTTTTGAGTTTGAATTGCTCAGGGTGCTTTTAAAAACAGGCTTAAATTACAAGAGAATTTGTTTTGCCCACCAGACACAGCAGAGGCTTTTATCTTCTGTAGGAAGATAGCCCAGATGTGTATTGGTGTAGTGGAGATCAGAACTTGACCACAAATACCTCATTATAACCTTGAAAAGTTACCTGTTTTATTTCTGTACAGGGGATATTTTTCTTGTGTGCTTTCATCTTAAAAACACTAACTTTTGAAAAAGGTGACCATCCAGCGGTTAACGAATCATGAGGCTGTCACACAGGTGGTGGTTACAGGGGATTCTTCCTGACACAACCTCCTCTGGTTTTGAAGTTGGACCTCCTTTGAGACAGAGGTTGACTTGAGTCCTCCAGTAGTTCCTTCTGGTTTAAGCATCTCTGATCTGATGACCAGGATATTTCCAGGGAAATACCTGTTTAACCCTTAGTTTTCTTATATTAGGTAATGTTTCCTGCTCTGTCTGTTTACTTTTCAATCTTTCTGCCATTGCTGAGCAATTTTTGCTGGCTTCAGAAAGGTGTAGTTCTCTCTCCTGTCACCTGTGCTGCTCACAGTGTAACTTCCTGTCAGCTCAGGTCCTGTCAGCTCGGGTCATGTCAGCCAGGAACAGCTGACAACCTAGGATCATGAAGCTAATGAAAACAGCACCTGCTGCCTCATATAGACGGTAGGACACCAGAGAAGACAAAGCCAGAGTAAGTGGACAGACTGTGGGGCTCTGCCAGTGGCTTCAGGCCAGGGGACAGGGAAGCTAGCATGACCTGGAGGAGAGGGAGAGAGAAGAGACATGCTGAGAAACTCCTCTGCTCTTCTCTGGGTGCAGGGAGAGACATTTCAGAGAAGTTACATTTTCAGTGACAGGTCAGAGAAAAAGAATTGGAGGGAGAAAGAAGCTAGAGGGCCAGCGTTAGTACAAGGAACTAGGAAATGTAACCTTTCTAAGCCATTTGATTGATTTTCTGTTTAAATTGCATTTGCCTTTGTCTGTTAAGGGCAATTGCATTTGTCTTTGTCCTTCCTTGACAAGCATCCCACAGGTTTATGGTCTTAGGAAGAGAACCTAACGTAAGCAGATGAGAGTTCCTAAAGCAGAAACACAGGTCAAAGTTGTCAGGAGGATAAGATTACTGTGTCACAGGTGTACTCACAGGGACAGATACAGCACTACATTTCAAATGGCCTGGAGAAGGAAGAAAAGGATGTAAATGGAAATAAGGTACAGCTAATTTTTTCCTGCTGTTCATAGAGATGAGGATCTTAGCCACCATTTTTTTCTCCCTGAAGTTCCCTGCAGATTTTTTTTCAGTGAGCTGAGAGCACACAATGGGAAGGGAGCACAGGATTGGTCTCTGCCTCTCAGGACAAGGAGGCATTCACCTAGGTGTGTCTGGCCAGCATCATATTTCAAAGGCCAGCTGGGATACCAAGGCAGAAACCAGCCTATTTCTGAGGTGGCGTCTCATGAGCTGGCCACGTGTAGGCTTTTCCTAGCTTCTGCAGATGTCCTCCTTACCAAGTCATTGATGTTTCTGTTTTGCTTAGCCTACGTAGGTTTGCCCTGTAGATTCCAGTCACTTTTGTCAGCTGTGTAGCTTTTCCCGTTCCTAATTCTGTGTACAGCAACCGTTCTTCAGGGCTGTAAACGAAGCACTACTACAGCAGACAGAAGTGTTGGTTAATCCAACTATGAAACGTAGTCCTCTCCCATGTGAAATTCAGCATGCATACATGGCAACGGTATGAAGAACTTGTGACTATTTTTAAACAAAGAGAGCTACTGCAGAGAAGCATAGGCAGACAAAAATATAAATGCAGGAAACAGCATTTAGCCATTGCTGATGTTCACAGGCTCCTGAGAAGGGTCCACCAGCAAGCAGAACCTTGAAGATTTGTCCAGTCTGTGATACCATGCTGGCTATGGATTAACAGTGCACTTGAACCACAAAGCAGGCAGCAGATTCTCATCTACTGGTTTCTAATAATACCTTAGTGCTAGACTGGAAGAAGTCTGCAATAATTTAACTAACTGAAGAACTGATTAAATGGCAAGATAGGAGGAGAGGGAGGGAGGGATGGAGGGAGGGAGAGCAAAACTTACCAATTGCCCCTCCCTCCTCACTTTTGAGAGATAGTGAGGGAAAAACCTTCAGATGACTTCAGGAATTTGCCCTCCCGAGTTAGTTACAAACGAGAAGAAAAAGCCATTTTAAAAAAGAAAATCTATTGTTCCTTGTTTAATGAAGTAATGGATGTACTGAAGGGGGTTAAAAATAGGAGAGTAGCACTAATACCTCCCCAGGTAAAAAAGCGTGGGAATTTAGACAAGCGAATACGATAGCTTCTCTTCAAAAAGATCACAGTTTTATTTTCCTCCTCTTCTGTGAAACGTTGCAAAAAGCATGACTCCCTTACGTCTTCTTAGGGAAGAAGTCTAAAGAACACCAAAGCCTAGCACAAATTTAAGTGTACTAATACGTCTTATGGTTCTAGGGGTGAGTTANTTTTTTTTGAATACAGCAGCTCTGAAGCAAGGGAAAAAAACAAACGTTAGGTGAGATTTGGAGTCAAAACACCACCAAAAATGTATAAAAGTTTATTTGATGAATAAATAAACCATTGTGCGCAGCACATATGTAAAAAAAAAAAAAAAATAGAAACAATTTCACAAACAATTGGACAATTTTATGTTTCTTGCAAATTTACAGTCTCTGTTGTGAGTCCATATTGAGTCAGAATATGAGGTATATTTTCTCGACAAAAAATACTGTGAGAACTTTGGCACCATTTTACTGTGCAAAATAAAATCTTGGAATTGAAATAGTGAGGTATATATAAATTACTCCACTTTTCCACTGTGTATGTGTCTGTATCTCTGCATGTTTGGGGAAAATTGGATTATTTAAGAGCATGATACAGTGGCAATAAAGACTGGTTTCTAGCAGAGGTGGATTAGGTCTCAAATTATTATGGGATCTGCCTATGGAGGAGGAAACCTTGAAAACAAATGTCAACTCCATATAAGAATCCGTGTGCACAATGTGAGCCACACAGGCCCATATGGGGAATTCATAGCAATGCTTTCAAAGCTAGTAGCCCATTTCATGACTTTGTGCTTACGCACAGTGAGATGATATATGCTTTGAGAGTGACCACAAATAAAAAAAAAAAAAAAAAGAAAGAAAAAGACAAAAAAAAAAAAAAAAAAAAAAAAAAAAAAAAAAAAAAAAAAAAAAAAAAAAGAAAGAAAACCATCAATAATAGGTTCCTTATTTAGCCCTGACTTGGGAAACCGCTTTACTTTCATAAGTTAGTCTTTACATAGTCACATACCCATAGACACATTCTTGTCTAGAATGTCTTGCTTGAGAGTTTGCTAGATCACGATCATATTCACTCTACAACCAAACTATTGTATCCAACTAGTCTAAAACTGCACAATGCTGCAATACTGCAGTAGTTGTGCTGGAGGGTCTTGCTGCCAAAGTTACCACAACATTAATCTGGCATTGAAACCTTTTGTGGTTTCAGTATTGACTTCAAGAGTTGTTCTGGCTGGCATTGACATGTAATATGGACAAAGCAGTGGTGTAGAGAGTAACTCAGTAGAGTGAATGGTGAGGATTTCTGAATGCCCACCAAAACTGCATTCACACTGGTCTGCAATTCTTAAGAACAAATTCAGAGCATCAGAATGCATCTAAACAGGCTTCTTGTGATCTGGTCTATGGTTTGTTCTTGTTTAACTTATACGTGCACAATGGAGTCAGTGAATCTGATTCTCATCTTTCATGCTGGCTGTCCCATTACTTATCAGAACTGACAACAAGTTACTCCAGACTATGTTGCTTTAGGAGGGAACAGGCTTCATCCTAACCTAATGACACTGGTGTAAGCTGTAATCAGAAACAAATATTTGTGTCAACATTCAGGCTATGAGCTCTTCAGTGTCCATGCACTCTTCCACCCTTCTTCAAATTTCATTTCAAAAGTAATTGGGAATATAACCCAAGAATACAGATTGCTAGCTGATGTATTTCAACACAGCTGTGGTCTGCATATCCAGACCTTTAGGGACTCTATGTCAATGTATCTGTCTGATATCCTCCAAACTTTTCTTTGACACAGTCTCCCCGCTTATAACGTCCTGCTTTTTCTCTTAAAATGCATTCTTTTTCCAAAGCAAACTGCTGCACACATTGTGGATGATCAAAGCGTGCCAGTTTGGCTTCTCTTTACCTACATACTGCAAGACCAGAAAATTAAGAATAACTCATTGCCTTTGCCATATACAAAGTATCCCATTTCTGTACTATAAATAGTGTTCCATTCTTTTCTATCTTCACTTACACTGTGATCACCACTTACATTTGAGTAAAATAAATTAAAGTGTAAGTCACACAAAAATAGCTGGAAAACTGTATCATGTTCGTAAAAGAACCATCTTGAGAACTAGTCAGAAAGTGTGGCTGTAGGCACACCCTTGTAGGCTCACTCTTTGGGCCAAATCTTCTACAGCTATTAACCAACAGTCTTGTTTGGCTGGTTTACTCCATCTGAGAATCTGGCCCTGAACAGTGTTTCTCGTGCATATGAGAAGGCTCAAATTCATTATGAATAGACATCCCCTGCAAATAGAATGGCATGTCAAGGCTGGACATAGTCACATTTTAGCTGCACATAGGAGATTATCTTGCACTCAAACGTTCACTTCTGCAGCAGCACAGTTTGTCTATGCTGAAAATACTCATGCTGTGATATTGCATTGAATCTAGTTTCAAATTTAGGAGCACACCATCAGTACAGGAATCCCAAGGTTTATGGTAACTGACATGTAGAGTAACTATTAACAGGGCCTCTTAAAATACTCTTTCAAAAGCACATATCATTGGTGATACGGAAAAAAAGGTTGCCAAAATAGTAAGGAAAGCTTATGCACCATTTATATGGCTTCTAGGAGAAAATTGGGTAATATTTCATATAGCTTGCCATGTTGTCTTTGAATGTGATGCAAATGATGGGAATTGGAATTATAGCATAAATCCCTCTGCACCAGTATGGGAAGGTGTGCTTATATAACTTTCGTCTTCCTCTGTCCTTCATACCTCAGTAAGGTATGATAGAAAATAATTAAATATACTTCAAGTAGTAAATAGAAGGGAATTCAAAACAGAAAAGTTTTCTACAGCCCTTTGCTGGAAGCTTTCGTGAATTCCATACATTTTACAAATTACATTCTGCAGTTCAGTTTTAGTTCTTTGGGCTAAACAAAGTTCAACTGGAATTAAAAATGTTGCCATTAAATATTTGTGTTTTTATATGTGTATGCATATAAGAGCACCTAAGCATCTGGATGCATTAAGATATGTAATTACTTCGATACACATTCACATGTCCCATGTCTATATTCCCTGTTCATTGCAGGGGAGTTGGACTAGATAACCTTTTAAGGTCTCTTCCAACTCAAGCAATTCTATGATTCTATGATCCTATATATACACACGTGTATTTACATTGAAAATATACACTTATATATTGGAAGTGGGTATAGCTTTAACAGCTCACAAAATGCCAGGTGAGTGGCAATCAATTTCCACATCTTCTGGTGTGTTTTGCATTTGGGATCCATTTCTGATTTATTCTGTGGCCCTTCTTCAGGGAAATTTGTTGTAGAACTTCATTTGGTCAGCAAGTCCATGTGAGGATACCCTGCAGAATCTTTTCAGAGACAGAGGGGCTCTGGGGATAACGTTTGCTTGTATGGAAATGGTTGTGGAATGAACATCAGCATGATCAAAATAGACTGAGGACTTTACGAGTCAGGACACAATTATGCATGTGTAGAAGAGGAGGTGCAGGGAGATATTCAGATGGAGTGAACTGCTCAAAGCTCTGGTGAAGCAGTCATCTGATGATTTGGCACATGATATGTAAACAACTCACTATGAAGGTTTATTATCTGAGGTAATTAATATTAATTTGTAAATAATCAATGGTTGATTAGATAATTATCACAGCAATTCTACATTTTTCAATACTTTTTTTCCTTTGCACTACAGCTTCCTTCCCTCTGTGAACAACACCAAAGGAGGCACACAGTCATGTAAAGTTCATACAGAGCAGAGAAGCAGCAGCATAGTATTGCGTATCCTATATATTGAATCTAATATCAATATTTTTATCCAAATATACACATACATTTTCAGTTGTGTTGGTTTTTTGTTTGTTTTTTTCTTTGTTTGTTTTTCCCCAATGAACAGTATATGTACTTTACCTGGGAGATTATTCCCATGTGCAAAATGAGATAGTTTTTCTTGGGGTTTAAATCTTCGGCTTTGCTCATGTACATATTCTTGGTAAAAAGTGGGTCACTGTCATAGCAGGAGAAGCCTTGTTTCCTTTCTTCACTCTCCCATGTTTGCTGAGTGCTATATAAGCACCATGGTAAGTATTTGATTCATATGCATTGTAGTTATTGGGCAGCAAGGTTTCTTTGAACTTGCACTCATCTTGGAAAACAGCCTATAGAATAGGAAGGGGGGAAAAAAGAACAAAGCAGGTATAATAAATATTTCAGGAAGACCCAAAGCACTTTCTTACTTGTGTTTCTACAGAAGAAGAACTTGTTGAAAGTTGCAATGGTTGGTGCCATTTTTCCTGCATCTAACAATAAATCTCCCTCCTCAGTGCTGATTTGGTCTTAGGCAAAATTAGATGTCACCTGTCTAGATAATGGACAGTGTACTTCCTGTGGCAGATCAAGCTATTTGAAAATCGTAGATTTCTCCGTTTTCTTTGTAAGCAACAATTCATCAGCATCATGCCCTTTGTCCAGCTGACAAAATGCGGCTTGATTTCACATCTCTCCTCTGCAAAAGGTCCTGTCGTTTATAAAAGAATTACATGCTGGCTGTTAAAACCTTCAGTTCTTTCACAATCAGCAATGCTCAGGGAGAACTGGTTGCTTGAATAAGGCATTTGAATAAAATCTTTGATTATCACTAAATGTTTTCTTTTGTTAGATCATTAACGACGTTACATTTAACTGTTAGTGAGATATGCAACAGCTTCCAAGCTGCAAAAACAGTCGTATTTATTTTCATGTTACGTTGTTTAAATCCAAGGAAAGGGAGTTATCTGCGAGAGGAGATGCAAGGATAAGTAGGAGACAAATGCAGAGCACTGAGGAAATTAAAAGAGAAAAGGGAATAATCAAAGGGAGCTCTGGTACCAGACCCTGCATTTCTTTAGAAAGAACTAGCTAACCACAGCATTTGGGCATCTGGCACTTTTATGAGCTTGAAATC
>VXAV01008420.1:0-10896 GCA_013399715.1 Alectura lathami | reverse complement strand
CTCAGCAATTCTGAATTGGAACTGAAATGAGTCTTGAACCACCCCACAGTCTGATCTGTAGCCAGCAGGTTGCTGAATGTGTTAGCAAAAAGATCTGAAGACGAACATTTGTGTGAGTTCTAGAGCTTCTAATTCAAGTAGTCAAACCTTGTCTCCTATAAAAGATCTTTCATTTTGGTTAAACTTGTCTTTTAGCCTGTGGAATAACTGTCTCCACAAAAAAAACCCACAGTATTCTTTCTGATTTTTCAGATAGCACATCGTCCTGGCATCATGTGCCCAGCAAAATTTTGAAGGTGTCAAGGGAGACAATAATAGCATTTACAGTGAAGTAAATCTTACGAACTCCATACTGGTAAAAATTTACCTCAGCAATCAACCTCTTCTTACTCAGAGTCCTAAGACCCAGAATGACAGTGGTTACCACCTAATTAAAGTAACAAGTTTTCATTTTCAGTATTTTAGTACGATATTAAAATAAGCCCCCCTTGGAACACAGCAGTACATATCCACTTTCAGATGGTCCAGGAAAAGCTAAGCAGCTGAGCAGTAATGTGATATGGATGGAAGCCACGTCTTTCAAAAATGCATGATGACCTAGGCCCCTAGGTTCCATTTTCAAGTCTCTGTAAGTCTCCTCCTATTTTAAGGCCTGGAAAGAGCAGTCCCTTGTACAAAAGCAGAAAGTCATACTAAAATTACTCACCTTGCTTGTGCTCAAGATCCAGGCTGGCAGCAGAGCAGAGGAGAAGGGAGATTGCTGGGGCACAAATATGACTGTTGTGGCAGGCTCTGGATAATTTGCATAAAACTCTGTTAGCCCTGGTGTGAACATGAAGCCCCATCACACCTGTAGGTAAATGGGCTTTGCTGCAGCAAGCTGGCCAGCATGTAGAAATTTATAACAAAAATACTATTAGAGACGAAATATATGAATCACAGTGTGTCTGTATGAGAGCAGTAGAAAAAACAGTACAGCAAGGGTTATGAAAAATGTCTATATTGATATCCAAGGACCAACTGACAGCAATAAATCTGTTAGGCACTGGCTGTGTTGTTGGCATAAAGACCAGACAGCCCACACTGGACAGGGCCACGGTGCGTATGACTGATAAGCCAAAGACTTGAGCTCTGATCAGAGGGCAATGACAGAGAGATACAGTATACCACATTTGTTATTCTTCTTCCTGTTATCCTGCAAAAGAGGCAGATTTGAAGCCAAACAGATACCTCAAATGAATTAAAAGGACGATGGACAGCAATGGACACTTAGAGGCTGAAGCAAACAAGCTTCTGAAGCAAAAGTATCACCTTGTTACAACTGCTGACTCCCTGACCATATCTAACAGACATATTCACAAACCAGCTTACTACCAGCTAAAATGAAACCAAGAAAGGAACTAAGGACATAACAGCTGACCTCCCTCATCTTCCACGTCACAAATAGCGATCCTGGCCAGGCCGCAGGTCTTGGTGCGTGTGAGTGTGTCGGTAAGAAAAAACAACTTCAGAAGTTGTTTAAAATAAGTATCAGCTTCACATTCCAACACAAGGCCTCTAACAGAGATTTCACACACTAATTTCCTACAGGCAGGTACAAATAACAGAACACCTTCCTGGCATTTTTTTTTTTTTTTGAGGGAATAGAGGAAAAGATCCACTCCCAACAGGAGACAGGAATCTATGGATGTTAACTCACTTGGAAAAACCATTGTTTAGATCTTAATTGTGCTAAATTCATATTCATACTCCAAAGCGGGTTCAGCACAGATATGCCAAACATACCGATGTTTTTCTCCCAAGCCATTACCATAGAAGTTAGTTCATAGAGACACAGAGTAACTTTGCTGTGTCTGCACACAGACAGAGTTACAGACAAATCTTTCTCTTTATGACAGGGACAAAAATTCCTTCTTGCAGCAGAATTGCTCTTGGTGCACCATGATCTAACAGAGTAGAGCCTGCGTCTTTTAACTCTGCAGTTTTCTGAACAAGATCAGTCCTAGGCTTACACCTTTTCTAAATCTTGGCATACAAACCCAGAGACAGGAAGATCTCCAGGAAATGAAATTATTTCACCTTCTCTTCTGTTCTAGGGACTGGGAGAAGGCAGCCCACATAGCCTGCAGTAGCAGTTGGTGTTGAGTAGGAAGTGGAACAGCCAAAGAAACTGCTGCTTGCACTGGCTCTCCCATAGAGCTCTTGTCAGTGCTGCTTGAGGGAGACTCAGAGATTTGTGACGTTTCTCAGGAAGAACAGGAAAATATTTATGTGCTGCAGAGTTGTCAGTGAGAGATGTATTTTAGCGTAGCTGGCCTTCTGGTCCTTCTTTACATTTCTGGGCACAACAAAATCCCACCAAGGACAGTTCTGGGGTGGCCAAGTCTGCCTCTCCACGTCTTACAGAGACTGAAATGACTTTTAGAAGCCAATGTGGCGAATCCATGGCTAACCTTTCGATTCCCAAGCCAGTGCACTGCACACCAGCCCACACTGCCTCTCTCATCAACTTCTCAGCTGCTTACACTCTGCAAGGACAGGCAGTCTGAGGGCAAAATACTGAGCTATAAAAGTGACAGCTGCCAGCCTCCACAGAGATCTGTTCATTGGAAGAACGGAATGATGTGGAACGTTGTGTAATTTGGTTATAGCTTATTACATGCATAGTTTTCTCATTACAGCATGAACGGAAACAGGGACATTAAATGGCCCATTCAGTTAGCATCGTGAACAGGAATTTGTTGGTGGTGGTAATGAGGTTTTTTCCAAGAGACCGACTGACCAGATCTGTGGGTGATTCCTGATGGTGGAAACCATTTGATTGATTTTCAGTAATCCAGTATTGGAAGTTAAAGAAAATTTCTGCCACCAGCCAGGTGAATGTGTCTACCTTATTTTGTGTTCCATTAGTTCAGGTGAGGGTTTTAACTCGCATGTCAGTTCTGTATACCTTGGTCTGGATCCTTCCTTATGTTTCCAAGGAAGTGTCTGAATCCTGAGGTTTTTGTGCAGCTGTGAATTCTTTCCTTGTTTCTTGCAGGGTGAGCAACACTGAAGGTCTAAATTTTGGAATCCAGCTTTGACAGCAGTTACAATTTGTCATTTAATTTCACAGGGAAATGGCCCTGTCTTTGCCTTCTTCTCCTGCACTCTTCCCCTGTCCTCTTCACATTCCTCCTGTTGTGTTGGTGGAGGAAGGGAAGATAGGAAGATGCTAGGCTGATGCATCCCTGAGTTCTGACCATAGCTACCTGGGGGGTCGGTGTGATACTCTTCAGAAACTTGGTACTTAGGGAGTGTGGTTTGGTCTTTAAATTGAATACAAGATTTGCTCAAAAGTAGAACAGATGTTTCTAGCACACATCTGGACTGCTTGTTGGTCCCCAGGAATGCAGGGAAAGCAACACCACTTCATGTTTTGGCTGTACTCACCACATCTGAGGACTCCAAAATTCCATGAGGCAGGTAGGTGTGTAACCATTGTCATGTTGCTCACTCACAGGAGAAGGCAGAATGGGTTAGTGCAGAGTGTGAGTTGTGGAAGGGGTCAATACACGCTGCGAGAGCAGAACAGAAACCAGTTCTAGGAGAACTGTCCCAGAACCATATGGGGTGGGCAACTGCTCTGTTCAGACACAGGTGGGAAGATGGCTACACATGTGCTCTGAGGGTCTAAGCTTGCAGTACAGTCAGTGTGGGCTAGTCAACAGTCAGGGAGCCCAGCAGCTGACCCATGTCACCAGTCAATTGATGTCTTCTCCAGGGTGAGCTGAAGCATTCTCAGGACTCCACCACCTTTGTTGATGAGGTTTGCATGTAACAGCAGGTGAGGCACACCTTGGCACTTAAATGGAAATCTTTTGTTCTGGAGATGAATCCCTTCCCTGGTGCCAGCAGTCTGCCCAGGAATGGAACAGCAGACAGGTTGCAAGCAAAGGTGTCTGCAGTGTCTGCTGTGATGATGTCTGCTTTGAAATCTCTTGCATTTCTCTCCCAAAAGCACAGATGTTTCTCAATTGAGCTCTGAAAAGCAGTCTCAAGCCTATAATCTGAAGTCCTGCATAGTCTCCATATGTACTTGTGTGAAGGGTGTCTTAGCCACAGGCTGCAGTATCCAGGATGTTCTGGGGGTGTTCAAAGACCATGTGCCTTTCTTTTGTACTACAGCATTTGCACATTCCCAGCTAAATAAATGTGGATGGAGAGCTGCTACACATTCTGTTGCATTAACATCCTGCTTTGGGTTTTCCATGAAATTAGCTGTCCTAGGGCTACCTAGCTAGCAGAATTTCATGGACACGTCTCACCAGCCACCTTCCAAATGCTGGGTCATGCTCTGCATATGTTGTGGAACCAAAGCAAGAAAAAGAGATTCTTCATAACCTTTACGCTTCTGAAATTAAACTGCAATTAAACTGCAGCAACCATGTGGCTTCAGCTCCCTGTCATTGCCCCTCTCATGCCCCTGGCATCTTTCTCAAACTAAGCCTTACCCATGCATTGAAGAAACTACTTGTGTCTTCCTTGGGTGTTTTTTTTATTTGGTTTCAACATTATTCTGCAACGTTTCTATCATATTACTGCATCTACAAAAAGAGTAACCATATAGTATCTCACACATGGAGGAAATTTGGAGCCTCTGAATGAGTAACAGAGTCACAGAAACACTTACATTAGAAGGGACCTGAGGAGTTTATCAAGGTCAGCCTGCTGCTCCAAACAGTGCTAACTCCAAAGCAAGAGCAGCTTGAGCAGTCAAATCCTTGAGATCACCAAGCAGCCGCAGGAAGGGAAGGGAAGCCAGCAGCTGACAGCCACAGCATGGGCCGGGGCTGTGCCTTCAATGCTGCACTACTCTTAAGGGTAAATAATTTTTCCTTAAAGCATTCCGCCCTCAGAATGTCCAAAAGATAGGATGCTCTGCCATCAAACTCCAGGAGTAAAAATCAGATGGCTGTCAGCCTGAACTTTTTGATTGCTCGAAAACATCATTTGTGCTGAAAGACTGAGCTGGTGTTTTCCTTTCATGTTGCTCTTAATGTGAAGATTCTAGAAATTAGTAAATAAGGGTGGGAGGGCAAGAGAGCTGCCCACTCTTTTATGTCTTTGTTATTTAATTTGAAGTGAAGAGAATTTTTTTTTAACTCCTCAACACCAGGACAAGTGATGAGTAAAGAGGGCTCAAGTTACGCCAGAGTCTGCTGGTAAGCTCAAACTTTGTAAAGACTTGCGAGGGACCAGGAAAGCCGGTGCAAGCTCTGATCAAGTTTAGCTACTCAGACCAATTTTGTTTTAACACAGATGTTTTCCATGACAAGCGTAGGTGAAGAAAAACGGACCAGTCACCCTATCATTGTTGTAGAGAGAAGGAAGAGTGGTTTTTTTTTTTGTTTGTTTTGTTTTGTTTTTTTGCTTTTTTTTGATACCACATGTAGAGGAGCATGCTTTGGGATAAGAAGGCAACCACTTTCCGCAAGATTTTGATTTCAGTTTCTTCTCAGGGCTCAAGCCCAGTTTTTTTTTGCTTGTTTGTTAGAGAATTACAAGCTATTCATCTAGTTCAATGGCCTGCAACTAAATTCTAACCTGAACAATAAACTAGCCTGTGGTAAAAGTAAAATTTTACTCTAGACAGAAGCACTAGCGCTTGCACAAAAAAAAGCAAGACGTAGGGAAAGTAAGAAAGGTCTTACTGCTCATCCATTTGACTAGCATGCAGCAGAACAGTTGCTTAGTTCATCTGAACTACTGTCCAGCAGGGCTCTTTATGTAGTGAACAGTTAAATGAAAATTATGTTAATGAACTTTAAACAGGACTTCGAAGGATGGGTGGAATACACTGAATTAGAATGCAAGAATATGTTAAAAAATAAGCTACTCTAATACAGACTTATAGATTTTTCTCCATTAGCAGAGTCAGATACATGGGACTTGTTATTACAGTCTTTGTAGGAACAGGATAATCAATTTTTTCTCTGAATTATTACAAGTATTAATTTTTTTTTTAGAAAATTTTTGTCTGAGAACAAGATCCATAGTTGTCTCAGGAAAAAAAAAAAAAAAAGAGAGAGAGAGGAAGTATTAAAATTGTTGACAAGGAAGAAACAGGAAAAATCATAATTTTGGAGACAGCATGGAACTCCCCTTCTACTCTTTAAGGCCATATAACAGATACAATTTAGTTCTATGAGGATATTTTGGTAGGAAGGATCAAGGATTAGGAAGAATTCCCTCCAGAATTTGAAGAAGGAGGGAAAAGAACAGCAAAAGCACATCATTTTGAACTAGGAATGTGATAATGTGGTATTCAAAGATACCAAAGTTTCTGGAATTAATATTGCAGTTATACGTGGAAATTTATCTTGGAAGTTGTGGGGACCACATCAGATCTGCAGAAATATACAGGAAAAAAAATGAAATGATTGAATACATATTAGGTATCTAATAAGTGTTGTGGCTTACATCTTCAAGGGCCAAAGATATTCAGCAAGTGGTTGGCATCAAACCTATAGATAACTTTGAGAAGGCTGTACTTTTGGAGTCTGTGGGCTTTCGTTCCCATGGACCAAAGGCCATATGCTCAAAATTGGACACATGATACTTCAGAAGGATGAACTATCCCTATTTACAGCACTAAGTGTAGGTACATGCAGAAGTAGTTTGAAGATGAGAGCATTAATGTGTGCAAAATAAGCAGAGTTAGTGAACCTCTCATTGATATCAATATTAGACAAGAGATGAAGGAGATGATGTGGCCTGTAATTCAGCAGTATAAGGAGATCATAAAAGAAACATGGAAAAAAATTAAATATGGAATTAAAAATGTAGAACTGGACCATAATTTGAGCTCTGGTCACTCTCTGAGACCTGTACAATTATTGTAAAAACTGTTGGTTTCTTCTTTGCTTGAAGCAGAGATACATTTATTATACACTTTCAAATTTTTTGCATTCTCCATAGAAGGCTGGTAGAATTACTTCCCTGATAGAAGTCCCTTACTTTCAGGGCTCGATTCAAAAGGCATCTTTCTAAGACAAATAGAAGCATTTTCACTTTGCTAGAAGG
This sequence comes from Alectura lathami, assembly GCA_013399715.1. Classification (NCBI taxonomy): domain Eukaryota; kingdom Metazoa; phylum Chordata; class Aves; order Galliformes; family Megapodiidae; genus Alectura; species Alectura lathami. The sequence continues at coordinate 3,831 of VXAV01008420.1, read as the reverse complement.
CTAAAGCTCAAAAAAGGCTAAAGCTCAAAAAAGCTACAAACAGCTTAGCAGTTACCCTGATCCTTGATATGTTGCAGACACAATCAGCACATTCAGCCCCTATTTGAACACCGCATGCCTCAGGCCCCTAGCGGCTCCCCATTGGACTCTCTCCAGTTTGTTGACCTCTCTGTTGTGCTGGGTTACCCCAAACTGGATATATTACACTAGATGTGGATTCACCAGTGCCAGTTAGAGGGAAACAGTTGTTTGCCTTACCCTCTTGGCTACATTCTTGATATTGCAATGTGATGTAGTTGTCCTTCCTCACCACAGCTTCTGTTTCAAGTACAGTTTGCTCTCCACCAGGATCTCAAGCCTCTTTCTTCTAAACACAAAGCTGCTCTCCCGGCAGTCAGTGTGCAGCCTCTACTGTTGCCAGGAATTATGTCTTGCAAGGAGCAAGGCTTTTTATTTGTTATTGCTGGACTGCGTGAGAGCTCAGTCAACCCATTCATCTAGCTTTTCAGGGTCCATCTGAATGGCAATCCTACCTTCTTTGTTTCAAGTTTTTCTGTGATTTTGTTAGTGATGGGTTCATCTGTTGTTGCAGCATGTCATTCGCACTCTCTAAACCATTACTCATTGAGATTATGTACTACATAGTACCCATAGTAAAACAAACAAATAAGTAAATAAATAAGGAGTTGGGTTTTTGCCAAACCTTGTCTTTTTGCATAAAAGACAGCCAGCAAGGCTTTTTCTTTGACTCTCTCTATTAATTCTAATATTCTCTTTTCAATATGCCAGCTCTTTTTAATGTGCTTCTAGATGTATTGCTGCTAATCCATGACTGTACTGTGCAGTTAGACTGACTGAAGCTCCCCCAAGGCACAACCCAAGGAAAAGGTGAGATTAGTAAGCCCAGAGTTTTAATCGAATTGATTACCATGGCCATCATGTAATATTCTGAAAACTTTTAAGTCCAATTTTCAGAAAGGAAACCATCTCTCTGTGTCTAAATATCCTCTGCTTTCAGTGTATGAAGTCTTCAGTACTGGTGCCATTTTTCACAGTGGAATCTGGGAGCTTTCAAAGAGCTGGCTGTGATTAATGAGAACATAAATGCCAAACATCATGAAGTATTGCAAGGTTATCTGGCTTAAGTCTATCTCCTTGCTTGCCTTGAAATGATCATTTCTGATACTTCTGATATGGGTGGTAATACTGAACATAAAATAAACTCTTTGAACTTATGGCTGCAACCTCTTTGTTATTTCTTCCCCATTAATTACAATGTAAGATATTTGTTGTGATGGTTTTTAACACATGGAAGATCAAGATTAGATTCCTAAAATATTCTGAAAACCAGTTACAACTTTAGCAGTGCCTGTGGTTAAATATAAAACCTAAGAAATTTGTTCTATTAAAAAGCCAAGAGTCTTTTTTTTAGCAAGTGATACTATGTGGACATGTTCTAAATCAGCAAGAAGCTCTTGCAGCTATAAAAGCCTCACTTTAGCCATTTGTAACAGCATGGTTAAGTTGGTATAAGTTCTTTGTGCACAGCATTCTTCTGACACAGGCGAGATCAGGGCAGCTCCAGAAGATTAAATATTTGAAGAACACACAGGCAAGGAAGATGCAAGAGCTGAGTTTATTTTTCCCCTGCAAAGATGAGTCTGACTTGGACAGGGTCAGGTTGTGGTGGGAAGACAGGACTAAGAAATAAAAGCACACATTTAGTGCATTTGTAAAACAGCTATCCTCTTGACATCCCTCTTCCTGCAATCATGCACTTTTTTGTATGTCTGGGCCTAGTATAAGATTACTCTGCCAACGATAATATGCAAATATTCCAAGCACCTTCTAACAGAATGTGTATTCCAAGTAGGATTAAATAATAGTTTTTCTGATGCACACTAGACAGGAGGTATGGAGCAGGATCAAGGCAAGAATGTAGCAGAGCTCTGAAATTTCCTTTTTGATCAAGTAGGAAGTCAACTTACTTTAGTGAAGTTTCAGCATTGACCTTTTGCTGCATTCCTCCAGCAGCAATAAAATGGTTCTGCTTAAGTAAACTGACATACACCACAAGCAAGTCCAGCTGTCTACTGCAGCCCACCATTTTTCCTACTGTTACAAAAAGCCTGAAGGCATGGGAATGCTGTAATTTAATGTGTAATGACCTGTCATGAAACTAGTTTTGTCAAAAATAATTGTGCTCATGACACAATGAAATCCACCTTGAGAAACCCTCATATTTTTCATGTGCATTTTCCTGGATGACTGGTACTCCTACTATCCCTATTTTTGAGATGCATTAAACTTCTGACACATGGGCTTAGCTTCCAGAAAGCGCAGAAAAAACCCTGTGTGAGAACTAGCTTGCTTCAGCTGCCCGACTTTGAGTACTCAAACATGAAGAGATCACTCGTCATTTGGATAGAATGGGAAGAGTTTTCCTTTATCTGCATGGTCTGAGGTTCCTGAAAGTCACAGCGGAACCTGTCTTTCACCATAAAAATGCAGCAGTGGTATGCATCCAGCCTGCACTGCCACATTCTTGCTGACTTCTTTTTTTTGAAGCTGAAAATGCTGGTGAATGACACTAGCAGTCAGGAAAGATGCGAAGCTCTCATTTTTCCCAGAGAAACATTAGTAATCCCAGAGTGACAGCAGCCAGCACAGTGACCATGGAGGCATTGTCTATTTCAGTCACAATGGAACACTAAAGGGTGTCTCCAAAGTCCACCATTTTTCCTGGATTCGGGCCCTTCTCTCAAGCCTGGATTTGTAGCCCCAAAACTGAAGAGGAAGGAAGGTCAGCCTGCTCTTTTCCTCCTTGGCAGGGATGCCCTACATTTGTATATATTTGCTGTACATGGGAAAGTATGAACCTCTTTGATGAAGGAACTCAGATTCCAGGCCCACTGTGGCCTGAAGATGTTCAAATCCAGCTTTCTCCAGAGAACAGTCTGACCACCAAGGAGAAAGAATGTGGCAGGAAGCTGGTCTTGCCTGGAATTAGGGATGAATGAGAAAGAATCTACCACTCTCCTTACATGTCCCAGAAGTCCGGGAACATGTGGATGGTGCACATGTCCTCCCTCCCTGCATGGCAGCTGCTTTACCAGTGAAATCCCTCCATACACACACATGCATACGGGACAGAGAGCCCTCACCCAGGAAAATACGGACAGAGTTCATTAAGACAGAATAGAATGCGGTGACCAGGTGCAGGGCATGGCTTGATAAGTGTACTGAACATCAAATTGTTAATATGCAAGAGGCCCCTTTTGTCCCCTTCTCGCTCTGTTTTCCCATACTTATTCCTCCACAGTCCACCTTCATTCCTTCTTTCCCCACCTCTGCTCCTTCCCTTAAACATACCATATTTTGCCTTGTGCAATCCCCAAATGCTTTTTCCGTGGCATGCCCCACTGAGTCCCATACCCCTGGTAGGCACTTTATGTAGAAAGTGATGTAAGGAGAGTCACACTTGTTGGCTCACCTGGTGGGTCTCACATCCAGACAAAGATTGTCCTCATCAGTAAATATCTACTTATCAAATATAGCAAAAACTAGAAAATGTTGCTTTCTGCTTTTAGCAAATTATTTTCTGCTGTCAATCAAAAGTAAAATATGCTGTTGTTGTCTAAAACATGGTGTACGAAGTTAAAGAATCAACATGAAGGAAACTTCCTTCCTTCAAGCTCTATCTATATGAACAGAATAGGAATATATAGGAATATAGGAATATAGGAATATAGGAATATAGGTCCTATTTTCCTAGGAAACAGGACCTGCGGGTCAAGTTGAGGGAAAAGAAGGAAAAGTATAGGCAGTGGA
>VXAV01008417.1:91877-137294 GCA_013399715.1 Alectura lathami | reverse complement strand
CTGGAGAAACCTCCTGGACTGCGGATGGCTGGCTGAGTAGGCCTTCCAGCAAATATCAGGGTAGTTAAAATCCCCCACAATAACCAGAGCCTGTAATTGCGAGGCTTCTGTCAGCTGCCTGTAGAAGGCCTCATCAACTTCCTCATCCTGATCTGGTGGCCTGTAATAGACACCCACAACAGTATCACCCACACCAGCCTGCCCCTTAATTCTCACCCACAAACTCCCACCTCGCTCCTCATCCGCCCCTGGACAGTACTCAATCCACTGTAGTTGCTCTCTCACATAAAGAGCAACTCCCCCACCTCGCCTTGCTGGCCTGTCTTTCCTGAGAAGGGTATAGCCATCCATGACCACATTTCAGTCATGTGAGCTGTCCCACCATGTTTCTGTAATTGCGACCAGGTCATAACCTCCTGACCGAACACAGATTTCTAACTCCTCCTGCTTGTTCTCCATGCTGCGCGCACTGGTGTACAGGCATTTCAGGGAGTGAGCTGAGCACGCCAATTTCACCCTAGGGGGGCAGGTGGCCTCCCAGTCTTCATTAATACTAGAGCTCTGCCCCAACAGTGTGGGCCCAGTTACAGCCCCGCCCCCCTTCGAATCTAGTTTAAAGCTCTCTCGATGAGCCCCGCTCACATGATCCAGAGATTATTACAAATTACTTAAAGACGCAAAGAATAATGCTACCACCTCTGTTCCAGTTTAAGAGCAGTGCCAGTCCCTCTCTGGAAGGCACTACAGAGGCGGCAGCGTCTCCGCTGCAGTACAGGACCCACACTGCCTCACTGCAGCACCTCGGCGTGTTCAGATGAAACAAAGCCTGGAGAACGCAGCCAAATCTGCACTCAAAAATACCCCCAAGCCCCCTCCCGAGATGCAGAATTCCTGTCTGCAAACACAAGCACCCAGCAGTGCACACTTCGTACGCTGCAGCTGCTGCACCACAGCTCAGACCCTCGCTGCTGCCAGAGGCAAGGCCTGCTCCAAAGGGCTCTGCAGCCAGGGGATTCAAATGTTCAACAAAAATAACACACCACACAGGAAAGAGCACCTCGGCAAAACCCACAGATCTTTCTTATTTTTTGCTTGTAACAAAGAAATAAACCCCAGCCTCTTTGCAAATAGATGTTATCCCACAGTTTAACCAATTCAGACTAGACGGTTATTTAAATGCATTTATCTTACATCAACACTAACATGTTGTTAAAAAACAGTTTTTAACAGTACCTACAAGCTTCATGAAATAACATTTTGGTCTCACCTACCACAAAAAGAAGTCCCAACATGACAAAACACCACTACGTACCACTTACACTCATTTCCCACTCAATTTTTGCTACTGACAATATTTCTTCATCAAAACAAACATATTCCCAAAGTATAGTCAATATTTTCACAGCTGATAGAGAGTTCTTCCCTCACTTGCCTCGAGGGCTGAAGATAAATACCATGCAGGACTATGTCCTCAAAGAAAAGCAAGTAGGGAAAAACAGGCTGACAAAACACAGATTTGCTTCAAGGGAAAGAAATTCAAAGCAGTAAAATGACAGGGAAGACTTCTTCTAAAGAAGCTTGGAGAACTGATAAAATTTGTTGAAGGAAATAAACGCTCCTGGGAACGCTGCCAGCACATTCTGCAAGACCACAGCACAATCAGCCAGCACTGCTGAGAGTCTCATCGGCAACTGGGACCTCAGCGGCCACAGCCCCAGCACAGCACAGCGGCAGAGCATGAGGATCCAGAGCTACTCTCACATCACCACGTCCACCAGCAGAGCTGCACGGATCAGCTGGAGAACCAATTTACTTGCCAGTATTTTATCATCAGAGAGGTCAATATCTGCGCTGCCCTAGGAATGCCTTTCAATTGCAGAAGCATCAGGAAAGCCCAGTGCTGAAGCACACACACACAAAAGAGACCAGTGGAGATGCATTGAGGTGTTTGCTTGCAGTTGGGAGGCTGGGAACAGTAATCTCCTGCCAGAGACAGCACCTGAAAGCAGTGTCTCCAACAATATCCAGCCCTCAGCTCTTCTGGTGTGGGATGAAGACACATCCAGCCTGCTCCTAGTGGGAATATTTCCATGGTCCCACTCTGGCTGCTGACCAAAACAAGTTGCTAGTGAGCTTGGAAACAGGCACTCAGGAGGGCAGCAACTTTATTGTGCAAAGCAACCCCCACTGCGGCCACCAGGCCTTCAGGCCTTCCCAGGCACCTTCTCCATCACCTCAATCCCTGTTGTGACCGAGGAGCACAACCACCGGCAGCATGTGGAGCAACACAGCCACAAAACCTGGGCTGCAGCAAAGCTCGCAGCTCTCAGAAGCAAGCATCACTCACCAGAGCCTCCTCAAATGTTTTTTTCTTAAAGGTTTTTTCTCTCTGCAGAAAACAATTACTTGCGCTGCTGTAGGCAGTGAGATCTTAAATAATAAGCTCACTAGAGACAGAGCTCTTATGACTGCAAAGCGTATTTTGAAAGTCTAATGCTACTTTGGCCACTCAGAATGTTTAAGCAGCTCAATCTATATTTTATATTTACTTCTTAATGCTTCATATACATTTTCATTAAAGAAAGTAGAAGTTTAGAAAAAACAAGGTTAAAAATAGCCTAACTGCACTAGTTTTTGATCGTTTTCATAAATTGTTCAGCTCTACTTGTTCAAATGCATCCAGGGGGCAACTGTGAAGATAATTAGATTAAGATGTCACACCAAATAGAAGATGAGGGACTCACAGAAATCTGAAAAACAACAGAAAACCAGAGGGATAGTTTATGACCATGATTACTAAGGGCAGTGTACATTAAACGCAGCACAAAATGCAGGAAGCACTAAGGAGGGTTCGGAAACATGGGCAGTGGAGATGCTTCTCCTGAACCTAGCTGTGCCTCTTGCAGATGACACCGTGCTACTCAGAAATACGAAGCCCAGCACAGCTCCAGGAGCGCACGTTACATGGATTTTTCTGCAGAAGCTATTTTACCACTTTAAACACTGAACTTTTGAAAAGTCGTAGGTAAAAAACCCAAACGCTCCACCTCTGTCATGCGTGTTCAAGAAGTTGTACTTCAGAATTTGGACCATGGAGTAAGGAGGAGGAGAGAATCCTGTAATTTTGTTTTCTAATTCATATTTCTGATAACTCAAGTAATCTTCTAGTCCTTATTGGATGAATATGAAAAGTCATCAGAAGAGTACACACTATTATTCATTTTCTAAAGCCATCTCAAATCAAGTTAAATTAAAAAAAATAGAGATTATGCCTTTTTTTCCCCCCACATAGATACTCCAAGAATTACAGGTACTGCCAGCCTCCTAATTGTCCCATTCCCCGGATTAATTTTAAGCTTCCTCCGAAACATGTATGCAGAACAGCTTTTAAAATGACTTCCTTTTAACACCATGGATCTCTACAGAGCCAGGAGGAGAGAGCAATGTCACGCAGACATTGCTTGTTGCACTGTGAATTGCAACCAGCTACAGCAGCAGACACTGGGAATAATCAGGTATCCCAGGGAATATTCCCTCCAGCAAGTCATCTCCCCATCATGGCTCACCGGTATCTCTATCACTTATGATAAAGACATCCACACAGTACAGTGCCTTGCAGTTACCCCCCTTATCTTCATGAACTTCTACATCTCCCAAACTCTGACAAGAGAAGGAAAACACCTGCGCTGCCTTGTAAGAGATCAGGATGTTTAAGGTTTGGACTTAGCCACTGCCTAACTAAGCGGGAATAGAGCTGGAACGTCTGCAGATCTTAGACTTCGTAACACTAATACCCAGGAGGAAAAACTTTATTATTTCAGGGCCTTTGTTTTTCATGCATCTAGTTAACAACTATTACTCCCCCACCACCCCTTTTTCATTTGGTGATCCCGCACAGAGAAAGCTGACCGCAGAAACAAAAAGGAAGACAGCAAGACAGCCAGCTAGTGGTTCGACTGCTAGGTCTGGCTCATGGTGAAACCTTACTTGACCACAGGAATGCTAGCTGTGTACCGGGACTGGTGTCCAGACACAAGCCATGACTTGGCAGGTTGCACAGTCCACGTACAGCGTGACACAGCCACACCTGCCTCACCCGCCCTGTGCTCCACCCTGCCCCAGTCTGCCAGGAAGAAGCTGGACATCTCTGAAATAACAGAACCAGCTCTGGATGCCAGCAACATACGACCCCTTCAAAACCAAGGTCTGCTGCTAAAGCTGAAGTATTGAGGCTTATTATTCAAAATTCATATAATAAATCTTCATCTGGTGTAAAGCATTGTTATTTTGTTTATTAACAGGCTTCTCAACTTGGTTCCAGCTGTCTTTCATAGTCATAATCATAGAATTGTTGGAGCTGGAAGTGACCCCTAAAGGCCATCCAGTCCAACACACCTGCAGGGCACAGGGACACCTACAGCCGGATCAGGTTGCTCAGAGCCCAGTACAGCCTGACCCTGAAGGTCTCCAGGGATGGGGCATCCATTACCTCTCTGGGTAACCTGTGCCAGTGCTTCACCACCCTCATCGTAAAAAACTTTTCCCTTACATCCAGTCTATATTTCCCCTCTCTCAATTTGAAACCATTTCCCCAGTCCTATCACAACAGACCCTGCTAAAGAGTCTGTCCCCTTCTTTCTTGTAGCCCCCCTTTAGATACTGAAAGGCTGCTATCAGGTCTCCCTGGAGCCTTCCCTTCTCCAGACTGAACAGCCCCAACTCTCTCAGCCTGTCCTCACAGGCTAGGTGTTCCATCCCTCGGATCACTTTTGTGGCCCTCCTCTGGACTCGCTCCAACAGGTCCATGTCTCTCTTGTGCTGAGGACTCCACATCTGGACGCAGCACTCCAGGTGGGGTCTCACCAGCGCAAAGCAGAGGGGCAGGATCACCTCCCTTGCCCTGCTGGTCATGCTGCTTTTGATGTGAACCCATCTGATACCTGTTTCTACAGGAACAGAGTGGCAGAAAAATCCAGCAACAATCTGTTTGCCTAGAGACAAAAGTTGTTTTTTCCACAGACTGAAGTTACTTTTATGTCACCTGGTTTAGATAAGCTGCTGAAGTTTTGCCTGTTCCAGTTTGAACAGCTGCTCCTTGAAGATGAAGGGATGGTGCCAGAAATACTTAATAACTTTCTTAAACGGAAACACTTGTGAATAATTCATTTTCCCTGCAACAGATTGCGCAAAGCCTTCTCAGTCTAACCAACTTTTAACCAGAAACAGTAATTCTTGTCAAGATTTTCCTGTCCTGGCACTAGTTGCTCTTCGAACCATCTATCTACCCGGCTTCTAGCCAGAGCTGTAAAAGGCATTTATTAAAACCAAATTGTGAGGGATGGGGAAAGGGGAAGCAGGGGCAGAATCCAAGACACCAACCAAAATCTGTGCAGCTTTTTACCTACAACGCACCAGAGCCTTTTCCCCTCGATAGTTCAGAACCCTTCGTTCTCCCCTTGTTTCCTCCAGCCTTTGACTTGAGCACTCCCTCCTGATATCAAAACATTGGCAGAAGACGGTTCCTCAGCCCAGAGTGACAGGTGACTGCAAAGTACAAAGCAACAGGCAGCTCAGGGGCAGGACTCTTCCCCACAGAGTTCTCTGTGACGTAGAGCACTGTGGAGCAGGGGGACCCCAGGAAAAGCTATGGGCAGCATGTTCACAGAAGGAGGTTTTGCGAGTGAGCGTTCAAATGTGGAAATCCTCACAGCAGCAACACCCTAGTGACAGCTAAGGGTGCTCTGTGTTCTTGGTCTCTTCTTACAGCCTCTCTCTAGATATTTGCTAGGCCAGTACCAGCTGCAGAACTCTACATGGCTCTGAACTAATTTTGTCACGTCCCTGAACAAATCCCCCTGCTGGGCTTTCCCTGGGCCCAGCCCTGCACCCAGGGGTGCAAGAAGCCCTGGCTGGGGCTCATCCCCCTCCTGCTGCCCCTGAGCTCCATGCCTGGCACCACGCTTCTCAGCTCTGATCCCCACCCTGAGGTGACTTGCTGGCTCCACGTCAGCCCTGCCTCACCACCAGGACTCGCCTGGTGCTGTGGGCCCCTGGCTGGTCACCAGCTGCAGCCCCCCCGCCATGTTCTCCTCAGTTCCTGACAACCCCCCAGGAGGGCCCTGCCTGCCTCTCTCTGCTGCTCGGACGTGCGGCCTCTCCTAGGTTTATTCCTGTTCTAGTCACTTCAGCATTCCTTATAGATTAAGAAAAATAAAACCAAGGTGATTTAATGCTAGATTGTGTGGGCATTTTAGAGAGCACATGAATTCAAGACAACCGAAGCGACAAGACTAAAGCAAGAACACCACAACAATCACACTAACGCCTCTCAAGTAAAGAATCTGTTCATTCAAATATAAAAATGAATTCCTGTGACAAGGGATGAACTTGAAAACCATCAGCTCAAGGTGGAATCAATCACAAGTAGTTCACTTGTTGTTTCCTCACGTGACTTTTTTTAAGCCATAGTTCCGCCCTTACTTGCTATTCCAACATTGGCACAGAAAGTTTAAGCTGAATTTCATCCAATCTTAAAAAACAAATGTCAACTGTAGTTTAAAATAGTTGAGATTATTCACTCCTCCTTGACTCTGCTGCCAATTTAAATCCTCAAAAAATGATAAAAACAGTAACGCTGCCAAACTGAGCACCTCACAAATGTCGAAGTTACAACACAACACAGAAGAACACTAGGACTGCTGCTTTATAACATAGCGATCTGCAAGCTCCACGCGTGGCCCACACATGCACCACGTGTGCATCTTAGTAAAATCAGCATTAAATTGAGCAGTCCTGTGTATCTGTATGAAGGCGCTGAATTGCTAACTGAATTTAAGGCACACAGATGCTTAATATTCCATTCAGATGTGTTTTTTTTAATATCAATTATAACGTTTTGTTTTTGCATAGGTTACACATGTATACACAAATGCCTATACACACACATTTCAATTACCCAAACTAAGTAAAACGGATCAACTTAAGGGTTTCTGGTTCCCCAAATACAAGTATTTAAGCCATAAAGTTGAAGTCTCAGCAATTCCATAGGGGAAACGTTTCACTGATCCCACCAGTTAACATCATTTCTGATTAAAGCACCTGAATTTATAACTAAAGCTTTTTATAGAGCAGAAAAAATATTTTTTTTGAGTACAGATTCTGCACAAAAGGCCTCTTTTCTGAGAGCCTACCAACTACCACAAAGCTGTACAGAGTACAAAATGTTACAGCACATTCCATCTTGCACATTTTGTGAAGCACATCTTCCAGAATCCCCAACTATTCAAAGTCTTTGGAAGAAGAAATGTTTTAGGTTGCCATCAGCTGCCTGGCTGGCTGGATTGGCATAGACATTCCCTGCCTTCATGTCTATTATTTTCCATCATTATCAACACCTCTGTTGGACTCCCAGCTCTTTGGGACCTGCTATCAGCAGACACTGCTGTGATGTGTTCTGACTCTTCACGATCACTCACTCAGAACAAGAATGACAGTGTGCCGCTTAAAATGCTCTCAACAGCCTGAGTTCAGATCTGAACATATTTGCATTCTTACCATCAAACCATATAAACCAACAAAACACACTCTACAATTCACGCCTAAAAATAAAAACCAACACTGATCTGCTGACAGCTTTGAAAAGAATACTGTCAGGCTGGCTGGCAATTCTGCAGCTCGATCCACCACTCAGCTTTTCCTCCCGATCAACAGAACCTTCAAACTCTCCTCTGTAACAAATGAAATCAGAACAAAGCAGGCCCGCATGCATCTAACACCAGCAATGTGCACAGACCCACTTGGGGATGCTTCTGCTGATGTTTCCCTTCTCGGGGAGTGTTTTTCCATCTAACAAATAATCTCAAATATTAGATTACAAGCAATAAGTTATTGCTAGTGGCAAAGCCTATGTATTGCAAATTCTGTCTGGCAGAATTTCGTAAAAGTTCTCTTCAGTAGATTTTGGAGGCTTCTTGCTCGGGGTTGGTTTTTGATTTTTGGGGGATTATTTTTGGCCATCAGGATGTTGCTGAATGATTTTCCTCCTGAACTTAAGTGACAGGAATCTGGTTTGGGATCTGCTTTATCTGCTGAGCAGCCTGGCATAGTCTTGACAAGGTATTCTCGGAGCACAGAGCAAAGCAGTAAGGGGAACCCACAGACAAGCTAACAGAAAGAAGTTTCAGACTGAGCCACTGTGACATCAACTTTAAATAAGATTTTCCACAGGGCAGACGCCCATTTAATAAAATAACAAACCGAATCCTTTTCATATTTTGAAAAGTCTGTCTACCATAAACAACCTTTGATGCGTAACATCTACCTACAGCAGCCATAATATGACCACAGACACACAGACACTGCAGATTCACAGGAACACCATCTCATCACCTCCTCTGCCGTCCTCATGATGATGATTTCCCAGACCACGACCTCAGCTCGGGCCCAAGAGCTCTGCTGCTTGGCGAAGGCTGAGTGAATGCAGCTCTGCCGTAAGCTACGGCCGCCTCCTGGAACTGCCTCCCTCTTGGCCTTGAGGAGGACAGGGCCCGACACGGCCCAACAGCACTAGTGCTGCTGTTCAGAAGGCTGGCAGGCAGTCACGAGTAAACCATAGCAGCAATAAAACTGTTAGCACAAGGATGTACTCAAAAACCATCAGAGATGGTACTTCTGCTTTTTATAGGTAGGAAAGATCAAATGAATATGAAAATAGTTGGTGCTTCAATGCATTTATAAAAGCCTTTCATGAACGTCAGGCAAGCTGACACAAATTAGAAAATACCTTCAGCCAAGTAAAACTGTGCCCTCATTCACTGAAGCTATAGTAACCATCTGCTTTTGGGTGCCTCTGTGCTCACACAATGCCATTCAGAGCTCCGACGCGCAGGGAAAGCAAGCGCAGGGGTCGGGGGGAGGATTATTTACAGCAGCTCTACAGTTAGATGTTCTATTTAAGTATTCTGGCTGCTCCAACAGCCTAGTAAAACTGCCTTTTGTAGGCAGAACACAAAAAGCAACCAGGAGAAAAAAAAAATCCACGTTTTTCCCCCTCAGCCAGAACACACTGAAAAGAATGCTGTGTTTAAGCAAAGGCAGAGAGTAAGCTAATTATCAAGTACCCAGCTGCTCATACCTGGCATAAAGCAAAGGAAAAAATACTGTGAGTCATCAGATGCAGTTCCTAGATCTGGAAAACCCTTACAAAAATAAACTTCCACGAATAAGGGGCTAGCTGTAGGGCAAAATGTAATGCAGATAAAAAGATCAGTATTTCAAAATGACAAACCATTTACAGCTTGAAAGAAAAGGGGTTTTGGCAAGACAGTTACTGAAGGTGTCATTCAGATGAAGCAACTTCTCCTGTGGTTTGCTGTGGCGGGGTGGGAGGGTGAAAAGATTCTGCCATGTGCTTCATATACACCGACTACTGAAGGGGATGGAGGGGAATCGCCCCTAACCCAATCCAGACGCTCCTTATCCCTGTTACCAGCAGCTCTCACCACATCCCCCTGCCAACTCGCGCAGCGCTCCAGGTACTCCAGCGAGCTGCCAGCAGCTGCTTGAGGCCGCACCACATGGGGCCACAGCGGTCCCGCAGCTTTCTGGCTGTGTCACTGGCGGGTGCCACTTTAAGCAGTAAGAACAGTCCTCCTCCCCAGTTTTGGGGACGCAGGCATATCAATGCACGATTGCCTATGTTGTGGCAGAAGAGCACATCTATTCTGCAAACCCTTACCTTTGCTAATTTCTCATCCATTTTAGAAAACAGCAACTGAGACTCAATGATGAATAGATCCAAAGCAAGAAAACTGGTAGTAAGAATATCGACATCTTCTTGTTTCCTCAAGAACACGTTGCTTTAAATATTTTTCCACCTTCGTCATTGACTTTATAGTACCCTTTAATTCTGTCAGGAGTCATTTCTTGTAACTCTAATTATGATTTCATTTGTGGCTGAAGTTATACTACAGTGGCCTTGAATTTGAAATGGAAAAAAGATTAGAACTGAAAATTTTGAACCAGAGAGGTTTTTCTGTTTTGTCCTTACAGTTCCCGTAAGAGGTAACTAAGTTCTAAAACACACTCACACAACCAAATACCCACTTAAATACAAGAGCTACTGCTGCCAACAGTCCCCTACTAATCCAAAATAGAGTTTTCTTCAACAACTCATAATAGATATTTCTATCCCAACCTCAAGTTTTGAGATTAAAACTCTTTCTGAGGAGAAATACAATTACTTTAAAACTTCATCCCACACAGTAGCTTTATTATAAGCTGCAAAGTATCACCAAAATGCATTGGAAATGCCAAAAGCCACCTTTCTGCCCAGATCCCCTTACCACTATTCCAAGCTTCATCTAGAGCTCACACTCCCACATTTCTCTCTTCCTTACAAAAGAAGCTAGAACTTGGCTGAAGGCTCATTTTAAAAGGAAGCCATTCCATTTAGCACAGTGCACATTTTGAAGCATTCCTTGTTTAATATTCTCCCACCACTGACCATTTACCTGGTGACAAAGCATATGAAGCTACACACAGTAAGCATGCAAGTTAAAACTAGCAATGAGAGAAGCAGATCAATAGGCTCTCAAAACTCAGCACGCAAGGAAGAAAGGCCAAGGTTTGCAGGAAGACTGTCAAGTTTCCACCTTCCTCTCAGACTGATATTTCCAAATCTTACATTTCCAACCAAAATTCATTCAGCTCAAGAAAGTTTCCTTTTGATACTTTCTCGCCCTGATGTCTGGAAAGATTACCAGCTGGAAATAAGTTCCTTCTGTCCTTACTTTCAAACCTGTTGGTGTACAGCACCCCCTGCAACAGAATTCCCGGAACAGACAGCAGACTGATCCAAAAGGAGGAAAAAAAGCAGGCAAACAAAACACATACACCATTAGCAAGCACTAAAGACACCATCAGACTGATGAAATTAATTATACATGCACAATCTCAGTACAATTGTTACTTCATCTCTGCTACATTTCACAATGTTTTCTTAGTAGGTTTAATCTAATTTTCCAGAATCTCATTAGATACTTAAATAACGACATGCACGCTTAATTTGTTAAAAAGAAGCAGAATGGATTATAGTTTGCTTTGACTCATTTGTTAAGCATTAAGTAATTAGACTTTCTTGTTGCTGGAGACAGGATAAACAGGTTGCTCATTTGGGATTTGGTTTTAGGTCACAACATGTACACCTTTCACTCACTGAAATGTTCACTCTGAATGGACACAGAGGGCTGCATTTTCAGAGACGCAGACTTGTGTGCTCCTTCCATGCCTGGCAACAGCATGAGGTGATGCTCCTCCACTGCTGCTGCCTGGAGAGGGCTTGTCCCCACCACTACAGTCCTAATAATTACACAGCAGACCTAAACCTCATTGAAAGAAAAGGGACAGCAAGAATAACATCCAGTAGGTCCTCAGTACTCACAAAACCTTGACATTGGTGCCTTTCTGGACCTCTCCTGCTTGTTTTATGTGACACTGCAAAAATAAAGATGCATCATCCCCCCCTCCACCTGAGTTCAGAGACAGCTGGAAAGGAGAAAATATAAGCTACAGGATGACCTACCGAATGGTGGTAAAGCCTGAAGTTCAGAACACACAGCTCACACCGTTAATAAGAAGGGCAGCTGGTCCTGGTTGTAAGGCAACATACCCCAGATCATTCACGAGATACAGTGAAGAGAGATGCTTTACACGCCATGTCTTATGGGCATTTAATTTAGAAGAACCACAGAAAGTCTGCCTACAACTCCCCATTCACAGGGCGGAATTCTACAGAATGTTACCAAGTTTTAGCCTGGGGAGTCCTACACACTCCCGCTGCCCCACGCTCCCTGGGCGGGTTCGCTCACGCTGGTGCTTCCCACCACTGGTGAACTCCTGTCACAACCACTGCGAGGAGCGGCACACTGAAGGCTCCCTACAAAGCCAGAAAGAAAACAAGACAACGCTCACAAAGGAAACAGTTAGTTTTGAAATCAGACAACACCTGCATAAACACTTTTTTTTTTTTAAAAAAAACTTTGTTCAGGTGAAGAATATCCTCCCAGAACCATAAGTTAAACTGAAACAGAGGAGTGGATGAAACAAGGAAGCTGATACACATTCATGCTGCATAACAGAAGGGACAGGTTTATTTGTTATCTGCAGAGACTTTTCCTAAGACAACATTCACCACAAGACAAATATTTAATATTACTCAAAAGCAACAGTCACTGTTGAAGGCTGCTCTGTAAGCCCAACAGCTCTGTCAGCCAGGCAGTGTTTATAACAAAAACGTGCTTTTTATATCAGATGATTTGTGCTAACTCTGCAACATTTACAGTTCAGTACACTCTGTACTGCTGGTCCTTGCCAGAAATTCAGTTCTCCAAAAGCTTTGCCCTGTTTCTTTCAAAATAAAAGAACTAATCACAGTATTTCGAAATTCTCTTCACAAATTTTTACAAAAAATTATTTTGCTCAACAAAAATACAAGGAAGGACTGACGTAAGTATAACAACAGTAGAAGAGTTTAAGCCACATGAATCATATGATCTCACGTTCATAGTTTTAATCCAGAACATGAAGCTGACCACTGCTACATTACTTGAGGCTAAATTCAAGAGAAATCCCGATGGCAGCAGTAAAGGCTTCTTGTCTCTTTCAACTCCAGCTGACCAAGCCCCCCCCTTCACGCATTAATTCCATGGTGGTGCACATTTCTTTAATATTTAATAAATATTAATGACATCTTTAAAATTACTGAATATTGTGGGCAGTTGATCCCAGGGTATTGTTTGCTTTGTGAGGGCCAGGAACACAGGCACTCCTCACACATGAGCACAACACCAGCACTCAGAGCAGAAAAGCACACATGGCATCGCAAGGAAACAGGCATCTGCAGGAAGGACCTGCAACCCCAAGGGCTGCATTCGCTCTTCATACCTGGAAACCGTGCCTGAAACATAACATCTGTGCACAGTGAGGTGTGCTGGTCCACCTGAAATAAACCTCAGATTTCAAGTAGCGTGGACTACAGGGCCTTCCAAACCAACAGCTTTATCCACCGAACTGCCTCCGTGTCGCTGGGTCACTAACACAGCACCTCTGAAACACTGACTGTTCAAGAAATCTGAGAAGGTGACTGCCTAAGACGCTTGCACCCAGCACTTCTTCTGTGCTCACCCTCTTACCTCGGACCCTGCACAGGGCAGCCAGATTCTTTTCAAAGCTTCCATTACGTAAACTATCATTACATAAACACAGATACTTTTTCACAGTGCATACATGTGAGAAAATTCCCTTTATACAATGGCCAGCTGCAACACTGAACAGAGGCTGCAATGTTATGGTCAGCAGCACAGGGTTTTGTAAATCCACAGTTTCTGTATGTTTTTATTCGGTTTCAGAATTTCTTGTTTCTGGCATATGATAGGGATTTACAACTGGAAATGCTGAACACATTACAATGACAGACTAAAACAATACTTACCAAGTGTTTTGCTACATATTGACAACCATCCTGCCAAATGAAACTGGAGTCTTCCACACACCATTTTGTTCCAATACATTGATTGAAAAATACTTCAACTCCTTTGATTTTCTTCAAGCTCCATATAGCTTTTAAAATACTACAGTTCATGGCACATCAGGGTTGTGCATTTTTCTTAATCCACAGTCACATCCCAGATGTGGCATCAGGCATACTCAGCAGGCTACCTTCCTGAAGCATTGCTTTGTAGAGGTCTTTGTGCCATCATCCAACACTCATCCCATGGGATCTGGCATGAAGACTTAGTTGGGAGGAGTGAGCACAATGAAAGGGGATACTGGCTGGCTGCAGTTCCACAACAGCCCTCCCTTCCCCCAATTTGCCCCTGCTGCCAGAACACAGACATGGTGGAGCGCTATGTGAGCGCAGCTCAGCGTTCATGCATCATGCGCGCTGCCCTCTTGCATCATAGCGTGCAAAACAGCCACAGCCCTGAACTCCTCCTGCTCCCCAGCCCCACATGGATAAGCACTGAGGAAGCTTAGGCTGGGCCTGGGGGAGGCAGCAGGGAACTGAGAAACTGAAAATCAGACACCTAAGGTGCCTTTAGGGCTCCTGGTCACTGTCAGCTCAGCAAGTCCCAAAGCAGAAGCAGCCACTGGTACCTGCTGGCCTTACAGCCATCCACCACTCATTTCAGCTGGTTAACTTCAATGGCCACTTGTGATTAAATAGTGACAGTTCCACAGAACTCAGAAATTGTGTTGTCGAGTGTATGATAGAAACTTCAGAAAAGAAACATAGCTGCAGACAACACAACTTCAAGCCAGGGGAATGAGAAGCTGCAGCTCTCACACAGACTAGTGCTACCTGCAATTAACAGAAGTTTGTTCGAGCACGAAACGAGTCAGCACAACAGCAAACAGTATTGTTATGTGCAGGTCACTTCAAAAATGACTTACAGGAAGGACTGCAGCACCGCGTAACCTGTCATTTGGAGAACATGGAAACCTTTACCTCCCCAGAGCAACGTTTAACAAGAAGCAAACAACCACTGTGTGAAGGTGACTACAGGAATTCACAAAACTTTGTCTGAATTAATAACAAAGATAAAATAAAAAAGGAAACACAAAATGTGATGTATAAGCGTGCCATACAGAAAGCACATAAACAAGCGGACTGGCAGTACCACAGACCAAACACAGCTCCTTAAACACAAGTGCTCCCTTTCCATTCAGCTGACAACAGCAATACAAGTTTTAATGCATGACTAGCAATTACACTTGAAAAGTCAGACACCAAGCTAACAGGACACTAGTGAAGGCCTTAACAGCTGCAGGACAGAGGCAGAGCCTTTCCAAGGCAGTAGTAAAATTTGTATTTAACCTAGCAGTTACACAACAGAAGCACAAGTGCCAGTACCGACCACGACTGACATGGACGGAAGGTTGCTCTGCTGTTTGGGAGAGCAGCTGAGCAGCCAGTTATGCCGCTGCATCAGGCCACACACCCATTACACCAGCTTCAAGGCTGGGCATGGCTATTTCTGAAGTTCCGTACTGAAGGCTGAGCCCTGCTTCACCCTCGCCACGTTCCCACGGGAGGCTCTCAGCCCACGAGTTACATAAACTGCTCGCAGCCTCGCTCACCTCAGTAGGTCACCTTAGCACATGCACCGAGATTGAAACTGCAGTGCAACCAAAGCACTTTTCCTGGAACAGAAGGGCTGACGATTTATAGGCTGCTCAGTTTTGCATGCTTTTATCAAGCTAGTTAGTTGAAAGAAAATGCACACATAATTACTTAATCCCATTAAAACAAAGACAAATGACAGTACAAAACTACCCAGCTCAGCAGTTTGAGCAAAAGACTCAGAGCCAATGAAATAATGAATCATGCAGCCTTATCAGTGTGCAGCTCCCTCCTCATCCCTGTTCTTTCAGCTAAATCAGCATCATGTCTCCTGTATGTACTGTTCAGCTCTACAAAACTACTTAACAAACAGCTACCACAGATCTTCCAGCGCATGGGTAACCCAAGGTCTTTGCTTTTCCAGTAGTGACCACACATCAGCTAAACACCAGTTGAGTTCAGATGAAAATACCAGAAAAAAAAGTCATTTGCTTTTTCCAATATTGAGGAAGGGGAGCCCACGCAGGCAGCCTTTTTTTTTTTTTTTTCTCCCCTCCATCCCCTTCTCCTCCTCTCCATTCTGATTTACAACAGCCCTTGTACAGATCCTATGTTTTGGCCAGTCTTGAGTTCAAGAGCTCATTTTTAACTTCAGCTCAGCGCATTATGTAAACAGATAAAAAAAGCAAACTGCCCCCAGTTACTGGAGAAGGAAATACATCTCCTAGAGGAGATCCAACACTAGTCTGCTGGTAAGCTTCCTAACAGGAATAAATAAATTTAAAAAGTATGATACCTGTAAAAACACAGAAAAACTGAAAGCTAAACTGATGTAGATTCGCATCCAACTCAAGAATTACTTCCTCAAAGATATATATATATTTTCTTTTCATTTTTTCCCCGTGGGTGAACATCCCTGTGGACACAACATGCCCTGTGGCACAGCTGGGGGGGGACATGCAGGCAGACAACGAAGGCTCCTCATGGGCAATGGCTGCTCACCATCCTGTGGGCTGAGGAACTTTCAGGATGAGACCAGGCAGGAGCTCCAGAAAGGGCGGAGCTAGGAGCCTGAGCACTGTGGTGCATTCCTTCTGGAACTAAGCAGTAACAGTCTCACAGGCAAAACATTCTTCTTCCTGCATTCCATGCTTTAACTGCAGCTTCCAGCAAAAATAAGTGAAGCATGCTACTGGTTTAGTTTCAGGAGGGGAACAGAGGGGCACCACTCAGTCCTTCCAAACTGACTGAGAACCGAGCAGCAGCTCTGCAGACAGATGCCCGCTGTCCCTGTCTACAAGTTGCACATTTCAATGGATCACTTCTTCCAGGAGCCAAACCTCCCCAAAGCACTGTGGGACGCACTGCTGTGGCTTGCTTCCAGCATTACCTCATCTGTTTACTAGCTCCTGAACAAATTGTTTCCCTCAGAATGGGAACCCCTCCATTTGGGCTACGAGCTCCTCTGGGCACCAGCTGCAGCCCTGGGCCAGGCACAGCCCAGAGGAGATGGGCCAGAGGGCTGGGCTGGGCACACCAGCATACAGGCAGGCGAGGGAACAAGGATGCTGATAAAACTTAACAAGGTGCATCCCTTCCTGTTCTTGGCACCTCCTGTTAAATATCTCAGCAACTCACTTACCCAAATCCTTTCCTCATGTTATTGAACTACAGAAGTTCACCTCTCAAACATACAGTTTCTGTGTACATGACACAATGTTGCCATCTCCATACAGAAATACAGCTCCCCACATGAAGCTGATGGTGACAGCCAATGCAATGCCCAGCACAAAGATCAAGTGGCAAAAAAATTCAGAGATCACTCAGAAAAGCAACTCCTGAAAAAGTCTCCGCAGCTCTCCAGCTTGTTTCAACAGCACTGCTAGCTCTTGGCTGGGACTATGCGAAGTCAAGCATCCTGAACACTGTGAAGTATCTTCAGGAGAATTCATCTAATGCTGCTTCTCCTTCAGGCACCTGGGGCATACACATCTGTAATGAAAACTATCATAACGACTTCTCTTTTAAACTAACAGCAATGATCATGAGATGGATGTTAAAACAGACCACAGAAGATGCAAAAACGAAAACCTGATGATGGTCTTCAATGGCTGTTAGACTTGAGCAACAAAGCCAACGACCTAAAGCTCCTTTCCACCTAAACGAGGAGCCAATAGCCCTGCCTATGCAGCATGCAACACTAGCAAAAAGGAAAAAAATCATGTCCAGCAGCAAGACGTGAAAATATTACCTTCAGTAAGTCACCTGCAATTTGCAAAAAGTCAACGTAAACATCCCTAACTTTTGTCAGGGACATATCCCCCCTGATAAGCAGTCTTTCAGTTAAGCTTTTCATTTTTCTACCCCAACCCAGATATAACGCAGTATCCACTGCTTAACCAGAGCAGAGAGCTTCAACCAAATACAACAGCTGTACTTGCTTTATAATGTCATGCCAATAAACAGTGTGATTATTAAAAATTATCTTTTTATAGGAGAGACAACAAAAATGATGGGAAAAATACACATTTGCCCCATATTTGTCTTATGGAACAGATTCCAGTGAATTGTGCTGACTTACGTTAGAAAATACTGCATAGAATAGGAAGTCTTATTGAACTTCCATTCCACAGCTGGCTAACCAACTCCCAGAACCATAAACACACAAGGCCATAAGCTCTGTTCCCCTGTACACACAGTAATAATCTTCAAACTTCCCAATTCTTCAGCAGGCATTATGAAATAGACAGGAACTGCCTTAAAAATTTCAAGCAAAAATTAAAAATCAGTGTACAATGACACTTTCATCACTCAGAATTTGAAGTTTCCCTTGGCTGCATAAAGTATATTGCTTATGCTTCAAAAAAGATGGAGCATCTAGAACGTCAAAGAAAGTCAAATTATTAAAAACTTTATTGGAAAAAGAGACATTTTCCCAAAAAATATTTCTGTGCAGTTACATTGCTGTTGCATAACTTTCTGCATGTCAGAAATACATGTGAGTGACACAGAAGTGCTCCTCTGGTCCCATCTTCAGGCCACTGCTTGTCACAAAATGTCACCTGACAACACAAGGTTTTCTCCCCAGGACACGATCGCTGCAGCAGGCGCACCGTAGCCCATCTCACAGTCCCTGGGAGCTGCCCTCAGCCAGCTGCTGACAGAGCTGGTATCTTGACACCAAGCTCCCTGAGGAGTTGAGCAAGCAGAGCCCTGCGGATTATAACTGCCCTCCCAGAGATGAGGATCCCATCACCAGCTCGCAGAACTGTCATCCTCCTGAGCGTCAGCGGCACGCTGCAGCCACACACTGCCACAAGTGCCCCAAAGCCGTGCAGTGGCAGGGCAATGGGTGAGGCTCGCCCAGACAGCTCCAGCAGGCAGGCACCAGCTCACACTGCACGCCAACGGGCAAGTCCTCAACGCAGCTGCCAGCCTACCCTGGGAAATTCCTCCATAAAAATTGCATGATGTGGAGCCATTTTGGTATCCGATGACGAATCTCCTACAACATAACACATGGGGGGAAATTCCTCTTCAGCTATTCCCTGAGCCACCTGAAACATCCAGCTTTATGAGGTTGGTTTTGCCTGTTTGTTGTTAAAGCCCCAAACACGAGGTACAAGCAAGCCCCCAGGGCTGGCACTGTGCTCACTGCGCTCAAGGTGCCCCCTGTTCCGCGTGGAGCCAGGGCTCCCAGCCCCCCAGCGCTAGGAAGGGCCACCAGCTCCCTGATCCTGTCACAGAGCACATTTAGGAGATCCAAAACAACATCTGCTGAGCAGTCTCAGACTTCTCCTAAAGCATACAACTGTGCCTTCCACGTTCACTGGTAGGACCTTCCAAAATATTGTTCTGACACAAGAGCGCTTGCTAGCGAAGTCAGTTTGTTAGTTCTAGAAGAGCTCTGCTACATGCAGACACATTCCCAAATTTCTTTCCCATGTGAAAACATGCATGCAATAATCAGCCAAGGCTCAGCCTCATCCCATCCCTCAGGCCCACAAGGCAGCAGCTCCTTTCAGACTGCATCACCCAAGGTTCCACATCTGCAGCTGCCAGGACTGCATGCAATCATGCATGCATGCATTTGCCAGTCCACGGTCCCAAACACAAAAGCATCAAGTCAGCCTTAAACACCTTTTAAATTCTCCAGGAGATGACATCAGCTTCTCTGCAAAGGCTTTGCCCCAGCATTCCTGCCAGGACAATTACCACCAACAGCCTGCAATTCCTTCCCAGTGCTCCAACTTGGAGCAGCATTTTCAACTGCATAAATGTGTAACTTGCATTTTTATTTCCAGAGATAACAGGTAGCATGGTCACAGTAAGGTAGAACTAGGGCCACGGAACCACGCGTTACTTTGCAGCTCCCGCTCTTTTATTGTCACAGCAGCCTCTGTTCTTGCAGAATTTACAAAAGCTTTGCCTGTTCAAACCCTCAATCTTAATTACCAGAACTCCTCAAAAACTGCTTTTTGGGATCACTAAGCCTGTTTCTACTCCATCAGCTATGGGCTTCCACACTTGAATTCCTCTCCCTTTCTTTTTCCACATCATTTGTGACAAATACTCAAATGCACAAGTTCCCAAACAGACCTTGAACAGAACTCTCCTCACTGCGGAAGATAAATTTATTTTTCAAAATACACAGTTTCCATTACTTTGCCACATGAGAGACATTTCTGTCATACCAGAAATGCAAGGTGCTAACTTTGCGTGGGTGTGCGTTACTACCCACCTACCAACTGAACATTCAAATCTGTACTACTTCCATTTGACCCTTTTGTCCCAGCCACTATTCCAAAAGCAAAAAGCATCCTGAGACTTTGTGAAAATCCAGGAAAAGACTGGCATACACCGCAGAAAGAGAAAGCGGAAACGTGGACTGCAAAAATCTTTTTGCAGGAATGGCTGTTACCAGACCACAGCTCCTTCACCCAGTGCCAAGCACTGCCACTAAGGGAATGCCTGAGCTGCAAACCTCAGGAGAACGCAGGTGTCCTCACAACAAGTCGACACCACGGGTGCTAAGAGACTGGCAGAAGCAAACAGAGCTGGCTGGGAGCTGTGATGCTCCAAAGCTTGTCATGAGCTGCAAGAGAAACCGAACCAGCGACGCCCGTCAGCAGCCTGCACCTGAGCTGAGGGAGTACACAGACAACTGCAGCGCCTCTGTACGGCAGGAAGGAGCACCACGGAGAGCGTGTGGGCAGTGGGCACACCAAGCACAGGAGCTATCCTTGCAGTGCTTGGTTAGAAGTGGAGGAAAAAAACATTTCAGTAGTGTGCCTCTCCTCTCTCCCATGCATTTCCTAAGAATTAAAGGCTAAATAGTGAAAAATCAACTTAACGTTGTTTCACTGGAACTTCAAGTTCTAATTGCCACTACATGAACGACAGAAACAGTTTTTGTTTGGTTTAATTTTTCAACTGGAAAACTAACAACAGAACTGCATCCGCTTCTGGTCTTACTGAAACCCCCAATTCTCATGGCAAGGAACAAAGGTAAGAAGCCAGCCTCATTCTCCAACTGCTCTATGCACTGAGCTCGACTGCTCTGCGCTTGCTCCTCCCCCTAGTTCTATGCAGGAATATTTTTTCTTTTTGTATTTATGGCTTGCTGTTTTGGAAGTGACGTACTGTAACCATACCGTAAGCTGCAGCTTCAAAAAAACCCCAGGAAACAGACCTCATGTTCAAAACCCTGCACTGCCAGAGCACCACACTGCTTCTCGAGTTTCATGGCCGGCCACTGAGACCCCAAATTAAAGAACAAATCCCACCTCAGAGCTGCTATCTGCACACCTTTGGGCACCCAATGTAATTTTTAATACAGATTACCACCAAACCCCTGGGTAAGTGAGTGCACATGTACAATTAAGTCCATTTAAAATGAAACAAGTTTGAGGGTAAGAATTTTGTATCAAGATTTACAACCTTCACTAGGAGTGTTGAAGTAAGTAGCTTTATGCAATGGAAAACTTACCTCCATCAAGGGAAAGTGTGGGTTTATTTCAGAAGAGTCATGTTTCTATGATTCCTGTTTGCAGGGCAGTGGCATGCTCAGATCACTGGAAGCTCATTAATGGATTCAGATATTGCACTGCCATAATGCAACTGTATGAGTACATGGTTTTGTTTTTTTCTGTTTAAAGGTAGCAGTTCATCTGTTTTTAAAGATGAAAATTTTCCACAAAGTTTGTGTTCTTAGGATCACTGTGTACACAAAAACACAAACATCAGTAACGAGCTCTGTTAACGCAGATTTCTCTTCAAGCTAACTCAGATTTACTTCACACAGTTAAGTGAGTTCATTTCACTGGAAAAAAAAGATTCCCTGAAGCAAAAAACATCAACTACTGTGGATGATACTGCCCAATACATTGCTGAAAAATAAATTCTACTGATTGGATTTTTCCATTTCCCCCTCAAGCAGCACTTTTAAAAATACAATCTTTTAATGATTGTTTAATTTTCATATAACTAGAATATAAATCCTTTACATATTGCTTTGCTGCAGCTGCGGTATAATGTCTCATTTTTCATGGAAAAAAACTAATTACGTGGTTCACTGAGCTGCCTGTGGTAACACATCAATTTTATTTACATTCTGAAGTTGGACTTCAGTTTGGTCTCAACACTCCTGTTCATTCCAAGCACATTTCACACAATTGCTCCCTCCAGCTCCTCAGGAACACCTCACACCAGCTTTTATTGGAAAGGGGCTCTGAGATCTTGCTCTGGGTTCCCAGCACTCACTGTGCACTAACAAACCTGCAGCTCCCATTCTGTTCTGCCCCTAGAAGTACACTGCTTCCTGTGAAGTCCAGCCTCAGCAAAACAGTCCTGCCAAAGAGTCACTGCGTGGTCACTGCAGAGTGCAGCTAGCACTGTTTCACAACAAATGCTAAATCATTTCTCTACAAAACACAGCAGAAAAACAGTTATTCGCCTCACAACAGCGGAACTTGAAGGTTACTTTCTCATTTTCAACCATTTCAACTGAACTAAGGTTATATTTTGCAATCAGGAAAAGGAAGGAAAGAAAAAAGTGTGGTATCCAGTAGAGAAAGCATTGGTTTTACCTTCCATCCTCAGCATCTTTCCTGTTAACTGTTTTCAGAAGGACATTTGTTGCAATTAACAGTAAAACCTCCAAATTTTCAAACATGGAAAGATTTTAACAATTAATTCTTGGGACAGCGGAAAAATGGTCAGCGTCAGGCTGATTTCATTTCTCTCGATACGCTTCAGATATGGATATCACAGCCTGTAGAAGGGAAAAACATGGAGCGCCGAAGCGGCACGCTGCTGGCTAGAACTGACCGTGAGCTCAGGAGTGGCAGATGCGTTCGCTGATACCGCTCCGAAGACTGTGATTCCCTGTTAGTACTGAGAGAAACCGCTGAGGAAGAGAGCTGCAGGGAAATAAGTGTGACCCGACGTCCAGATGAAGAGCCAGGTCTGAGCCCTTCCCACAGCTCACACACTGGCTGCCTACGATCATAAACCAGTTTTAAAGCAGAAAGAGGGAAGAAGATGGGGTGGTGGAAGGAATATTTACTTACAAAATGAAAGGGAATAAAATGAAGACATTTTGCCTAGACACAAAAAGGCTCTTGTTGACTTCTTGTATATAAAAGGAGCTGGCGCTTTCCCATGAAACAATTTCTTAATCCCAAATGATGGCATAACCACCTCATTTCAAATGCCTCTGTAAAAGAAAAAGTTTATTTTGTCTAAGCTAAGCTTCCACTGGCAATCACCGGACACCAATTAACAGTGTCAAATACAAGGGTCACAGAACAATTCTGCAAGCTAGAAAGCAGGAATTCACTTCTAAATCCCATTTGCAAGATTTTTAAAAAGTTTAACTTCGCTTCCAAAGCTTCGCTCTGGAAACCATCTATGCTAAGCAATGATGGAAATGCAAATGACTTATCGCACTGAAAGTAATCAGCCCAAAAACAGACTTTCCAGTAACTTAATATTCCAATGAAGTCTTCTGTCATATGAACCTACTTGTTAATTCCACTCTCAACTCGAGTGCTGGCAATTAACCATTTTCAGATTTAACTTCCAATTATTAATAAGTGGTACTCAGCTGCTTGATATTCCTAGCTGCTTTTCAAACTGAAAAGCCTTCAAAAAATACTTCCATGCCTGGTCCTGTCAGATTCCTTCTATTCACTGTTGGCAAACTGCTTTTCCATGCATCAGCTGTTCCCACTGCAAACAATGCCGCGTGTGACAACAGTTAGGAGAGGCCTGTATCCTACAGCACACAAAGCAAATTGCTGTAAGACATATTCCATGCCTGTACGTTATCCCGCTAAGCTCCCCAAAGCAGGAAACAAGGAGATAACCTCTTGGTAATTTTAGAGCACTATCAAAGGCAGCCATAATACAATTTCAGCAGCCAACACTCCCTTCTTTCCCACTTGCAGTTATTTATAAGCTTATAATACAGTGGAAGATTTAAAAGCACTTCCATTAAAAGAAGTGTTATTAATTTGTACATCCATTTCACAGGAAGCAGCGCTCATTCTTGATTTTATCCATTACTTCATATGTTCAGACAGACAGGAACACCTTATTCAATAATTAACATTTATCACTACACAGCAGTTAAGAACATATTTCATAACTCCCTGAAGAGTCCTCCCAGTTCCTTACAGCTAAAGTCAAACACAGTACCCTGAAGGAACTCCACTATTTCAGACTGAGACAGAATGAAAAGGAGACTTTTCACTGCTCCTACATCCTCTTTTACACTTGCAGAAACAACAACAACAAAAAAAATTCGCACAATTCAAGTGTTCCATTTTTTGAATCCCTAGCAAACACTGAAGCACACCATCTACTCAAGTCCACACAGGCCCTGCTGGAGGGCAGTGTCTGGGGCTCCTCGAGTTCCTCATGTTGGCCTGCCTGCCCTGGTGGCTTCAGAGCAACACATGTGACAATCCCAAACACCTGCTGGAACCAGTGATTTTAGGTGACCACGCTTCTAATGTGGCAGTTCTGTAAGGAAGTCCCATCCTACTAAATGCCTAGAAGTTCTGTCACTCATTTTCATGCCACTGTCTCACGTCCTGACAGACTTCCAGAGTCCGTCCCCAGGGCCATGCTTACAGCCACCAAAACTATTCTCAGTGGCGATGAACACCTTGATCTCTGCCTTATTTCTGGTAATTCAGGCACTCTGTGCCATGGATGGAACACACAACGCTGGGTGTGCCCATAAACTCAATGAGCAGACTGCAAATTTATTGACTGAACCGTCAGACAAGGAGGAAGTTCAGAACGCCAGACACCAGTACTCTCAGCACAAAGCAAGCAAGCAACCAACAAACATTTGTCACCTGCTTACAATGGAGTGTAAAGTAAATAAACAACCAAAGTCATGTATAAATTCTCTGTGGTGCTCCAGATGACATTTGGCCATGCAAGTGAGAGCAGTGCAACATGCAGAACTAGAACTTCACTGTCAAAAAAACCTGCCAGCAGTAAGGCACTACCCCTTCTCCATCCTATTTCTTCTGTAGAATTTAGAAAAGTAAACATTCATGTGAAAATGTACTGCAGCTGTAACACTCGTCAAGCCTCTTCAGGCAGTAACATCATTAAGTGGCATTAAGTGGGAAAGCAACACTTGCACAAATTAGAACACTTCCAACTTTTTCACACTTTGAAATCACTCAATTTTTTCCCCACTCGGAGAGCCTGTAACCATTAGCTTCTTTCACTTAGGACAAAAGAAAGGTCTTCCATCTTCTTTCTTCCAGTTTTAAATCCAATCAAAATAAATAACAGAGCACAACAACTGAGGCTGGCAGGAACAAGCAGCAAATTCAAGACACACACAGGAACAGTAATCCACAGTTGTGTAGTCAACCTAGCTGCTTCACCAGCCCCTAGCTGTTCCACAAATAAGTGGTTTTAGTTAGATTTCCCCTGTCAGTACTTAATTATCTATACAGTTTTAGAAAGCTGCTGCATAAACAATCGTTCACAGTAGCTCCTGATCATAACTCCTAAGGTTGTCTTCTCTATGACTATTCAAAGGTCTTGCTTCATTCAAAACAGACTGAAGTTTCCAAAATTATCTATCTTGAATATTACACAGATAAGGCAACCCACATGGTTCAGATGCAAAACTAAAATATGTTTCTGAAAGAGGAACCTTGGTCCAGACAACTCAGTTCTCCAACCTAAGCACCAGGTGTAACATAGTATCATTTAAGTGTGCGACTGCCTTCTTCAAGTAAATAATTCTAATTTAGACCCAACAGAATAAAAATTCCAGTTGCCACTGTATTATTAGTACCCTAACAAAAATTTCACTTTCAAAACCAGTCCTAGGCAGAAAACAAATCTAGAACTGCAAGCAACTTCATACTCAGCGTTAATTCAACCCCTTATTAATCCTATCACATCCCAGAGCTCAGAGCTAACGCAGGCAGGATTTACAAGCTGAAGATGTTTCAGACAGGCACATTCCTCCACTTGGATTTACAGTTCCAATTCCTGGGACTTGTGTTCCTAAGTGTCTGAGTACAGTCACAGAAGCAAAGCCCTGCTCACTGACCCAACAGGTTACTGACCAGTGACAATCCAGCCCATAGGAAGGGGATTTTACGCTGCTGCAGCTTGTTTCACCACTAGGCCATAGGAAAAGCCACAGTATGTTATCACGGCTCAGCTGACAGGCAAGTAATCAGCGTTCTTCAGTAACTCACTTGCTGCTTGCATGCCCACATGTAAAAGTCCTTTTTATTTCCAAGAGCTGAGGAAACTAAACTATATTTTCAAACTGATTAACTAATTTTAGCTTTCAAGTATTTCATTACTGTTGTTTGCCTACACAAGAGAAGCCAGAATAACCTTGTTTCTTACGCCGTGCTGCTGCAGGAAACAAACAGCATCCTTTGTCATATTTCAAGGAATCAATGCACACAAAAGACTCATCCTGGCAGAATTTAGTGTTCAATAATTTGTCAATACAGATGTTTGAACAATAAAAAAACTACTGAAGCAAGACAGCCTAATCAGCAGTACAGTTTATAACATTTGTATAATTAACATCACTCTGAGCTATTATCTGATAAGTCAGTACAAGAGTTTCAAAGTGCTTTCAATAAATAAGTAAACTGATGATGATGTACACACATTAAGAATTCCACAGCCTGCAGGGAAGGGAGCAGAAAAGAAGATCGCTTCCCAGATTGCTGGGGGGTCCTGACAGCAGGAGCACATTTCTCTTCTTTCAGATACAACGCACTTTGTTCCCCTGAAGGGGTTCATCCCTCCTCCACCCACTACATGATCTTTCCTTCAGACATCACCTCAGTTTGTGAGAACTTTGCAAATGAATGTCCATGACAGTGCTGCTATGCAAGGAGAGACGCATCTCAGCGCAGCCAGCTGCAGGGTCTGTGAGACACCCCAAGCTCCACCTCTGTGGTGCTGCTGTTGTTAACCCTCACAAAGCAGTGCTCTCACAGCCAGTTTGTGGATTTCATTCCACTTAAAAGCTATCTTACTGAAGGCTCGGGCCTGGATGCTCCACAGATTTTGGACCAGGCAAAAATGTGTCAAAGTAATGCTATTCCCTGCTTGCTACACTGTCTCCTTCTCCTCAAGTAGGTTCAGTTCTTCATCCACTTCAATGCTTCATCACACTGTTATCTCTGGATGCAGCATTATACAGTTGTAACCAAAACAGAAACAAGTTGTATCATTTTACATCTAACAATAGGAATGGGAGCTACAATCTGCAACTCTCCTTTAATAAAAGGGCGCTGTAAGTCCTATACACTGCATTTGAAACACTGAGTAAATCATATTTCACAAAGAGAAAAACATGTATTATAGAAGCTTTGCTGGGCGCACAGAAACATTACCTGTGCCTTCATTCTGAACAGGTGCCTCATACAAAATTCACATTAGCGGAATGGCTTAGTGCAGCACTTCAGAGCCATCAATTATACATGGCCACAGAGCTACCTGCACGAAATACGCCTAAAGACGCAGGTAGAGTTCCACATTGGATTTCGTGGGCTGCCCTGACAAACAATCTGGTACTCATGAAAACATGCAGTCTGTAACTGTCTGAAGAGAGGTGGTCAGGAAAGGATTAATGAGTAAGAAAACGAACACACCATAACCCAGAACTGGAACAGCATGGAGCAGAGGTGGCCAGACAAGGGACAACGAAAGCACACTGGACAAACAGGATATGGCAAACAAGTTCTTTGAACTGGCAAACAAGTTTTATCCCAAGCAGACAGAAGGTGTTATAGACTACAAGGAACTACAAGGATGAAAGTCTATTGCATAACTCAAGGAACTGAGCTTGTTGTTTTACTCTTTTTATTACACCAGGGTCAGTCAACTTGCACAGTTTTCATCTCAGACAAGAATAAAGGAAAGTGTTTATAGAGTCTAGTAAAATAGAGTTTAAGAGTTTTCAGGCAATGTAGGTGTACTCACAGCAACAGTATACCAGTGAAAAGATGGATGGGGTGGGTAGCATCAAAACCAAAATAGATTACAACAGGTGAAGTTAATTTTGTTCCATCATTTGAAGGCTACACATTCTGGAGACAATGAGGACAATGAAGCACAAAGCTTACACTCATGCAACCTGATCACTGTCACTTTTGTCCTGCCTTCCTCTTCTTTCTGTTTACTACACTCACTTGCTGCAACTCGCCTCCATCCATGCTCAAATCCTGCCGCATGACCAACGTTGCAAGTTCCAACCCTGCAAAACCCCACTGATTGACCTGTGGTGCCAGGGGGTTTGCCTGACTCTGCAGGATGGGCCTTCCATTCCACCAGCTATTACCTTGCACCTTTATTTGTTATTATTCTTTGAACTAGAATTTGCTCTTCACTTCACAGCACATCTGAGATTTCACAAGAACTCCTGTAATGACGTTGGTTGTTGTTCTATTGTTCTCCCAAGTTCAAGTGCTACTTTGCACTTCACCTGCAGATCACTTGCACAGGAAAAGCCGAATTCTCAAGGTTTTTCCTTTTCCTTTAGGTCTCAATACACAAATTGTGACAAAATCATCTATGGCAGCCAGTTAAAGCTTTTAAACAACAACATTCCTTTTTCACTGCAAAGAAAATGTAACTAAAAATCAAGAAACAAAGACCAACTTACTGTGCAGCTCCCGATGTATCACATCCACCAGGTTCGGCTCGTCCCCCCACCAGAATATCCACAGCTCCTTACAATCCGGTTTGACGTCGCGGCGCCACACGCAGAGCAAGTTGGCCTGCAAGCAGCGGATGAAGCTGAGCAGAATTGGATCGTCCTGCGCTGGGGCGGAGATGATAGGGCCACAGTCCCCATGGCCTTCAAAATTGTACCTACGCCATTTGATGCCTGTGAGTTCAGCCTGGGGAAAGGAGAGAAAAAGCCATTCAGCCACCTCACTCCAAAAAGTAGTTACAACAGACATTTGTTTCAATTTTTCTTAATTCCTAGAATTTAGCTCTAAGCAGCCAAAGTTAAGAACTCCTCCTAGACCTGTATTTTCCCCTTTCTCTGCCAAGAAAAAAGGGAAATAATTTTAGAAGCAGTAACTGCATGGAAACCTGGCTTATCCCTGCATTTAGGTTTTCACCACAACCAGACTTATTCCCAGTGTTTCTAACCTTATTGTCATCTTATTGTAATCAAACATGTTAGAAAAACAAAAAACAAAGGGGAGTAAGGCCTGCTCCTCTCATGCAGGTTGGTGGTGAAGTGATTTCAGTGTCAGCCCCAAAGCTGGAAGCTTCAAAGTCACAAGCAGCAAGTGCTACAGGACATAAGAAAACAACTGACAGAAAGTGGTGAAGAAACGAGGTACATCCTGTGCTGTTAGGAATATACCATGCATGCTTTTTTATTTTTACTTTGCTTACACAAGCAGAAGTGGAACGAGAACAGTTGTCATCTACTGACAAAATTGTGTTAATACAGAGGCGGACAAGGAACATTGAGACGGCTGCCCAGGCCACTGGGGAAGGAGCTCTGCCACAGAGGGCGACAACCTGAACGAACACAGGTGTTCCACTGCACAGCACAGTGAGTGAACAACTGCCAGAGGAAGAAGCCGAGGTACTCAACCCATGAAAGAGCTGGCAGCTACAATCAGGTTAGCAGCCCTACAGTTCTCAATTTCTTCTCCACTTCTAAGAGCAGAGACCCGGAGCTGTCAAATTTTTTGTTTCTGGCACTGCCAGGTTGCTTCCTTCACGTATTTCTCTCACTCTGCTCATTGCACTCTTCCCTTCCCCACCCCAGCCTGGTTGCCCTCCCACCTGCCCCCAGGACCACTGCTGCCTCCCCTTGCCTCCACCCCCTGCTGGCACCAGAAGCCTGCCCAGGGCACAAGTGGGACCCTCACACCACTCTGAGCTCACCCAGCACCAGTGCCAAAGGGCAGAGCAGCACATGTACACTCCGTTGTTCACAGCAGGCCTGTAATCTAGCTCCTAACCATGTTACCACATCCTCACTGCTGCTATTACCTTTACTGCTTCATTTAAAGTATTCACACCCTTCACTTTGCTGCTCAGAAATCGCCGGTGTACGCAGCTCTCAAGTGGCCCTGCAGGAAAATCCAGCTGGCCTGCAGCAGCGAGCTGCAGGGCTCAAGTACAGCAGCTGCTCTGCTGACAGGAGAGGCCATTGCCAGGCCGAGAAGGAAAGACACGGAGTGGCAGCTCTGGCTGTAGGAGCGGGGTGACGCCCCAGCAAGCGGTAAATTGAGCTGTATCTAAACAGCAAGTGTTCCTCTCCTCCCTCTGGACAGCACACATGGAGAGCATGAATGAGAGGGCCAAGTTTTACTGTTAAAGAGAACACAAGGCTTGCAGAACACATATTCCTCCTCCTTCCACTACCTGCACGTGGAAGTTCTAGCTACTGGCCTACAGCATCCCTCCAAAACCCATGCTACATGTCCTGTGTGGAGGGGGCTCCATTTTCAAGTCCACGCACCTAATTCATTACCCATCTTTACAAGCCTCCTTCACTGCAATAGCTGGAAAAGAAAATCAGAGGAGATGCACAGGCCATGTTCCTGAAACAAAAAAGGCAATAGGAGAGCAGGAAGCAAAGATAAAAGGGAAGGGCAGTAGACTGCTGTGTAGTGCTGGAATGCCTCACACATGACATAATACCCTAAAACAAAGTACTTACACATGCTCCTCCCAAACATCTACATCTGTTCTGCATGGATCTCGATCTACAGCATGGAAAAAAAAAAAACACGCAAACTTTCTGAAACAGTACAGTGACTGTTGCCACAAATCACAAAACCTCAGGTCAGCGCCAGCACAGGCAACCAAGGGAAAAATCACACTAAGTGTTTGTATGTCATAATCCACTAGGAACATCCAACAGATCACAAACAACACGGAACAGGATGACGACAAAAAAAAAGGAACAAAACAAAAAAAGTTACTCAACAGCACCACACACTTGATGAGCACAGCAATAACCAGAAATCAGCTGCCTGAAACAGCAGGCAAGTTTGTACACAGTTCTGTTAGCCCACAGGTATCACCCCATAACACTCCATCCATATTACAGATGAAATACAGTCAAGAACAGCACACAGAAGCCACCAGAGATGCACCTGGTTCAGTTCCACACTAACACATCTCTGGAGCATCTCCTGCCCCAGACTGAGAGGTGAGGCTAACCACTAGCACTGGCTGGGACCGCCCCCATGAAACAAGGGCTCCCTAGAACTGCTGAGGTTAGCAGCAGAAAGTGACATCCCGGACATTCCATCTCCTGGTCAAAGCAGCAGAGAGGCTGTTTGTTGCATTTATTTGGATATGTCTCTTTCTGTTTAAGTTTTTATTGGGTAAGCACCAATACAGGTCCCTCAGAACTTCCCGAGCTTGTCCCATGTTAATTAAAACCAAATTCAAGAGAAGAGCTGAATCCAAAGTAGTCCACAAGGGAAGACCGCATCACGAACGCTTACACACACCCTGCACTGCTGCAGACAGCGTTCTGTCAACCTCAACACAACTCAGGGGGAATACTGGCACCTGCACCAAGGCTCACTGTACTCGTTTATTTAAACCAGCAGACATCCCTGGTTTACAAGCCCTCAGTCTGCAGCAGGGTTTTACAGCCAGCCTGCAGTCCTGGTGACCAAACAGCGGAACCAGAAGGTGGCTGCCTGCACCCCTAACTCAGCAGCAAGTGCATGCTGCTACCAAGTGCCAGCCTCATCTCTGACCCAATCCCGTCTCCTGGCTCACACCAGATCACATAACCACTGGGTGAACAGAATCAGCTCACCCATCGAGAGATGGGAGCCAAGAGACCAGCTGAGAGCTTGCCCTGCAGCCGCACAGCCGGTAGGACACCAGGGAAGGTGCAGCTGTGAGCAGCAGGGCAGCGGGGTCTCCCCTTTCAGGGACAGCCCCAATCCCCTAAAACAGGGATTAACATGCCCGTGTACACCTTAAAGCAGCACACACAAGCTCTGCTGCCGAAGGCAGTCCTGGCCCAGCCTTCCCAGCAGCCTGCCCTGGCCTTGCCCCGCTCCATGGCGGTGCTGCTGTCTGCGTGCACTCATACCGGGGGGAGATGACTAAGAATCAGAAGAGTTTATTAAACAGTTTTTTTTCCCCTCTACTCAGATCGGTCCCCAGCCCTGGTTCATTAAATAGCCACAGAAATCCTTGTACCAGTAAGACAGGACAGCAAAGCAAGACAGACGGCAGAGCTGCTGCCTCCAGCACCACTGCTGGCTGCAGAACAGTCTGAAGCAGGCACTGACGCCAGCAGTCTTGGTTTCTGCCTGAGCACAAAACTGAACATGCAGCTTTTTGCTCACAACTGGTTAGAAATGAATGCAGAATAAAGCAAAAGTCTTGCCAGGTGATGCAATCCACTGTGTTCCTTGCATCTTTTCCCACATGCATAGTTTTGGCCATAATAATATGGTTGTTACAATTTTCTTAACACTAAAAATCATGACAAAGAAGGAACTCGCAAATACTTACAATTAACCAACATTGTTAGTAAATCATGCATTATGCAAGAGACTTTGCTTTGGTTTATAAAGGAACATATGTTTTGGAGGACTGTGCGGTGAAGGGTTCAACTTCATGGATAGGAATTTTATTTTTCCTAAATTCAGTTTACTGCAGTTGGACACAGAATGAAGTGTTTGTAAGAAGCCTGCTCTGCATGCAGTGGGACAAGCCTGTAAGGAAACAAAGGAATCAGACCTCTGCACCTAACAACAATACCCAAAATCTTTACTAACATTCAACTTCTGAAAGAAAAGATCCCAAGCCACTAAAAGACCTAAAGCAGCTATCAGGGTAGAATAGTGACAGCATTCAGACCCAAAATTCCATGCAGGCACCTGAACACACCCAAGAAATAGGCAATAATGGAAACTGCTATGCCAATGCTTTTGTTCACAAACCTGGCCAAAGAATGCCAGGCACAGCCCCCTGAAAAGCAGCAATAACACAGGTGTCCCTCCCCACAGGTGACTCTCAATGATTACACTCTGAAGAGTGAAACAGCTTCACGCGAAACAAAACCCAGCTAGGGGTATTCCCTCCTCTGCTACCCTCTGTACACACAAGCAAGAAGAGAAAGAAAGCAAATTAGCACCTCTTCTTGCAGCCATTAGTCTGCTGCCCTACATACAGGCAACACCTTCGAGCTGATCTGCAACAGCTGAGCTGGAGCCATTTTAACGCCAGGACAGCATTCAGGACCGCAAATCCCCAGCAGAGATAAAACCTAAGCTCCGGTTCTTTCCCCTCCCCTCAGGCTTAAATCAGAACAGCAGACAGGCAGGCAGGGTCTTCTGCTGATCTCATAGCACTCCATTCAGATTGGCAGAGTTTAGGCTGCTAAAAATTACAATTCCCCAGCAACATTTCACACTGCACGACTTGATTCTGGCATGCCACCAGCAACCCTGAGGATCTAATTAGTGCTGTGTAGCCACTGTGACTATTTTTCTCTTCTGCAGTCCTTGCAGATGGAACACAAACAAAACAGATCTGCCTTTTTTTTTTTTTTTTTTTTTTTTTTTAAACCTCCATCAAATGCTTTTTGGACAACATACACTGTATGGCAAATCCACAGAACTCAAGAAGTCCACCCATTTTATCACACCTTGGGCAGATTATACCAGGATGCGGCAAGAACCAGCAGGCAGAGCACTCAAGTTTCAGAAACCTTGCAGTTGGGCACGCTAAGCATAAAGCAGAGCTCTTTCTGCATTATTGTTCTCCTCTCCACTGAGGTGATGGATGAAGTTATACAACCACAAGGCAACTGTCCTGCAGAAGGATGGGAAAAGCTACAGCAGATTCAGGCCCCAGAGTGTGGAAGATCAGTGCTCCAGAACCTCCAAAATAAGAGAGATGTACAGAAAAGGAGACAAAGATCTAGAGAAAAGGCATGGAGAGTCTTACAAGCAGAACCAGACATCACCAAGGCTCTCAGCTCCAGCCCTGACCTTCTCGAAGACATTCAGTATGACATTGTTCAGGTCATTTTTATCCTTCTCAATGCTCTTGTTTGGGCATCACTCCCCAATTACCTGTCCAAAAGGTGATATTCAGACAAATTCAGGTCTGCACAGTGTTTCAGACATAAGATCCTCTAATTCTCTCAAGAACAGAAGCATTAATGTTAAAAGAAACACATCAAGGTCAGGTACTTCTACAGACAAGTCACTGTCAACTGAAGGGAATTTTTAAAAAAAAAAAAAAAGCTTTTTTGTAAATGAAGATGTTGAGTTGTTCAGGGTACCTTAAACCTCTGTATTTGAGCATCTCAAGTTGGCTGAAATCTAAACTATTTCTCTAGTCTCAATTTTTGTTTACTTCTGTCAGAAACTGTAGCTGCTACGTGTCTTTAGCCTACATCTCATGCTTCAAACTGGAGCACAGAAAATGTAAATGTATATACATCTGCCAACTTTATTAGAGAGTCTCACTTGAGTGAAGCTCTCTAAGATAAGTAGCTATTCTGAAGCCGCTGGAGACTCATACTAAGGACTACTCACACCAGTAAAAATCTGCATACGAAAGCTCTTAGTTCATAGTCCAAGAATTTAAACTGCAGTTAAAGGTGCCATGGGAGTTACACCACCATTTTAATTAAATGCTATAAGATCTTGCAGACAGATTCAAGATTAGCACCATCTGTTTTGGTCTTAGTGTTCCATTGCACTACATCATCCTCACACAGCAACAAAATATCATTTCACACCCTCCTCCAGCCACTGGGATACCAGATACAAGTCAGGTCATTCCCTACACCTCACTGCAAAGAAGGACAGAGAAACCCTGCAACAACTGTGGGGGGGTGCAAGCTGCACACGCTGACAAGAACTCCGTCCTCCATTCCCACTGAAATAAAATATTTAGTAACATCTGCCTAAGTCCCTGTCACGCAAATAGAAAGAACAAAGGCAAGAAATGCACATACACACGCCAAGGAACAGAGGAGATTGCCTGACTACAGACATTCGGGGCAACACCACTTCCTACGGTGAGACTGAAGCAGCAGCAGCAAGCAGCTGTGCACAGGCATTCTCTCCTACCTGTTTTACTCCTGGGTTTTTAACTCTTTTAGTTTAAAAAAAAAAATAACAACAACAACAACTACCATCCTCAATGCTGTGCAGCCTCCTGAATCAGATCACTTCTTGAGCTACACATTAACGCTCCCCTTTAGCCCACCCATTTGAAGAGAGGGGGCCGGTGTGTGCTACCATGCCCAGGGCTCACCCTCCTGCCCCCTTCCAACCCAAGACGCTTCTGAGGATGGCCACTCGTACTGTTACTAAGAGTCGCAGACAGCAGTGTGAGCCGTCATGCCTAAGAAGTAAACAGCAGTGACCGAAATGAGTTTGTCCTTCTCCCAGATGTCAGCATGATCCTGTGTATGAGGGAGGGGAGGCAGCTAGGAAGATTAAGGGATTGTTTCAAAAAACGGAAGTCAGACTAGTCTCAGAAGGAATTCGAAGTGGAAAATATAAAAGGATCCTAGTACTAATGCTCAGGTTTCGGCAGTCATAGCAGGAGTAGGAGCTGCTGAAGAAGTTTCAAGCAGCCAAGCATAAAAGAAAGAATGATCTGACGCACAGGCCCAGATTGCTGATACGTATCCCAAGAGTCATAGAATTCCAGGGTTAAATACTAAAATAAATGTCTAAAATGAAAGACAGCAGAAGGAAGAAGAATGAACACATGCTGACATACAGAAAGCACCAGCACCTTCCTAGAGGCCAACCTCTCAAACCACTACAGCCCAGAACTCCCTAAACTTGCACTGCAGTGGGAAAATGTGTGGAAATGGAAGGCTGTTAATAAAGCATATGCTGACTTCTAATAAGCATATAAGAAGATATAATAAAGAAGAAAAATAACCACAGGTCAAGAGAGAAAAGCACTGCTGAAGGTAAACAGCCACTTGAAAGGAAAAAAGGAGAGAAGGAAGCGTCTCCTTTTACAGCAGCAAACACCTGGAATCAATGTGTTTTTCACAAAGCCTGGAATCAAAAGTGTTTTTCAAAATTGTGCACAGATGAAAAAAATGACGAGGGAGGAGGAGACAGCAAAATGATAAAGTCTGCTTGTAGAATTACTTGAGTTGGAAGGATAAGAGCCCACCATCAATCACTTAAGAAGGATTTCACACAATGGAAGAAGTCAGCACGTGAAATCCAGCCTGGATAAACTGGGGGTGTAGGCACATGAACAAGGGAAAAAAAGAACAAAATAAGTCATGTGTGAAAGACAACCTTTAGGCTTCACCACCACTTGCCGCAGTGAACACCACAGGTAACAGCCCCCAGCCCCTGACTGCTCCGCACGCAGCTTTGACTGATGCCGGGCTCGCCAGCCCTGTTCCACTGTAAGGACAGCAGCAAACCCCCCCAAGATCTGGAAGGACAGTGGGATAAGGCTGGCGGTGGCCAAGGGGCAGAGATTCGGCCGCTACCCAAGAAGATGCTTTCAATTCAAAAATATTCAAGATAGAAAAAGATAAGGGAACTGAGATATGACAGCAATGTCTCGGGCAAGCATGTGACTGACATCCACACGGGCATGCACTTGTGCACACACCTCCTGGTTTGTGGGCCATCACAGATCCACAGAGTTGGAAGTTGCCATGCTGGAGTCATCACCAGCATGAGAAAGGGAAACTGAAAAGCCGATTCCAACAACAGAACAGGTACTGAAAGCGTAGGGAGCCATGTTTATTGGATGCTACCAGGCGAGATCTACCTGTGTCCAGGGAGAATGCACCTACCCACACAGAAGAGGATAAAAAACATTTGAAAACAAGACACGGTGAGCTTTTGGGTGGGTTATGCAACGGAGGGGAAGAAGTGGAACAACATTTACCTATGTCAGAACTGAGCAGGAAGAATAAACGTACACCGCTGCATACTGTAGAATGTCCGGAAGCAAAATGTTGCCTTTGGGAAGGGACAGAAGGAACGGAACACTGTAGACTTTAACAAACCCTAGGTTCGGCTACTTACTAGCCTGTAATGCAGCTCCTCTGACAGCTTGTAAAACTGTCCCTTTGTGGTTCATGTCCTTCAACAAGATTTGTGGTGACCTCTCGCTAACGCTACGTTCTCTGAACCTCTGCAGGTCAGGTTACGGCTGCACTTGCACAGAGCAGCTGAAAGACACCGCAGAGCTCTGTACCGCTCCAGCCAGCTCCTTCACAAAAGGGAATCAATTGTGCTTCAACTTCTGAGCAGACGGCCGAGAACAGATCACAGAGAACTACCACTTCACTTGTCAGCCACTTTGGAGAGCACACAAAAGAACGCAAACCAACGTGCAACCTACTGGGCAAAGGATCCCTTCCCTCACTCTAAGAGGGGGCGAATGACTAGGTCTGCAAGCTCCCTTCAAACAGACATAATTAGAACAAAGTAACTGCCCATTTTCCAGATTAAAAAAATAAGTAAATCCTCTCTCACAGAAAAAAGTTGTCCAACATATGAAAAAAAGAAAGCAAGAGGCATGTCAACAGTAACAAGAGTGCCAAATTGTAAGCAAATCTGCAAGTAAATGAAGGATTCTTCTCTCTTCCCAACATTAACTTTTTATTTTTAACTGAAGGAAGGAAATATCAAACATCAGAGTCATACAATGGACTATCAGATGCTTCCCAAACCAAGTAATCTCACATATGGGCAGTAAAAACAAAAAAGAAGGGGGAGGAGGAGAGGAAATAACAACCTAAGCACAAAATTTGGCCTACTGACTTCAGGAATGCAGTTCCTTTTCTGCCCTTACACACACAAAAAAATCTGCATCTGAGAGCTCAGAGCTGGCACATTTCCATCCACCACATCCAAGCGCAACCCTCCTGAGAACACCAGCGGCAGCTCTCGGGGCCGCAAAGCGCCCGCACTGCCTGCCCCAGGGGCCGGAGTCCCGCCGCGCGCTGCAGACGCACACAGCCTGCGTCCTGTGGCACCAACGCAGCCCCAACAGCGGCACCAAGTCAAGCTCCACTGGGCAGGCAGCCTGCCAAAACCCCTCAGCCCTTAAAAAAAGAAATAAGAGAAAACCCCACACTTCTCAAGAACTCTTTCATCTGAATCTTCCTTAATACAGAAATAAGTAAATAAACCCACGACATGACTGGTCATGGAGATCCATTTTGCCAGCTTTCTTACTGTTACTCCTGCAAGCACAAGAATCCAGCTCCTCCCACCAGATGGAAATTGGAAATTCTGGAAATTCAGAGAACTTAAAATTTTATTTAAATACACGCACAAAATTAGAAAATCAGAAACACCAGGCAAATTTAGAATAAGGTAATTTAACCAGTTAGCCTACTCCTTCAGCAAATAACTTTTTATCTAAAAAAAAAAAAAAAAAAAAAAAAAGGTTTGGCATGGTTACTAGAGGACATTCCTGGAATGGATTTTACAGCTTGCCCAGAACCAGCTCCAAGTTCAGTAACACTGCAGACATACATGAACCGAGACTTCCAGAAACCCGACCGCAGACGTACCAGAGAGATCTGAGGGCTTCCTTGCAACCCAGGGGCTCCAAGGAGAACAAGATCATGGTTTTACACTGCCACAGAGAAATACACTACCAAGAAACAGGAGGTTCGCAATGCCTGGACCAGTAGCACAGAGCAGTTCTCCTGTAAATTTTCTTCTCAACCCTCTGTTCTGACAAAATATTGTCTTTTATGGGCAAATACGGAGCTGTAAGAACAGGCAACGAGGCGTTGACTGCAGCATAACTCTCTTAAACCTAAAGGATGAATTAAGCACAGCTTTACAGAACAAGCTTTCCACCTCCTCCTCTCCCACAGGGCCTGTGCTCACGCAGCCACTCCCACCCAGCTCCAGCCCGTGCTCACGGCGGGGACAAGGGCCCGAGGTGCGCAGCGCTCGCTCAGGGAAGAGGGGGAAGGAACGCTGTCATCCAGCCTGGTGTGGGAGCTCACAAGTCTGCCATGGGCCCTACAGCAGGGGAAGGGAGAAAACAGAAGGGAAGGGAGAAAGCACACCTTGACCCTGGAATTCATATTTCTGTCTTTTCATAGAAAACTAGGAACAGCCCGCTACACTGAAACAGTGGCTGAGGAAAGAAAACGGAGGGAAGTACCTAGCAAGAATTCACACAGAAATAAGTGTCATATTTTTTGTTAAAAAGTGATTTTTGAGGCCTGTCCATTTTCCTCCATTTCCATGGAATGATTAAACTCATTCCTTAGCACAGGGACACACTGCGTGTGTTTGACCTCATCTATGTAAATATTGCCTAGGGGCACATTATACAGCACCAACACAATAAAATTGCCTGCTCCAGAGAAACAAAGGAGAGAATGCCCCCAAAAGCTCAAATCATATTTCCACACGCACCACTGCAGTTCTGCCCAGGAGGGTGAACTGAGCCACAAGCGACTCAATGAGAAATAACATTGTCACCTGACTGACGCAGGAACTGAGAGTGAGGGTTTATCAAAATTAATCAAAAATCCTGCAAGGAGACAAAGACGCTTAGAGCCACCACTCAGCCCCACAGCCCCTCGTCCCCATACAGGCTGCACAGCTGCAGCATGGGGGGATCTGTTTTAACACAAAGTTCTAGCAGTATTTTGAGGAATATTTTTACTAGCTGGTTTCTTCTTGGAACTGCCAGCTGATGTCAGGAAGCTCTGGGAAAGAGGAGCTATTCTTAAGCTTAAATGAAAGCAGTAAAGAGCGTGGTTTGAGAGAAGATGCCCCCCACATAAATATATATTCTGTATAAACAAATCAAGAAGGACTTCGATGTGGGAAAACAGTTGTGCACTTCTGAAGCTGGCAGGAATAACACTAAAACAAGCATGCTTCTAATCAGTGCAGTATTTTTTCATATTATTTGTGTTACCATGGCACCAGCAAGTCCCAAATCCCACTGTGCTGGACTCTACAGAAAAAAAAAAGCGCACAACTCAGACAGAGAGCACAGAACAGTGAAGGAATACGGAGACAGGAAAGCATAAAGCTCTGCTGGTCAGCCCTGAAGACAACAGCGAGCAGTGCAAGCACCTGTGCCGCATTATGGGGCTGCCGCAGGCACAGCGCACACAAGAGTAAGGGAGCTACGCTGCTGCTCTACGAACCCCTGAGCGGGTGGGCATCATGGGCATCAGCTGGCAGCGCTCCTCGAATACAAAGGAACAACTAGAAAAAACAATGAGAAGTTACTTGTCCATACCTGATGGCCTCTCCAGGAGGCAGGATTCAGCCAGTGCAAAATTAAAAAGAAAAGGCAGAGAAGAAACAGGGCTGAAGCCTTCGGAAGTGAAATCACAGAAACCTAGAGGAGATGTAACAGCAAGGGAAGATGAGGAGAGGAAACAAAGGTGCAGCATGGTCCCAGCCACAGGGTGAGAGGAACCTGTGGCAGCACTCCTGATACCAGTAGAGATGTTTCAGGCCACTGACAACTGGATGCTGCCCCTAGGAGGTAAATGCCAAGAGAGGGGCATCCCCTGCAGGAATCA
Organism: Alectura lathami; assembly: GCA_013399715.1. Taxonomy (NCBI): domain Eukaryota; kingdom Metazoa; phylum Chordata; class Aves; order Galliformes; family Megapodiidae; genus Alectura; species Alectura lathami. The sequence goes on along the minus strand of VXAV01008417.1, from coordinate 97,113 downwards.
AGTAAGACTGGAGACAAGAGGTGGAGAGCTGGCATCCAGCCAAGGGAAAGCTTATCAGCAGGGGTAAGTGTTTAACTGATTACAAAGTAATTCCAGTAACACTGATACCTCCAGGCATTTAAAGAACAGCTAGCTACACTCTCATACCCAAGGGGTAACATTTTTGAATACTTCGAGATTTAAAAAAAAGAAATCCATAAAAATTATCTTCATCCAGTGACCAAAGCCAATCAAGTTAACACATGCAGCAGATACATCTCACAGAAGTTCTTACCCTAAAATTCAAAGATTTTAGTTTCTATAGATTTCTTCAAGATAATTGCATTGTGAAGAAGTAAAATAATAGAAGAAAGGTCTACAAATAGGATTAAAGAGCTCCTCCTTTGAACTCTTTCACATGGGGAAGTGCTCTCAGAAGAAGAGGAAAAAAAAAAAAATCAAGATCAAAATGTTCTTGAGTACTAGGGTTGTGATGTCAATACTGCACCAATTACAGGGAACAATCCAGAAAGATTGTGTCTTTTCAGCTAGTATTAAGCAAGTTAAAATAATGATTCTTGATGAGCAGATTTTTTTTTTTTTTTAAAAAAAACACATCCACCTAACACTTCAGTATCTTCTTAATCATGCCAACATTCACAGCTGCCCTCTACCCATAGGACTCCTGCTGCCACCAAAAGCAGACCACGGCCGCTGCAGAGGACCCCAGCCCAGCAGCTGTGCACGCTCAGAAGCCAACCAGGGTTCACAAAAAAACTCACTCAAGCATTCCTGGCTGGCTCCAGCTTCTCTGGCACACCTGGGCTGCCAATGCAACTCCCACGCAGCGGCTGATTCCCTCTGTGCAGGGCACAGAAGAGGCGAGCTACCTAACCCAAGGTCACTGCCAAAGGTGGGCAGACTAAATGTAACCCTCTGAACACTGCTCTGCCCCAAGCTCTTCTCAAATCTGTGTTTATTTCCTTTAAACTCACACCTGAACAGGCACGGTTAAACTCCCGGATGCTCTCTGACCGGACCACTCACTGCTCATGGGCTTGGTTGGGCAGCCAACCACTTACTGGGAAGCCTTTCACTGACATTATGCAAGGTGCCCAAGATCGCCTCTGCAGCAGTCTCTGCATTCCTGATCTTCACTTTGTGATGCCATGAAAACCCTTTAAGGAAATACTTCAAATGCCATCTCAGACTCCCTTGGCCCTTTTCAGTTTCACTGTGAAAGTGGCAGCAAACCCCACTGATGAGAGACAACAACCTCTGCTACTGCTTGGGAGCTGAAGGAACCAAAGCGACCCTCACGGGGTGCAAATTCGGGTTGGAACATAACCTGGAGCAAAGACAAAACTCCTGCTAGCCAGAGCTTCCTTGCAGCAGGCTTCTGCAGGAATGCATCTGAACACGTGCTCGCGACCCCCTCAATAGCAGGTTCTGTGGAGCATTACACAAACAGGCATCCCCTTCCAAGCACACAATCGCATCTTCTCCAGGCTAAAGACTACTACAGCACCCAGTCCTCCAGCACACAAAAGCTACTCCAAGTTCTCAGCCGTTCCCAACACCCTTGGCAGTATTGCCTCTCCAGCCCCAGCACACGGTGTTATGCAACCTCAGCCCAGCTCTCCGTGGCTGCCTCATGCCTTTTGGAGCACCGCAGCAGCTGGGGCAGGCAGGCGAGGAAGCATCTTCGTACCTCCTGCATGCCCTCACCTTCGTATGATAGCCCTTACTCACAGGAAAAATCAAATTAATTTCTGTCAGACTGCTTTTGTGATTCAGGATTATTCACAGGGAGATGGTCTGCCAGCTGGGCCTGAAGCTTTAATAAAGCGTGCTGAGGCAATACCCTGTGTCTCTGCACAGTCGTTGGCCAACACTTAGCATTTAACTCAACCGGCCAGTCACAGTTGCTCTCTAAACACTGTTTTGACAAACAGAGGCAGCAGCAGACATTTTAACTACTACAAAAACAGGGCAGATGGAATTCCTTCTATCGCTCTGCTAGAAACACAGCAACTTCAGACAAAGCATCTGGTAACCGAGCACACCTACAGCCTGCTGGGTGCCACCGGACCAACAAGCTTCCCCTGAGGGGTATGCTGGTGCCCAGCGTGCCTAGCGACCCTCGCATCACCTTGCTGAAGAACACTCCCCACTTAGGGCACGTTTCCCTGTGGAGGCTGTTCTGCCTGATCACGCACACACGTTAACCCGCTTTCTGCGAGGGCAGTGGGCTCCTGTGTCAGTATGCAACAGCACAGAGAACGGCCCTCTGAGCCACTGCGCCCAGGGGACATCTCATGGCATAGCTGTGAGCTGAGATCACTTTCGGCATCTGGCTGCTCCAAGCTCATTTTATAACCCTAACTTAAGGATATGCCTTCCCCTCAGGTGAAATATTTAAACTAAGAACATCTACACCTTCTGCACATCACTATTACAATAGAATCAATTACTAGGAGGCTTTAGAAAGTATTTTCATAAAAATAAGATACTTTCAGAAATATTTCCCCTATAAACATTCGAACAACAGCGTCTACCATCCCTCTACAGCCTGTCTGCAGCTGACAGAAGTATAAGCCAGAAATCAGAGTGCTCCAGCAACCCAAACCGTACAGCAGCCAGCCACAGGACAGTGGCAGCGCTGGGGCTCCGCGGGGCTGCAGCAGCCGGTCTCCTCCTGAGACAAAGGAAGCGCTGGTGGGAAGAAACGCTGCTCGAACACGGGCAAGGCACCGCTACCTCTGAACTGCGATTCTCCAGGCAAGAACATGGCTTTTTGATTCAAGCCCAAAACCAAGCTGGAAATGAAAATGAACCGTAGCAGTCAGTGTCCAGCAGCAGAACCAGTTCGGAACAGCGCTGTCATTTACCTCGGCCCCCAGGGACAAGCGACTCCCCACCAACAGCCCATTCATGTGTGCACAGGTTTGTTCTGCAGCACTGGAGAAGTAAACGACGAGCAGAAGTTTCCCTAATTAGTAATCCAGACTACTGTAGCTTTAACACTTCATACATTTTTAAATGAAAATGACAATCGGAGGTTAAAAGGTCAGTTCCGTTGGCCACATCTTCCCAGTCAGTATTTCCTTTCTTGGCATCCTTCACTGATACATAAACAGTAACAAATACTGATGTAATTGGAAATAAGTCACACTAACAGTCACTATGTTTGTACATGTGTGTATATACATATATTTGGCAATACATAAAATATTACTTAGCTGGATTTATTTATTNTTTTTTTTTTTTTTTTTTTTTTTTTTTTTTTTTTTTCAAGTAGAGCCTGAAAACAATCATTACAGTTTGAGACACAGCACCAGATTACAGGTATGGATAGTTCCCACAAAAGTACACCAGAGACTAAGAGATAGCACTTAAACTCGTCATTAATATTAAGCCCACCTGCAAAAGAACTCCGTGGAATTTACTGTGATGGTATTACACACCTATTTTTAAAGGTTAACATTTTCCCAGTGCAGCAGGGTAAGAAACAAAGCAGACAGACCACACCACAGTAACTAGGAAATAACCTCATGATGTAATTTATGCTAATTGCACAGCAACAATTATTTTTACCAGTGACAGATCTGCAGATGACAACTACAAAAGTTACACTCCTCAAAAACACAATAATCAGTTTTCCACAAGTTAATGGGGACTTCACAACTCCACACGTAAAAGATTCACTGCCTCACTCCTCCAATCAGTCACTCATGTCTCCCTCATGCTCATTGTTTTTTCTCCATGCTTAAGAGCAGCACATTCAAGACCACTACAACGACTCCTGCATCTCCACACGTGGCACTGCCACGGTTACGGCTCAGAAAACACCGTTGAGCAGAAGGGTATGTACAAGCCTAGGTAAAGCCAAAATGAGAGCTGCACTTATTCTTGCAGAAGAACCTCCAGGCTCTCCCAGCAGCACAAGTGACGACAGCTCCTGCCCCAGATTCTCAACAGGAACGAGCAAAATAATAAACAAGTACACAGACATAAGCAAGCAGACAGAGGCAAAACATACAGCAATTACAGATTAAAAAAAAAGAAAAAAAGTTAAACAAAAAGATTGATCAGTCACATTTTGAATTCATTTCTTTTTTCCTCACTTCTTATAAGACAGCTAGCAACAGCCTCTTCCTTTCTGCTGGAAATAAAACCACCACCCACACTAGCAGCCACCTCCAGCCCTCGCAGAGCACTGGGGAGGGGAACATCACCCTGCGCCTTGCTCCCCACACACCGTACCCAAACTTGCACTACAAGTTCCTGCTGCAGCTCCAGCACGGTGCACAGAAGCACCTCCCTCTCCCGGCACCAGCCCAGCAGCTCCAGAAGGCTCCTGGGGACCTAGCAGTGCCCTCAGCACTCTGCTGCGGTCCAGCCAGAGAGGACAGGGCTCCAGCAGGTGTCAGGTGAAATAAAGCACAGCGATAAACTCATTTCCAAGTGACCTTGCCCTTACACAGAAACAAACCATTTTCTCCTTTTAAACTTAGATTACACATTCATAGCTGGTAGAACTGATACCGTAATTTCTTCAACGTTAAACCAACCAATCCAAGCACGAAGTTGTCAATTACCAAGAAGGTAGAAAGACAGTATCCATGCTGTTAAGCTTCCCAGCAGACTAGGTTTTCAGCTGTTCCTCTCCAGAGAAGGAAAAAATTAATATTTTTGTTAGCCTCCTGTCCTCAGGCAGGATCGGTGTCAAGAGAGGACGAGGCCGTGATGAGAGCTGACAGCAGCCACAGGAGCCCGGAGCAGCACCGCACTCCATGGCTGCCTGCTGCTGCCGAAATGGCGTTTGTCATTGTGAGAGGAGAGAAACCCCCGGCTCGGCAGGCACAAAGCACGCAGGGCGCAGAGCCCGTTTGCCAGGGACGCTGCCTCGGCGCCGTGTGAGGAGAACACGGGCCCGCAGCGAGCCACGCTAAGGAGCAACATCAACACGGGGCGCCGGGCCGGGGGAGGGGCTAGCGGAGGAGCAGCCCCACGGGCCCGGGCTATAAAGCCCCCGGCAGCTGTACGCGGCCGCCAAACTCGCAGCGCCCGGTTGCGAGCCGCTGTTCCCCACCCCACCCCCCCACTACACACCCCCACAGCCCTCGGGCACTCACCAGCGAGAAGAGGTTGGAGTGACAGTCCTCCAGGCTGGCCCCGTTCGCCACCCAGTTGGCCGCTGCAGTCATGATCCTCGGCGAGCCGGGCCGCCAGAGCGGGGCATGTCTGAGGAGCC
>VXAV01008417.1:31849-90666 GCA_013399715.1 Alectura lathami | reverse complement strand
CGCAGAGCCCCCGGCCCGGAGGCGAGCTCGGCCCGGCCCGGCAGCGCTCCGGCAGCGTGCGGAGGGCAGGGGGTCGCTCCGAGGCATCTCCACGGTGGGGTCTGCCTAAAGGAAAACTCGGAAATACCCAGGTTAGGCATAAATGAAATGGTCGTAGTCTGGAGGAGAAGGAAGGATGGTCCCAAACAGTTAAACAAGTATAAAATACTATGTTTCTAATAAACTTGTACATTGTAACTCTCACTTTTTTCAGCCTTCACACTGAGCTTGGGGTGTAACAGGCAATGATCTGGTTCACTGGAAAAAGCGTTCTCTCTGCTTGCTGGCAGCTTTCCTTATCATGATTTTAATCTTATTGACGCATCTTTCTTGCAATTTACGTTTCTTGGCAATAGATTAAGAAGATTAGCATCTATTCTAATGACTGAATGGAGTTTGTTTGGAGTTACCCCACAGCAAGAAATCTCTCACACAAACCAGCATCGCTGCCATTCACCTGCACCACACTCACTGCGGGACAGCTTAGGCCCAGAGAAAATTTCCACTGAGCCCAGCGCTCTCGGCATGCGTTCCTCCTCTGGCAGGTGCCACCGATCATGTCCCGCTCACGTCACTGCCACAGAGAGCAGGGCTCTGTCTTGCACAGGCTGGCACTGTACCACAGTTGTCAAAGGCAATTAAAGTATTCACATTCCCCCACACATGCAAATTGTTTGTTTGTTTTTTAAATATACTAGATGGCCAAATAAACTCTAGACTCACCCTGGGGAGAGGCTTTATCCTCCTTTCTTTCAATGAGGAGTGACACAAAGGTGTTGTACAAGCCCAGAGCTGGTAAGGGGCAAAGCTGGCAAAGGTGGCAAAGTAGCCAGACTGCCACGTTTGAGGAAGTGCTTGCTCCAGGCTGGAGATCCAGGATCAGGAGAGCAGAGTGCCTGGGGGCATATCACCTCCCTTATTTTGGGGACAAGTCTCATAAACAGCAAACACAATGTGACACGCATAAACATGTCAAGCAACGTGTATTAACCAGGAGCAGCTGCAAAACTGAAGTTACAGCTTCAGTTATCCATCCTGTCATTAAATAATGGCTGGGGTACAACAAACACTTCCATCATGTACTGCATTTCAGGAATAGAAGAACATCCTCTATCATAAGAAAAAAAAAAAAAAAAAAACACCACTTTGAAATTGAGGATCCCATTACTACCTATCCCAGAAAGCTAACAACAGTGTGCAGAATTATATGCTGCATTCACTTTTCCTCCATGTGCTTCTTACCCTCCAGACACCTTACCCAGCTGCCAGCATTTCTGTTCTGGATCTTCCAGGTAGAGACGACTTGCTGCGCTTGATTTTCTCATGATCTTACGACAACCCACAATGGGGCCTAACAGAAGACTCAAATAGGTTTTCATGGGGAGAAATGTTAATATTCTCACACTCTGCTGCTTTGGCCATTTTCTCAGGGCTCCTATGAAAGCTAACAACTCTTTAAAAATCTCTCTGTGTAATTACATTACCTCTGGTGATGGAACATTCAGAAGGTGAAGAGTTGCTGCTCACATTTGTGCATGGCTGTTGGCTGGAAGTTGTGGCCATGTCCCTGTGTTGCAAAGTTCACGTTGTTTTTAACCTGGAAGACAACAGCATCTCTTTAAGCATTTTACCAGTTACTCGACTTCGTGTTATGTTCAGTTGTCACAGACCAGAGAAATCATCCCAGTCTAGTCTTTCACTTCCCACTTCCAGACTAGGAAAGTTCCCTTGCTGTCTTCTTACAAGTGTTGCTTCAACCAGAAATTGTTCCGCTAGCAGATATCACACACAAATACAGGTGACACTTGCTCATGCACAGTTATCCTAGGTGGTATGTGGTGGAACATGTTTCCCAACTCCAGGTATTCCAGTTTTATTCCCTGTTCTCTTTTACTGCCTTTTAGAAACTTATCAATGAACAAGAACTGTAACACCGGATTTTGTACTTCAAACAAATAACCCTTTTTTTCTGTAGTGGCAAGCTACAGGAACTTTCTAATTAATTCCGCTAGCGTGTTAATTTGCAAGCTGCAGGACCAAAACTCTGAACTGGAAAGGAGTTTCCAGGCTCCTGGAGCTCAGCTGTGTCACACAGCCTTCACCACAAAGACTTGATCAGCTCTGGGAAGGAGCCAGCTACCTGCCCTTACAGACACCTTCCAAAATCATAGTGCTAGGCAAGATTGTTTTGTTCTAGAGCAGTTCACCCGGGCCTACAACAATGACCAAACCTGTTCTTCCAGGAGGATGGCTCAGCAGCTTCATTGACGTTGTTTTTTGCCAGCAGGTGTTGCTTCTGCTTCAAACGAAACATGGAGGAAGAAACAAAGATGTCAGGAGGCTAACGCAAAGCTGAAATGTCAAGCTATCTTGGCTTAATTTTGTCTTAAGGCATGTCAACCTTGCTGGCTTTCGAGCACCTCAGATTTATGACAGGAATATTTATTTGAGGAATCCCACTGGCTTGAGCACTGCTTTCAGACAGGCTTCTCCTGACTGGGTACGGAGTTTGGCCCTTCTTACACCAGCAGCAGAACTGGAGGTCAGCCAAGTTGTGTCAGTGTCACCAAGAAGAAGCGTTTGACATTTCATGTCCAAGATAACTCATTTCTAGGCAAAAGAAAGGCTTAGAAGCCTAGGCTGTAAAAATATCTCCCTCTGAATTGCTGTTTGCTGCACAGTCATTGTTGTCGAGGGGCAGGCCCACACTTTTTCATGAGTATGTCCAAAACCCACCTGAAATACAGCAATGGTTGTTCTACTGCTGACTGTATAATTCTACATCTTGTCATCTTCCAATTTTCTTAGAAATTAGCCTCTTCCCTGACATCCAGGTATTTACAAAGGCACAATCAATGCAAATTACTTCAAAAAGCAAGGCAAAGGAAATCAATAAGAGAAAGATAATCTTGTATTTCTCTGCTCAAATTTTATTTTTTACTCTTATACCATAATAAAGATAAATCTATAAGGATTTTGCTAATCCAAGTCACTTAAAAAACTCAGTTTTGCAGGCTTTTCATGCGGAAATGAAAAATTTGTTTTAATGTTGTCTGTCCTTCTGTTTGTAATTTAACCTCTGCAAATACAAAAGTCAGAGTCTGCTCATTTTAACTGAAGGTCTCGATAAAAACTTTCAGGTAAATTGTGATCATTTTTAGTTTGCAACTGAAAGAGAAGCAAGCTAATTTTTTTTAAAGTGTTCCTAGTTTTTCACACAGTTGAGATGGGCACTATAGTTATTCACTAGAGCAAATTCTAGCTGTTGCAGTGTAAGTAATCGTTTCCTCGTGTTTAATTTAATCAATTGTCATTGTAGCTGTTTCTCACACTTTCCTCTCCAGATGCCCACAATACCCAGTAATGCAAAGGACAGGATGGAAGAGAATGATGAGACCTAAATTATGAACATAATACAAAAAAATGTCAAAAAAAAAAAAATCCAGATAAATGGATTTTCTTCCCCCTACAGAGCCATGACATGCTCTTAAATAAACCCTACACCAGTTACTAATTTCATTGAGGAGTACTGAAACCGAAAGAATTTTAGGAGTTTTTTGTCCATGAATCATGTATATGTTATTGCTTGGATTCGCAAGACAGTGAAGCCAAATAGGCTAATTTCAGGCGTTTCCAGTAGGCTCATTGTCTACTTTTTATGAGGTTGCATACATTTCTTAAGTGTTTTTAATTCATCCAGTAATTACATTTTTTGTTCAAGTGGTTAAGAATAAGAACATGTAATGATTTTGTTTTTAAACCAAATGTCTTTTCTTCCACAAACTGAAGACTTAAAGGAGAAGGCAAATGGTTCACTGGTATAATGAAATTAACAACACTTTGTTTTAACATTAAAAATAATAATAATTAAAATTCATACAGTATATCTATATCGAATAGTTTATTTGGGATATTTTTAAAACACTCGTAGTCTATAGGCTTTGAGTTAAGTTACTTTTTAATTTCATTAGATACAGGACTGGCTACATTAATACGTTTATTTACTCCTTGCAAAGATAAAAAATCATCTTCGTTTTATCAGATTTTTTGTTTCTGAAGGGATGGGTACTTCTACCTGTAAGGAAAACAAATAAATCATAAAAAGATTTGTTTATAGAGAAGTAGTTCTTGAAGCCCGCAGTTTAAGTGATTAGTGGTTAGGCTGTGGTCTCTGAATTAGTCATCCTTGTTCTCCATCGTTATCAGCAGACACTGCAGGATAAATCCAGGTACTCTGTTGGCAATCACCTCTAACTGTGGCAATGGATATAGAAACTAAGAATAGTTTTAGTCAAAACAAACAACAGATTATTTTATTGTGCACAAAGGCAAGCCAGCTACATTCCACATGACCCCAAACCTTCCCAGCTGACACTGTCTGTGATTTTTAGTATTACTGCTCTCCGGTGCCTATGTATTGTACTTTGACAACCAAGAGCAGCAGGCATGGTCTGCCAGGACCTCCTGGAGTTTCTGTTCCTTTTTCCTTCCCTGGGTAAAGACCAAATGTAGGGTCCTGCCAGATGTGATGCCAGACCCCACAGCGGTTATACCGCAGGAATATTGCAAATGCCTTCACAAATAAACAGCTTCACTCGACACAATCTGTCGATGTCACGGGGACTGTTCCAGGGTCAGGGGCTTGGGGGATTCAGAAAGCAAGCACATGGCAGAGGTCAATGCTTCCATACACCTCTGAAAGCTATGCACTTCAGAAGTCCCTGAGATTTACTTCTTTGGTCATATGAACCCTACAGTAACTGTACCTATCAAGGAGCAGTTCAAGGAAAGATCAAAAAACTGGAAAGCCAATCTGGGGCTTTCCAGTTTTTCACACCTACAAGATAATATTCAAAGAAATCTTCAGGCTGCTGTAGAGGACTCAGATTAACTGAAGGTCATATTATTTGCGAAGAGAAAAACGTTTGGGTTAATGGGAGAGTCATAATGGCCAGAATGAGACATTGCGCTTACCATGGTGAAGCAGAAGGAAACCTGTACACGGAGTTAAAAGAAAGTGCTCGTCCATTTTTATCAAGAAAGGAGGCAGGAAAGGAAGCAAGGGCAGGCAAGAGGAGCCTAGATAAGGCCTTTCACTGTCTAGAGAGGGAAGAGGTCATCTCTTACTGTCAGGGACAAAGTCACAGCAGGAGCAGAGTAAGAGCAGTGACCAACGTGTGCGCAGAAGAACAAATGGTGAAAGAAAGGAAGGCACCCAAGGTGCCTGACTAGTTATAAAGAGCAGTATTAGCAGCATGGTGCCTTTACTAGTGAGAGAAGAGAGGGGGTCAGGAACAAGGGGTGCTAAACTTGGTCATGTGGGGTTTAAACTGGCAGCAGACAATTCAAGAAAATACAAGGAAGCTCTTTAAAACATGGCTTTGGATGGAAGGAGAAAACCGGTTCAGGAGCGGAGCAGTGGACTGGTTTCTTTCCCACGTCATGGTGGTATTTAGATGACATTTCAGGCATAACTGGAAGGGATGAATAAAAGCATAGATAAATGCAAACCGTTAATCTCAAGAAAGTGCAGTGCTAAAAATAAAAGTTGTTGAAAATGATAATAAATAAGACTAATAATTAAAGCATTAGGCAGTCGCGTATATGCACTCCCATTGAGAGTTAAAATGCTGCCAATGTGGTAGCAAGTTTACACTTTTTTAATTTTTATTGTTATTACTTTAAAAAAGAGCATGAGAACACTTTCTGTGTCCTAGAAGCCTTTGAGAACTCAATGTGTAAGTGGCAGAGGTCTCCACAGGAGGTGAACTGGCCAGCAAGATGGTACAAAGGCAACTACCACAGGGAGACAAAGGAGCATGTTTATTTTTAGTTGGAGGTGAAGAACAGTTCTGTGCATCAGCATGCCCTCCTGGTTTCAGTGAGGTTGTAAATTCTCATTTAAATATTCTGTAGGATTGAAGCAAATGAGCTGGTTGGAAAAGCAGAAAGATGAAACTATTCTGGAGTAAAAGAGGAGCGTGATTTAGACAGAGCAAATGGCAAATATTTTTTTAATTGTAAATCACTTTTGAACTCAAAAGAGGAAAGAATTGTGATGTCTGCTAGATACCTTGCATTATGCATAAACATACCTGAGTTTCTAAAGGGTTTAATAATCCAACATGAAGTTCCTACTAGCCCTCTAGGCAGAGAGTGGGCCTGTTGGGTCATGGTTTCATACCATCAAAGAGATAGATTTCATCTTTCAGATGTTGTTGTGCTCGCTTGGTAAGAATTCAGCTTATTAAAAGGTGTGAAATAAGATACAGGATAAAAATACTACCAGAGAAAATAAATAAATAAATAAATAAAAAAGATCTAAGGCTAAAAGGCAAAGTAAATATGGAAATAACATTTGGTGAACCCATTCTGAGAACAAAACTCCAAGGTTATTTACTGCGGTAGGTTGTCGGGTAACTGGTGGGTGCCACAGCTCAATGTGCAGCCAGTCCGGCAACACCCCATGCTGCACATGTGGAATGCGCAGCTTTTGGCATGGGAGTTCAAATATTAAAACTGGCCCATAAATCTGAGTACAGTGTTCAGTGCTTCAGAATCTTGTTTTATCTGGATGAAAGTCCTCTTCCCCTTTGGCATTGGAAGGTGTTTATGGCTGTTAAAACAAGAATTGCAAAACACTGCCCTGAAGTGTATATGGGCTTATCCTGCCATCCTGCCACGCATGCAAGGTTTATCCTGTATAAGTACTTTTAGTACTTTTAGTACTTTTTAGTACTTTTAGTACTGTATAAGCACTTTTTTTTTTTTTTCTTTTTTTAGTATGGCCTGTCAAAGTGTGGAAAAAGTAGAAGCAAGTGGTAAATTAAAAATAATAATAATAGTATAACAATAATAATTCCAACAATCATTTTCCTTTACAGGAAAAGATAAAGGTTTTGTTGTAAGCCCTGAGAAATCTTTGTTCTTTCTTGAAGTCGTGCTCAAGTTCTGCTACAATAAAGAGGAATGAAGCGTGTATGTCTTATGGTTTGTGATCACCAGCCTGACCCAATGCAGCTTTGCGGGTTCCTACCGTTTGTCTTCAGCTACATTCTAACTCCTCTCCCTTCAATACACATTCCTTCTTTTCTAGAAATAACATCTCCCCTGTTGCAAATTGTGTAATTATGAATAAAAGCTCTGTGTTGACTGTAACACATCCTTGTAACTGTTTGGCTATTTTGATTGCACTCTGATGTAAACATTCGCACACATGAGAGGAAGAGAACCAAGATCCTTTAGCAGACAGAAGATCAGAGTACCCGCTCAGTGGGAGCTCTGCCTGTGCATTTCTATGGGGATATATGGAAACAATTACCACAACCTGAAAATGTGAGAGAAACTACGTCCAGACAACAGCTCTACAACTTCAGGCCTTCAGCAACCAATGAGCAGTTCTTTGTAAGGAGGGATGAGTTTTAATATTCATGATACAAACGTCCATCACTCATACTCAAGTCATTACAGTCACTTCTTATCTTGGATTGCATTTTTTTCCCTCCTTTTTCCTCTAGATTTGTTTTTTCTCATCGTTAAGAGTATGTCTCATTGTAGCACTCCAGCTTTTTGTACTTCTGGACTTCTCAGGCTGAAAAGTTATATTGCAAACTGGTGTGAGAACAAAACATCAAACAAGTTTTGGATCAGAAAAGGCGAGTGCAGTTGCTCCTGCTGTACCCTGAACAAAACACACAGTCACTGAGAATTTATGAGGCCAGCAGAAACCAGTTTGAAGTAGATGCTGTTGGCATGGACCCTACCGTTTAAAGAGAGGTTACGGTTCTGATTTGTATCCCTGAGCATAAGCTCATTTGACAGCAGAAAAAGCTCGTCAGTCCAGGTGTATTGGCAAAAATGCAAAGGTTATGTCCATGCATTTCTCTCAGCAGGCACACACACTCCAGCATTTGTAATAATTTCTATGTTATTCACAATTTATTCCTGTTCTTCCCTTCTGCTCTCCCTTTCCCCCATCCTGATCCAAAACTAGGAGGGGGTACAAGCAGGCAGGACCACTGGAGGCCCATCAGCAATGGATGAGCCTCCAAAGAGACTGGAGAAGAAATGTTCTGGGTTGTGTTCTGTTACAGCTCTTTCACCTCATCGAGGACCTTTTGCTCTGGAACCTGAATGTCAGGACTTCCTTTGGCCACAGAGCTGCCAAGTTCACTTACAGTTCAGTTGTCAGACATACAAATCAGAGCAAACAGTAAATAATAGCTAATTTCCATCTTTAAAACATATCTAAACCATATTTTTACAGAAAATGTAACCTACGAAAGGTGATGCTTGCTCTGTGAAAGATCCAACAATTAAAATAATTTACTGGGCATCTCTGATGTTCATTTTCTTCTGTTGTAAGCATTCAGTGATCCATCAGCTGCAGCTAAACATTGTGCTGAAAGCTTTTGTTGAAATCCTGAAAATAAATTAATGAATTAGAGGCATACAGCTTCCATAGATGCCCTCTGTCCACATCCCCACTCCCAAGCCTGTTAAACGAAACGACTCATTTCCCTGTGATTTTAAGGTTTCACAAGCCCAAAGCTTAAAAAGGACTTACAGAGGAAATCCTATTTTACTACCACTCCTACTACCAACAACTTACAAGATTAGTCTTAGAAGAAATTATACTCATAGGTAATAAAATATGTCAACTGCTTTTGATTTAGCTGCTCAGGAGAGCAGCCATGGCTTGCAATGTTTGCCTAACGGGACCCTGTCTTTCAGACTGCTAGGCCAGTTTGAGATATCTGTTCATCCAGTTCCTGTGCAGGCCAGAGGATACTGCTTTTTGGATTTTTCTGACAGAAGCCACTTATTTCAGGAAGAAACAAAAATGGATGTCTTTTCTTGATGTGTGATGAAATGAATTCTACAGTAATATTTATTGTTTTCCTGTGTGAAGACTGAAGCCCCTTGGCTTCATGTAAGACATACAACAAAACTAATACCTATGTAACAGCTCAGCTGATAATTTGTGCTGAAAATTCCTCAACTGAGGCTTGATACAGAAGAGCATTCAAAATGTGAATGGATTTGCAAAGCCAGATGGACAGAGTAACAATGACCTGGATACAGCAGCAGCTTGCTTTCTGGTCCAAACAGGTGTTGTCCTCGCTGTCTTGTGCTGTACTTCCCGCTGTCCATGCTGACCAAGAGCAGTAGTTCCCACTAGAAACTGCATTTTCTGAAGGCTGCAAATGATTGTGTTCCCATCTAATCTGAGATGACCTTCGGCTTCGTGGCACATGGACTCAACATGGGCAAAGATCAGCTCTGCTGCTTTAAACAAACCCTTCATGAGCAGTGTTTGCACTTGCTGATTATTTCACATTTATTCAGGCTGTTTGGATACAGCCTTATTCTGAGATTATTTTTTTTTTCTTTGTTAGATGTACATGGAGTGCAGCGAACAGAGATTTTTCAAATGGATGACAAAGCGACAAGTCGTGGCACACAGCAGTGTCTAAACTCTGTTCTAGAACTCCGAGCTAAGGCAGTACTTGACAAAGCACATTTGGTGTTCCAAATTCATATTGGAAGAAATATTTTTGGGTAAAATCAAAACTGAAATCACAGCTCTTTAGCTTGAAGAAAACAAGAAACTTAGGCTTAACAATGTTACTGGACCTCTACTTTGTCTTCAGAGGTTAGCCCAGGATGATGCATTGCATGCATGCAAACCCTTACGTCATTGCTGCAATGCGTTGTAAATGAGGCAACTCTTTACTAAGATCCAGCAAGATGCAGACCCCTGAGTTGCAGGCTGAGCACACTCCCAGCCTTACAATTGCTCTCTGGAGTATTAAGAACGTGGAAGACAGCTAAACTGAAGAAAGAAGTTGGGAGCATGAGGGCGGGAAAGCATTTGCAGCATTGTCCTCCAGTCCCTCCATGGCTCTAGGAAAATCAGCTGGGTTCTGGTGTTCTTTGGCTCCAGCCTGGTCAGCCAGCTAGCTTTCTACCAAGGTCGTCCTGGCATGGGGTGGGAATCAATACTCAGACTCTGCCTCGCAGGCAACAAGGGCACAAGTGGCTGGAGGTGCTGGCCTGTGAGTACTCGAGCATGCATTCAGAAGGTGTTAAAGAGAATTCCTTGAAGTTCAGTTTTCAAATATAATATTAGCTGCAGCACTTTAATCAGTACACAAATTTTACATCTGAACAGCTGGAAAATCACTTTGGCATAATTTGTGTCAACAATCTGCAAAAAATTAGGAGATATATTCCATAAGGATTCTGAAGTTCCACCTTACTTAAAGAGAACCTGTTTCCAATAAAGTGCTAGTAACATCTCTGCAAAGTCTTAATGTTCTGTTTGAACACAGCACAGCTGCCCAAGTCAGAAGTAGTAGGCACACCAACCCCAGTATTTGGTCAGCAGCATTCCTTCAGATCGAGTTTTGTAAGTAGCGGTCAGTTGGTCGGGCTGTGCAGAAATAGGCCCCAAACTGTGCTATCAGAACAGCTCCTGCCTCTCATAATTACTTCTACTTGGAGATGCCTGCCAAACCCTTCCCAGTGGACATATGGTCTCAGCAGGTAGGAACAGGCTGAAAGTGCTTTTCTTGCACTGACGTCAGTGGGGGAAGTATGACTGAGTTCAGCTCCCATGAAAACCAAATATTACCCGACTCGTGCCTCTGTCAGGAGAACAGCAGCTTGGCCTGGTTCTTTCTACAGCTTCCTGAGAAATCTTCCCACTTTTTTTCCAAATAGGAAGAGTCTTTTCAGTCAATTAGAAGGTGATACCAGTCAGCTTCTGATAATTGTTTGTATTTTTGCTTAACGCTTATAAATCTACTTGTTCAGGTATTATTACAAGCTAATATTTGCTTGTAAGATGCATTAGTCATTACAATTAGCGAGCAGAAATAGATTAGTCATGCGCAAACAATCTCATAAATGAAGTATTTATGCCCCCCTTGGGGATGGAAAGGAAGGTAATTTGAGCCCTTTATGATTGTCAGGGGAAAACTGAGTTGTCTCTTCTGTTCACATCATTGTTTCAGGATTTCTTTTGGGGCGAGCTAACTGGATGGGGCTTCCTTTAAAGTTCAGGAGCACCACCAGAAGCTGTGTCAGTGATTTAATGAAAACCATCAGGTAACACCTTTTCCTAAGACTGCAAGTCTGTGCTGCTGAAATAAATGCCAATTTTTTCTTTCAAAACCCTTTTCTGTTGATATGTCTGCTTTTCCTGTGACTGGAACAAAGTTGTTTGCGTGTATGGAGTTAGCAGTAAACAAGGATTTTTGTCCAGACTTAGGGGTACCTGTTACCCCTTACTGAGAAAGGGAGACTGAAGACCACAACATTGGCTCGAAGTGATCCGACGGGGATGTCACCGAAGGCTGTGTGAGTGTGTGGATCAGGCGGTTCCATGCAGGGCTGCACTCAGAGCACATCCAAGCTGCGGTCAAGAGCTCCCAGAAGTTCGTCCCGAGACAAAAGCAGTGAACTATCAGAAATGTGAGTCCCCAAGCTGGCTTACAGGAAGCCCAAAAGGAATGGGTCTGCAGAAGCCTGTTGCTTTTCATTCCATTCTGCACTGCCTTTGCTTTATGTCACTGCTTCCTGTTCCCAGTTTGACTAGCCACTCCCAAAGCTCTCTTGCTTTTGTGTATGCAACATCTCCTAAAAAGTCAGTTTAAAAACGGGTTAAGTCCATGCATATGACCATTTATAAATTAAAAACCTAAGCAATTTCACTTAAGTAAATTTAACAGCAGCATTAATATAACAATTTCTTTGTGGCTTGTATCACTCTCTTGCATGCAGTGCAAAGAAGAAGAAAAAACAAAACAAGCATCTCACAGCTCTTCCTCAAGGAAATATTTTCTCCATGTAAAGCATTTGTCAGGCTTCCTGAAAAGGTATCAGGAGTAGGGAAAAAAGCAAATGTGTGTTGCTGTGTTTAGCATGATTACAGAAATAGGTCACATACTGTTTCTGAAAGAAATGGATCACCAGAATCCAGCCCCCCCGACTCATCCTGGTCTCCCTCTCACCACCCCCACACACAGTGCTTGAAGCATTCCAACATCCTTGCCAAATTCCCTCACAAATACTTTAATTCTTTACGTGCGTGTCTCATTCCATCTGTTCCACATGCTCTTTATGCCATTTACATTCGTTGGCAGAGGCTGTGAGATGACACCACACGTTATAAATTTGCTGCGTTTTAAAGTGGCTTAGGTACACCGAAAGGGAAATGCAGAGCAGCTCAAGGTCTGTGGTTTTCTGCCGGAGACCTGGGTTAATTCAGCTGCAGGGCAAACTGCACGTGAGTGTCACCAGCAGGTTTTCAGATCAGCGGGGCTGTGCCTGTGAAATGTGCTCCATTATGCCTTCAGGTTCAGGAAGGGAAAAAAAGGCTGTCCTCTGCAGGATTTATGAAGTGACTGCATGTGCAAAGGACTGTGCACGAACAAACAACAGAGAAAAGGCAAACGTGACGTGAAGGAGGAATAAAGGAAAGCAGTGCTCAGTGGGAAAGGCAGTGCTTAGGCATGTGTATTGGTGTCAGTCGTGAAGCAAACGCTGTTGGTCTGATCCTTCACCACAGGAGCATGCCACAAAAATGGCCCCACAAACTCGCAGTCTCCGGACTGTGTCATTGGGAAATAGGCAGCTGGGTTTGGGGTTTTGCAGTATGGCCACTCTGGCCCACAGCGAGCTGTAAGTCTGTCACTGGGGGCACGGAGGGGCCTTTGAAAACGGCTGTTGGACACACATTTCAGAGTGGTTTACAGGATCAGAATAGGAAAAAAATAATCTCTTCAGGTTTCAGCACAGGGACATTTGCACAACAAAAACCAAATCAGCTGTGTGTTTGGCCATGTGCCTTGAACTCCTTGAACAAGCTATACGAAAACCTCAAGCTATAAAATTTCCCTTATGTTCTGGGCACCAAACCTTTCCTTTCACCTCCATAAGTGTAGCTCAGATAAAAGAAACCTGCACTTGACAGACACAAGTCCAATGGAGACTCAGCCAAAAAGTGCCGCAAAACTTGAAGCTCGGGCATGTCCTGCATGGTGTGCGTGATCCCCCTGCGTGCCAGAGCACCGCTGTGTCCTGCTGCACTGAGCAAGTCAGGGTGCTAGAAGTCAGCGTTAGAAGTTTCCATTTCTCAGACCATTATGCAATCTGATTACTTTACTGCTGTTAGTAAGGTGTGAAGAGATATATTATATTTCATCCAAGGTCAGTCAGAAGTTCTAGCCTTCCCTTTTCCCAAAGTGAGGCATGGCATCTTACTCACCTGGCAAGACAGATTTCTCAGTGTCTACCTCCCCATTTTTTCACATTCCTTTCCTCATCTGATTTTTCCTGTTTAGCTTGTGTGCTCTCCCCAGCACCTTGTTATCTTCTACGCCATCTCTGTTTCTTCCCTGTCTGTTATTACTACACTGGCTTTAATGTTTCCCCGTTTGTTGCCAAGTTATAGTTTTCAACCGCTGTGAAAACATTTGATTCATACACTTCATTGTCTCTCCTGCAAAGGAATCATCATCTAAAATAACCTGCATGGAGTAAAAGCAGTAAAGGCAAGACTGCCATTCCATGCTCGCTCTCACAGTTTGAAGCCTCGTAGGCTGTTGCATAGCAAATGAGAAATAAGAAAGATAAACAACTGCCACTGTCTTGAATGGGAAAGGAGCTGGAGAGAGTCTGCTCAGCATGGCATTGGATTTTTGATGCAGATCTTTCCATGCTGAGGAAGAATAAGGGCTAGATTGTGCCAAGTCAGAACAGTAAGTCTTTGGTTCACGACACTTCACACCTTCCTGTTAAAAAGCAGAGAAGAATCAAGAGCTTGAAGTGCTGGCAGCTTATTTAGCTGGTTTGGTCTAAAGCTGAGAGCTATCAGTAGTTAATCAGACAAGGAAAGAACAACTACAATGAATCGCAATGAATTACAACAAACCTAGGCCGTTGCATGGTTGGTCTAAAAGAAGGCACGCTTCAGGATGTACCCTCGTGGAGCAAGGCAGGCACAGAAGACAACGTGCTGCTGAGAGGGCTCCCAGCCCCGCCAGTGGGAACACTGAGGAGAGCCACGGATGTGACGTCTCTCCCTTCAGCAAGGCTGTGAGCCTCTTGTCCTTCAGTCACAAGATTATGGCCTCCGTGGCCACCTTTGCTCAACTCTACTATCCAGCCAAGAACACTCTTCTCAAGTTTAGGAGCTGAAGGTCTTTCTTCTAGAAAATAATTTCTGAAGATATTGGGGTAATGTCCCCTTTTAATCCAGTAACAAGGAAGTGGGAGACATCTGCCTAAGGAGATTCAAACCCACATCTCCCATGAAAATGACCTAGCTGCTAAATTACAGGGTGTTCCAGGTGAAGTGTTCTCCACCCACCCTTTGATGATAGTCCAGTGTGTAGCAGAGTGGAGAAAAGAGAGGGAGAATTATTGATGCCTAACGATTAAGGCTCTGACTTATTTTGCCCTGTGTTACCACTTACTGCATTACCTAGTGGCACCAAGGTAGGCCCTTCGGAAACGAATGCTCTTTGATCTACAGAACCACTACTCAGCCCTTCCGTGAATTCGCTCATCTCACGAATTTCACTTACGTACAAGTCAATTTCCCATCTAACTTTGTCACTTCACCTTTCAGGTTTTCTCCTCTTCCTTTTTCTAGGTGCCTGTTCTCTTTGCTGTTTGCTGCATTATCTCTGCATTAGAACATTTCATCCTTTGCACGTGCTGCTTGCATAATGGTGGAGAGAAAGTAACCATGTCATAAGTTCATTTAGTGTACCCTTGGAAGGAAGAAAACCAGGAGGACGGGATACAATAAATGATCAAACTCAGAGGACCATCCAGGTAAGTCAGACCTACTAGCTCCACTTCATCAGATTTAAGCTGTTCTATATTACAGGAGTTTCATACATTTTCCATTTGCCTGCTTTCCAGGCAGATCTGAAATTTCACTGCTTCACATCACAAAGTATTACAGAACCACATCACACGGTATGTATGTACCATTTAATGCTTTCCTCTATCATTTTGTGACCATATATTTGTGGGTAAGAACCAGGTGAGAAGGAAAATTATGAGAAACATCTCCAATGCTCTGGTTAAGTTGCCAAGCATGTGTATGGACAAACAGAGAAAAACAGGCGAGGAAAGTTCCTAACACCAGTGTGTCTGCAAAACCACAGCCAATACGGAACGCACTGCCATGTAGCACAGGCAGCACCGTGAGCTGCCTTCAGCGTGAACGCGACCATATGGGAACAAAATGCATGCTTCTCCTCGAGCGTCCAAATCTTCTTAAAGGAAAGAAAACCCTCCTTTGAAAAGTTGCATTCTCAAAATAACACTAATGAAAAAGTGACTATGGAGTAAAATAACCATCCAAACTCTTGTAAGTTCATTAGTATTTTTGTTTTACACGTGAAATGCCACGAGCAAAGACTCTGGAAACAACAAGAGGATTGTCTTCATCAGTGTAGGGCAGAGTTCAGTGTCTCCTGTGGTTTAGGTATGAAAAAGACTCCAAAACATGGGGGAAACCAGTGGTGTGCACAGCACACAGAGGAGAAACAGGAGTACTCGGTTAATGCAGGAGGAGAAGCGCCAGCATTCTCAGTAAGAACCAGTCATACAGAGATCTGAATAAAATAATTCTGAGTAGTAATCCCAGCGGGACTCGGGCCAAAGGGGTGAAGGGAAGGGAACAGGAGGGTGGCTGCACATTTCAGTTGTGATTCAGGAAGTCCTGGAATCCTTCCTGACCCTCTAGGTCGGAATTTCTGACTCGACACCCTGCTTTGACTCAGGATAGGAAACTGTATCCTGACCGCGTGTTTCTTTTTATAGAGTAAACTTTACTGCCAACTTCCTTTGGAGCAGAAGATTATTCCTCTTGGTCCTTAAGCAGCATGCCAGTCATAGGACACAAGTGCAAGAAAACGTGATCTCTGTTCCCCAAACACAACACAGGCTTTATCCAAAATGAAAACAATAGAACCAAAGCTTGTCTTTATTACCCATCTCAGTAAACACCGTGTGCACTGATGGGTTTTAAAAGCAGCTGGCTTTCTCCTCCTCCTTCTCCCCCTTAAATCTTGGCCAACACGAAAGGACAGCAGTATCGTCCAAGAAAAGCTTGCCAGGATTAGAGGCTGAATTGGAGATTTCTTGTGTAGTGCAGCAACAGGCTGGGGATGGGGAGAGGTGCAGCTGCAGAGACACTGACCACCGGACCTCCACCGAATTCACTGCAGAGGAGACAGGCTGACCTGGGGGACCAGACAGCTCAGAGCTGCTCTGGGGCACTGGAGCTGAGGGCGTTGGCGCAGGAGAATATCACCTCTGCAACGTGTCCTAGCTGGTGTGTCCATTACAGCTTGAAAAGGGAGAGGTACACAATAACTGTCACACTTTTTGTATTGTTTCATAATTGAAAAGGGCACTTTGATTCTTTCAGCATTTTCATTGAACTGAAAAGACCAATAAATTATTAAAAAAAAAAAATATGTAAGCAAAACAATACCTCCCAAAATCTTTTTCAAGGTTGAGTTAGCACCTCCTTTTTGAAAAGAATGTACTTCATCTATTTAATCAACCTTGATCATTCAGTCCCACTGTATTTCACCTACAGTATTTTTGAGTGAGTGATGCAAGGAGGAGTGATGTTCATTAATTGTTCAATTTCCCTCTTACTGAAGCTTCTTTTTTGGTCTGTGGAAGGGGCAAAGTTAGCATGCAGGCTCCAGCTCTTGGCATGCCATCTGTTGCTTGAATGAAACAGAGGAATTAAGTGGCTTGCCAAGGGTTATGGAAAATTTATAGAGAAACAACCACACAGAAACTGTAGAACCAAGCCAGGCACTTAAACTGAACGGCCTTTTGCCTCATCCAGGAGATTTAAAAATAGCATCTCTGCAAGGATCAGAGTTCCAGGCAAAGGTGCATGTGATACTGCATTTTAAAGTGCCTGTTCTGTAAAGGAAATTAATTTTAGGTAGAAAGCTAGCAATTAAAGTAGTAAGTCAGTAGTAGGATGTAAAGAAAGTATTCCTGTCCTTCCTACACAACAGACGTTGTATGGGTTTACGTTCTGTCTGTTTTCCAGGAAGATTTTTGTTCTCCTTAACCCCACCCAGTGGTACAACTGTGGAAAACTGCCTGTCTTTGTTGCAATCAGGTAAAAGAATCTTCTACTGTATCTTTAAAACCGAGGTAAAATTATTAATTTGGATTATTTATTTATATTTTATATTGAAGATCACTATATCTAGCAAATGGACTTGCAAAAACTGCCAGCTTGTGTGCATGGCCTCACTGAAACCAAAGGAGACTACAGTGCACCAGATTCCCTTTGTTCTGACCTTTGTTCTTCCAAGAGAGGTAATAACATTTAAAAATTACTAATGTTCCATATCCAAAAATAACAAATTTGTCCAAGCCCCACTGATTTTCAGGACTGCTGAGTGCTCAGATCCCAGTCTTCACCCTGTATCTTCAAATTATTTGCCACATCAGGCATGGAAATCTGAACTTGATGCCTTGTCTCCCACCTGCTTTTTCCAAAAATATAGTGTTTTAGGGAGGAGGAAATAGATTTCAAAACGGCTGAATAAATAATTCTGCTGGAAATTGCTACCAAAAAAACATTTCCACTGGTGTCTGTGATTTTTATCACACTACCTAAGACATGGACACACACACACACACATACCTACACACACATTATTTTTATTATCCTCTTCAGACAAAGCAAAAAAAAAGAAAATAGAAGAAAATTCAAAATACACCCAGGTGAGATGTAGGGTTTTATTTCAATTAATATTCAATGCTGCTGTTTCACTGGATGCATTCATTCCAATTAGCAGTGACTTAAAGAGAAAATCCTGCTTGCATTGCCTCCAGGCACACAGAAACAGCAATTGGCATTGGCTTTAACATATTCTTCCTACACAAGGGAAAGAAAAGTTACCTTCCCCTGCTCAAGCATTGAAAGGATTTGTATCCACCTCATCCTGAGGGTCTCGTCCCTGTAGATGTTTTGCACGTGATCTCACGCATGTGACAGGGAGGATGGGTTGGAGGGGCAGTGACAGCTCCCCCAGCCAACCCGGCTGCTGAGGGAAGGAGACACCGACACTTTTAAGGCAGCACTGAAGGGAAATTAATTCCTCCCTCGTGCTGGTAGCAGCCCTGCACACAACCTAGGCTGCGGAGGTTTGTCAGAGCCAGAGAGGAGAAGCTGGCCACAGCAGCATGCACACCCTCTCCAGGACTCAGCTTCTCCAACAGTTCCAAGAAAATTTCCTGATCATGTAAGAAATGTCTTAAAATGGTCGCTAGCAGCCTGGCCTCAATCCTGGTCTGGGTTTTGGTCCTGGGCATTCAAGGTAAACCAGGGGAACGTTCTTCCCTCCGGCCTGTTCTGTGTTGCCTGAGCAGAGCCCATGCATGGAGCTCCCGTAGACGTCAGTGGAAGTTTTATGCATGAAATGAATGCAGAAAGGCAGCTGAAATCTGCTCTGCGGCTAAGGCATCTGCATTGCAGATTGGAGAGGAAAATTTTGCCCTGAGTGCCAAATCTCATCTTTTAAGAGCAAAACTATTTTTATTCTATACAAGTGCAGAAAATGATCATTTGGGTAATACGGAACTGAGAAGTGTAAAAGTTAAAAAATGCAACCTTCCAGTCATTTGGGAACATATTTTTTAAAAATTCTTAATTTTTAAAATTATTTATTAAAACAATTGTATTTCCACACTTCTGTAGGATTTACAGTAACAACACTATAAATATATATGTTCATTTGCTTTTGAATTTTTAAAGCAATTTTGAAAAATTATGATAATGTGCAGGGACAACTGTTCACCAGTGGTGTGGAGAAGACAGAACCGTTGAGGAGCAGGAGGTGACTGTCACAAAGTCAGAGGAGATCTTGCTTTGGCAGCAGCAGTCGTAGCGGCCCAGCAACGTCTCATGGCAGTTTGGAACACAAAAACGCCATGTACAGCTCAGATGCTGCAATCATAGGCAAGAATTTAGACGTGGGCAGGCACTCATTCATGTTTGGGGATAGGTTTCTTATTTAGCACATTCGATCATGACCACCATGAGTGCCATGGGACACTTTGTTCCATCTCTCTTGCAACCTCTGGTGTTTGTAAAATGAGCGATGAGGGAATAAAAAGCTTCCTTGCTCTTTTATTCCTCCAGTAGACAATGTTTTTCCTTCTCTCCTCCTCTTTGCCCCGCATTAGAGATAAATCCAACATACAATTTGGTGCCACTCCATAGCCCAGTTTAAGTGCAGGTTTCACAAACACAAGCAGCAGGTACATTTACTGACACACCCGATGATCTGAAAAATAGGCACTTGGGCTTACGCAGCAAGTGTAGCGGAAGCTTTGTGTTGTGTTTCAGCTGGAAATGGGTTTCTTTGGGAGAAATATTTTTTGTAGCAATGGCTTAGAATGAAGAGTGCAGTGATGGAGCAATAAAACAGACAGGTTCAGCAGTGTCAATGATGTCAATGACTGCAGGACGCAAAAAGAGCTTGCTCTGGCAGATAAACTACTTTTTGAAATCAAATACAGTCGGTCCATTCAAGAGGCTTTAGCCTCAGCTGCCATATCAAGCATCTCTGAGAACCACGATAAAGGGCAGCTTGCTTTGTGTGCACACGGCAATGCTGCAAGCAGCCCGGGTGCTCCTTTTTCATCAGCTTGAGTATGGCGATGCCTTTAACAGACGCCTGCAAACGACACCTGGTCAATTATATTGCTCACGTGTTTGTAAAATCCTGTCTGCGAGAAACCATTTGCGAACATTGCCCCTCCGCCTGACTCTGGGAAATTGCAGCAGGTTTTCAGGTGGATTTTGGTGAGATGCAGCTCACTATGGGACCGATCCAGCAAAGTGTATCCAGCCAAGAAGCAACCCAGGCCACAGCCCCGAGCGATTTGGCCCATGGTAGCGCCCAGTGACACCGCCCTTCACAGTTCAGCTTTCCTTTCTCTGCTGCCCTCCACGGTAAGGAGATGTTCCTCCCAACAGCCCTCACATTAATCCAGGCCGTCTCTGTTGGCTTGGATGAGATAGGTAATGACTTAATCTGAGATCTGATGTAACAGCAGATGAAAACTGGCCCTGACATCAGAAGCTTTTTAGGAAAGGGACATGGACTTAATTACTGCCTGTAAACCATTCACTTCTTCCCCTGAAAGAAGTTTCATAAAAGGTTCAGTGTATAATTTCGGAAGAACGGATCCTGTAATGTTTGAGCTTGAGATGTTGAGACGTAATGTTTGTGTTTGAGATGGCTCTTCATCATTCCTCTGTCGCTGTCCCTCTTACACATACCATAAACTGACAGTTAATGAGCGAATGAATAAGGCTCTCCTAGCAGCCAGGCACTGGTTGTACTTTCATAGCCAGAGGAACAATTACCTCACTCTCTGCTTCAGAAAATGACAACAAGGAAAAACGAAGCCTTACTGACAAACCTTTTTTGAACACTGTGTGCATTCCTTTCCCCTGTATCAATACAGTTAGATCATGTTCTTTTTTCATCAGGTTACAGTACGTTTCACTCTGTCAGCATGATATAATTTGCAACAGAGGTGATATATTTCTCTTGCTGAAATAAAAGATCTTTTCATACTCCTTAACAAAGCTCTGATTCTAATCACATTCATCACTATTTGGTTCTGAAATATTTACATTAAGGAAAACAAAGTGATCTGGATAGACAATTTGAAAGGGAGAAAACAAGCTTTAAAGATTAAGAAGCTAGCTAAAACCAAACCCCTGAGAGGAGAACCTGGTGGAACTTTAAAAGCTGCCATTAAAACTCTTCACTCACAGTAATCTCTCTATCAAAGATTTAGCAAGGAAGAGAAGGTTTGAATGAGACAAATCAAAATTTAATTAAAGCTAAATTACGTAATAAACAGTTACAGACGATTTTGTGTTACCCTTTCACTTGGTCCAGGAGTGATGGATGCACTGCATGTGTTGTGATTCATGAGGGAGGCAGTGTGTAAGGAGGTGTGGGGAACATTTCTTCCAGCTCTTAGCAATAGTGCTTTGAATGGGCTCGCCGTGAACCTTTCCTACACAGAAATATTCAGAATGATTTTAGGAGTGTTTTCTCATCAATAATGGCTACATTTGCAAAACCTGACGCCCATAATTGATGTTTGTATCTCATATGAAAAGCAATTTGTGAATAAAAATGACCAAACTCATACTCATGTCACCTGCACGCGCACTTGTGAATTACTTCATAAGCAGCATTTTGACGCTACGACATCTTTTTATATAATGGTCCTTAAATCCTTTCTGAGCACCAATTACCTTATGGTGCAGGGAGCATTGTCCTTACTTCACATGCAGATACTGCGGAGCAGAGCCATGCAAGGACTCCGTAGCCGTGCAAAAGCTGCATTAACTCATTATCTACAGCCTGGAGAAGAGATGATAGAGAGAGATGTAAATCCTGAGTATGATGGGTAAAGTGCACCGGTGATATATTAATATTAAAGTGTTTCTCACATTACAAGGATCAAGGATCTGTGGTGAAGAAATGTGATAAATTAGTTTAAAAACCACCAAATCAAAGATGTACTTTTCTAAATGTTTCACTACTGAAACGGTGGAATTCACTGACGCAGGATATTGTGGATGCAACAGGATTTGAAAGGGCTTTAAATATTGCATGGAGAACTGATCCACTGGTAGTTACAGAACATGATGCCTTAAGTGTGCCAATCATAGAAAGACACAGCATAAACTACCAATTGCACGGAGCCAGGGTGATATTAAATTAGGATTTTATCCTGTCTATAGCCTATGTGCAGCTCTGGTTCACCCAGCACAACAGTGACTGGGTTTGTGTTGTTCAGGGGCCATAGATACACAGAAGTCAGGTGAGCAACCCTGACTTTCTCAAAGAGTTTTCAAACAGAGTTTTGACTAGAAGTACAGGGATAAGCATGAATAAATTTAAGCAAACTGCAAAGGGAGGTCTGGATTCTGAATCTAGTCCACAGCATGGCTTTGAATTCTGGGTCCTGGTCCTGGGACAGGAGCAGCCAAAGTACAGAGGAATTAACAACCTGAAATAACAAGATAACATAACCACTTTCATCTAAGTCATCTTGAAATCCTTGACCCATGTCCCCTCAGTTTTCTATCTTTCTCCCTCATTTTATGCCTATATTCTTTGAGTGGGAATGAAGAAACCATCACAGAACTGTCCAGAAACTCAGACATCTGGTACGTAGGACTTGCACATCTCAACAGAAGGACCTAGCCAATTTTCCTTCCCTACTCTTTGCTCTTCGAAGAGGAAGGAAGACACCAGGTTCCTGGGAAGAGATGATGGTGTAAACTTTGCATTTTTCATCGAGCCCAGCTGGCGGCCACGTCCCACTGCAGAGGAATCCTTCCCGCAGCCCCTCGGAGCTGTGTCTAGCACTCAGGCAGAAGAAACTCTCCGACTGCATTCCCCAGCTCAGCCTGAACTTTCGACCCCATTGTATACTCTGACTACTGGAACCAGCAGGATTATTTCCACGACCTACTTTCTAGTACGTTTTGCTGCTGCAGAGCGGTACGACCCAAGTGCTGCTCGACGCTGTTCAACTGCCACATTAAAACTTGCACGTAACACAGCGGTGCTCCTGAACTCGCTGCAGGTACGTGACGATCACTTCCAACAAAACGACTTCTAAAATGCAAGCTTGCTGCTGCTGGAAGGTCCCAAGACATTGCAGTGAGCAGTTTCTGTATGGTTCCTCAAACTCATCAACCCTGAAGCCAGAAAAATGGAGAGACAAAGCCAAAGGGAATTTTCCTCATGGCCTTGTTAATTAACCAGCTGTTCCTGAGGGATGAGTACACGTGTGCTCTCCTCCAGAAGCAAAAGTATGTTCTGCCTGTGATGTATGCAGGGTGCACAGTACTGGCTGCATTGCATCCAGCCCCCAGAACAGTGACTGCCCCTGTGGCAAGGCATCTTCTGTCCCACCCCAGGAACTTGCTGCTGTCTTTGCCACTATCTGTTGGTGCACCTTTTTACATTTAAGGCATCCTCAGATTGTCGCAGCCTCAGGAGTTCACCCTTTCAGACACATCAAAGACTCTAATAAGTAGTGCTGCTTGCTGTGGTCCTGCCTCTGGCAATGCACAGATACAAAACTGGTTTGTTTGCTCTTTGTAAGATTTACCCAGTGAGATTCACTGTAAGAAAGGCAGTATTTTCACCCTCCTAGACTGCTTTGTTTCTGCTCGCCTCAACTCCTGAATTCCTGAAAACCAGACTGCAAATAATGGATTGTGTCAAGATTCCCAGTGAAAGATTACAGATTCTGATTCACCCAAAGCCTACAGACACTACCACAAAACCCATTGCCACCTGTGCTGTAGGCTAGGAAGCAGAGTATGCATGTAGCTGCACCACTGTGTAAGCATAGAATCACAGTATGGTTGGGTTGGAAGGGACCTCACAGCCCCCCCAGCCCCAACCCCTGCCGTGGGCTGGCTGCCACCCCCCAGATCAGGCTGCCCAGGAACCCATCCAGCTTGGCCTTGAACACAGCCAGGGATGGGGCACCCACAGCTGCCCTGGGCAGCCTGGGCCAGGGCCTCACCCCCTCTGGGTAAAGAATTTCCTCCTCGCATCTGACCTAAATCTCCCCTCTTTTTGTTTAAATCCATTTTCGCCTTCTCCTGTCACGGTCAGGTTTATAAAAATTTGCTCTCCCTCCTGTTTATCAGCTCACTTTTGGTAATGGAAGGCTGCAATGATGTTCCAACAGAGCCTTCTCTCCTCCAGGCTGAACAAACCCAGGTCCATGGGCCTTTCTCCGCAGCAGAGATGCTGCAGCCCTTGAGTATCCTTTTGGTCTCCCCCGGACCAGCTCCAGCAGCTCCACATCCTCCTTGTGCTGAGGCCCCAGGCCTGGATGCAGCACTGCAGGGGGAGCCTCTTGAAGGCAGAGCAGAGGGATCGATGCCCTCCCTGCCCTGCTGCCACCCCTCTCTTGATGCAGCCCAGGGTGCCGTTGGCATTTGGGCTGCAAATGCACACTACTGCCTCACATCAAGCCTCTTGTCCAGCAGAACCCCCAAGCCCTTCTCGACAGGGCTACTCTCAAGGAGTTCTTCTCCCAGTGTGTACACACACCTGGGATTGCCCCGACCCAAGTGCAACACCTTGCACTTGGCCTTGTTGAACCTCATCAGGTTCTCGTGCGCCCACTTTTCCAGCCTGTCCAGGTCCCTCAGGATGGCATCCATTCCTTCAGGGGTATCAACTGCACCACTCAGCTTGGTGTCATCAGCAAACTTGCTGAGGGTGCACTCGGTCCCACAGTCTAAGTCCTCGATAAAGATGTTGAAGAGCACCGGTCCCAAGACCGACCCCTGGGGGACACCGCTCATGACCGGCCTCCACCTGGACACAGAGCCATTGACTACAACCCTTTGGCTGCGACCCTCCAGCCAGTTCTTTATCCAACGAACAGTCCACCCATCAAATCCACATCTCTCCAGTTTAGAGATAAGGATATGGTGTAGAACCATGTCAAAGGACTTGCACAAGTCCAGGTAGACGACATCCTTCGCCCTCCCTTGGTCCACCGATGCCATCATTCCATTACAGAAGGCCACCAGATTGGCCAGGCACAATCTGCCCCTGGTGAAGCCGTGCTGGCTGTCTCACGTCATCTCCATCTCTCTCATGTGCCTTAACATGGCTTCCAGGAGGATCTGCTCCACGATCTTTCCAGGCACAGACGTGAGGCTCACCAGCATGTCGTTCCCCGGGTCTTCCTTTCTCCCTTTTTTAAAAATGGGAATGATGTTTCCCTTTTTCCAGTCACCGGGGACTTCACCTGGCAGCCAAAACAATGCATGATGATCTTGAGCCCTGCCAAAATCAGGGGAAGTACAGAGACAAAAATAAAAAGTATATCAGGCACCCACTGTTTTATAGAGGACCTTGCTTTGATGACATCGCGCCATCCATATCTTTATTACATATTTTAATAGCTCTGCCTAGACCTTTATGTAAGTCAGGCAGGAGCTGGCCCAGCAGAGCTAAGCATAGCCATCTGACTGTCGGTGTTAAACTGACATTCCTTCTATTTCAAGTTTCTTTTCAACATCAGTATAGCTGAGTTACTCTTGTAATTCCGAGTACAGTTTTAATTACTGTCTGAACTGTCACTACCCAGCAGCTTATCTACATTACTGCTGCTTGACAGGGCTGTAAAAGGAGAGATAAACCCAATGGCAGGAGGTCCACTGCCTTAATGGCCATTGGCTTCAATAATTAACAACCAGGAAAAGAAAACAAATACTGAGCACCAGGCCAGTGGTTCTGGCCACCCTCCTGCAGCCCGTGCTCTCCTCCCTGTGCTTTCTTCTGCCACATTTCCCACAGCCGACCGCACTCACTTACCACCCCTGCAATTCCTGTTCCTCCACTGCCGCGACTGCTCCCCATCTCTCCGTCCCCTGGGAACCAAAACAGCTGTAAGCTGCTCTTCATTTAAGAATAAATCGTCTCAGTATCTTTAAAAATCACAAACGACATGGAAATACCTGAAAGAAGAATTACATGTACATTTAAAATAATCCTGTAGATGACTGGAGTATTTGTTTTTGTTCATGGTCAGTAACTTTTTGTATCTTTGTGTTTTAAGTTGAATAATGCTTGAGGCACTGCATGGTTACTGAAAAGTTGAAAAAAATGTGTGAAATATTCCTTAAGAGGAGCAGAGAACAAAGACACACTATACAAGAAATCACTGAATAAGGCAAATATCTTAGGACTATAATTAAACAAAACAAAACAAAGACTGAACTGCCGTATCAAGTGGAATTCCCCCCTCTAGTTTGCCTTGAGTTTCATGTATCTCTCAGCCGCAAGGACAGGGAATTCACACCATCTTCTGACGGCACAAAGAAATCCTGCCTCACTTACTCCAATGGACAGGTGTGAAAGCTTTCAGGACAGCCACGTCCTGGACGAAAACCTCCCCGCCTTCGTCTCAATCAGAAGATGAAATCCATGGTGGAGGGCCCTGAAGTATAACGCTGCTTTAAGCTCCGAGGCTGGACGCAGAGTGGGCAGGCTAACGTGCTCCCACAGCTGGCTCATCTCCGCAGCCACACTGTGCCAGGGCAAGAGCTGGGACGCTTCTGCACAGCCCTGCCACGTGCCCTGGCCCTTTGCTAAGAGGAAACTGTGGGGTTTTGCGAAAAGACCGGGGTACCAAGGGGGGGCAGGTGAGTCGTTGGGCTAGTTCGCATCCACACAAACTTCAGCACTGGGCAGGACCGAAAAACACCCAGAAAGTGAAACTAACCCGGACAGCGTTAGGCAACACTGTAAACAGTTTAGAGCACTTCTGGAAAGCACAAGGAAACACAGTAGCAGGATCTGTTTGTTCTCCTGAGTAAATATCTCTGCTGCAGAACTCCGTAACAAACACTCTGAAGAGCTATGGCCCTGTGTAATCTCCATGGCACCCGGCCAATATCACTTATGCTGTAGGAGGCCTGGTTGCAGACGTATTTGGAACCGATCTTGACTGACTGACTCTCATCCTTCTCCCTCCTGCTATAAAAAGTAAGGATACATTTGCCTGTCAGTTGTTTTTAAAGGAGAGGCTTATGCTAGTGTTATGGAGGAAATATAAATGCACATATTATTAATAAGCCACTGAAAATAAGGTAGCATAGCTGGCGTGTCTACATTTCACGCTTCTCATAACCCTAAGGGAAATGCTTTTATAGCCATGTAGTAAACACCAGAACTAGTCTCCAGCTGTTGGCTTGGGCTGTTCTTCCTCAAAAACTTCAGGAAAGAGAATTCAGCAGGCGTCTTCTGGAAGGGGAGTGTGATGTGAGCACAGAACCTGGACCCAAGGACCCAAAGCACAAGAGGTGGGGCAGGCTGCCTCCGTGTGCAGAAGTGCCTGTGGAGCTCAGCAGCACAGGACGCGATGCTGGATTGCCTCTCTTTAAAGCCCAACCTTTCCTAGCCTGCTTTTAAAACATCTTCGTCACCAAATTTCCACACATGTATAGGGCTGCTCCTTCATTTGTAAAGGGTGAAGTCCTCGTAATGTCATCTTTGTGATCCTTTTCTTTCCACCACAAACAGCAGCAGTATTCTCAGGGCCCAGAAACAGGACAATATGTCATGAATTAAATGTATTTAGGCTTCAACAATTTTAAAGCACCTGGTCCCCGTAAAACTATTGGAGTATTTTGATTTCACGGTGCATACAATTAACAAGTTCATTGAATGCTTCAATGAACACGTGACCATTTGCTGGGCTTCCTTCTGCCCCAGAAATGGTCTAACTCAGGAGGAGCCATTTCTGCATAAAAGGATGCGAGATGTTCAGAGCCTGTGGGGGTGCAGTTGCATCTGAGCGTCAGAGCACATTTTGGAAATCACAGCGCAGTGAGATTACTGTTTTGTTCAGAAATCTGTCATGGGTCCAAAACAAACGCTCAGAGGACAAAGCTGCCAAGCAGGAGTGGGTAGAGGAAAAGGGTGAAGTAGGAACTCTGAGCTGCATTACAGAATTCTGGAGTGGGATAACTAGTGAGTGCGAGTAAGTCCTTACAGCTTCAGGAAAATGTCCACAAAATGTGTCTCCTTGAAGCTGTTTCCCTGCTGGGCTGTAAATAAGCTTCTCCCATGCCTGTGTCTGCGGTAAGATTGCCCTTACTGAATGCAAAGGGTGGGGCTTTCCCTCTGCTCCCCACCAGCTAGGTCTCACCAGAGACATGCAGAGCATTGTCTCTGTGAGCTGCAGAGCTGTTCCGAGGGCTGGGGAAACTGAGAGAGGGAGATCTGAGACAAGGGTGGCTGGGGACAGACAGCCACACGCATCTCTCCTTGCCCAGGGCATCTAGTAGAGGAGAACCTCCCAGTAAGCTCTCAGATGGGTTTGTTTTTCCACCTATGTTGCTACTTTTAGGCCTGAAGGTATTATTTCATACAGAGGCTGGCCTGCAAAGAACAAGAGATTTGAGAACACCCAAGCCAAATCCTTGTGCAGGACCCAAAAAACATAATTTAAGGAAAAAAATTAATGTGCTGAGAGAGAGTTTTCTTTTATCTTCTTCCATTCCCCTGGGAACAGGAAAGCCATCCTGAAGATGTCTTCTCTAAGCTACTGACATCAGGCTTTTTCTGTCCCCTTACTTGATCCTACTGACACGGTCATCATTCAAGAGAAGTTAATTTACCCACCCTAAATTTACTTTCTTTCACAGACAGAGTTTTCAGCAGGCATGGCTTCGAACTAGGTCCTACTGCCTACTGTTATTGGTCTGCCATGACCTTAGGCAAGTTATTTCACCTCTGCAGTCTCAATTTGCCCATCCGATGAATGACGATGAAAACTACTTCATGATAATACACTTTCTTAAAAAAGTTATTAACTACTCTGCAATTACTGGATAAAGATTGTTTTTAGCCCTTCAACACAATTCCATTTCTTACCAGACGCTCAAAGCAGCTATTGTCCAAGCCTGGTGCTCAGCCGCTTTTGAAGTGACAAGTTAATTTTCTCAGCAGAACAACACCTTATGCACATGTCCTCCTTTCCCAGACACATGGCCTCTTCTGAATTTATTTCTTGAGCACAGTGAAATACATGCTTCTGGCTGCTAAGCCAGACAGTGGTTGTTTCTAGGTCAGCCAGCCATGATAGCTGATTCGAAATGGGGATAAAATAAAGGACTGGCGTGTTTGATTTTTTAATGTAACAGTGTTCCATTCATTCTTTCTTTCCAATCATTCACCTTCAAGAATCATCTTTGATTCTGCTTGCTCTTGTGTAATGCTCAAATTACCAACAGCTGACCAAATAGCGCAGTTTCTAAGCGGTGACCCCAAATTCTTGGAGAACCACAGAAGACACAGAAACGTGACCTGACCTGCTTAACCCCGTCTGACCTTCCTCGCCGCGCAGTCTGACCTGACCTCGCTCCTTTTATTCCTCCCAACACACTCTAATAGAATCCACCAGAGGAAAGCAGTGGGGGGAGAAGTAGTCAGCCTGCCTTAATGTCTTACTTCAGAGAAGTGTTTCCTTAGCTAAACATTGTAACTCTCAATAGTGATTTCCAAATTGCTGGAACATTACCTCCCACCTCGCACTGTAATCAGTTCTTTGCTTGGTACATATTTGAGAGTGTTCTTGAGCCATCATGCCTCTGCCAGCAGCAACTTAGTGCAAACAGACCACATTCCTGCGTAAGAATTTCTCGATATCACAGAAAACTTCCTTATTCTGCAGATAAGAGCGTTTGGGAATTTTATCCACCAGTCTGATAGACACAACCGCTCTGATTAGATCTCTTGGGAGAGGAGCTGGAGGTCTCAGTTCTTCCTTGCATTTTGCTGCTATACAATCCTTGTCATGAAATAATAATAAATAATCACAAAGAGTTGCAAGAGCAAGCCACCTCTTGTTTAAAAAAAAAAAAAAAAAAAAAAGAGAAAGAGCCAGGATTAGCAATACCCACACACCTGGACTTCAGCCAGTGGCTCCTCGTCACTCACTCCCCTTGCTGTTTCAAAAGCACAGAGATACTTCTGTCTTTCCAAGAGAAATGAATTTGCAGGCAAGCCTGAAAACTCAGCAGATGTCTCCCTTCCCTTTAAATTTCTGCTTTTCTCTTCACTTACATAATGGTAATTAATTTGGGCTGAAGATAGCTGAAATCTCTTATTCCTTGCTTCCATGGCGTGCGTTCCAGACTTGCTGCTCTCATAAGCAGTCTGATCAGCACTGCTCTGAGCGTTCCTGCCAAACGCAGTGAGCTATTTTAACCAAACCCCGTGTCTCTGCTTGCCCCTGCAACATGAAATATCACTGCTTTGGAGTGGATGTAGTGCAGGATAATCATTTACACTAAGAGGTACAGGTTGGTTTCCAGAATATACATTCAAAAGCATTTCCCAATTACTGTAAAGAAAGTCTTCTATCTTCCCAAGGAAACTGATATATTAAAAACCAGGCACATGCAGACAAGAAATAAACCCACGGAAACAGAAGGCATTTGTGCCAAGGAGATCCTATGTGTGGGAATTCTGTTGCATGGTGAGGTTCTACCAGAGGGTGGGGAAGATCCCAAGGGAATATCGAAGATTGCATCTAGAAAAATGGGTTATCTTATGTCACCGTGTTGATCTTGAAATCAGGATGATTCTGTAATTTTGGCGTCACATGATGTGTGGGAAGAGTTGGCAGCATGAAGCTCTAGCACTCTCCAAGCTGAGCTGGCATCAGGAAGGCCGTGCCTGATGGGCAGAATGGATGCTAGAAAACCCAGCACGCCCCCGGCAGAGACTCCACCACTCCCTGAAGAACAAGGCTGGGCTGAAAGCACCCAGCACCCAAAGCCAGAGTCAGCGCTGTGAGAAGCCGTGCTGACTGGTACCTGCCCCCTTACGTGGAGGTTTGGGTACCACAGGGCCATCCCAGCAGGCTCAGAAACAGACTGGTTTTTTAAGAACACGGAAAAGCAGATTTGGCCTACAAAAGATTCCTCGAGTAGAGTGGAGAGTTCCAGCTCTCAAGGCTTTCACAAAGTTTATCCCAACAGCTCCATAATGAAAAAGGAAAAGGTTATGACATTGGGCTGGATGTGGCATTTTGAGTTTCCTAACACCCACAGAACTGTTTGCCCTGCAACATTTCTAACCTCGGGGTGGTCTACGCATCCCCATACTGCCATGAGGCTAGTCCTCAGTCTGACAACTGAACTCCTGCACCGCTTTCCTCCTCTCTTTTCTGCCTGCCTGCTGTTTCCTATCACAAATCCTTCAGGACAGACTGTCTATTTTTGTTGTTAAGGAAGCACATGGCAGTGAAATAACAACACTAACACCGCCACTGCCATCACTGCCACTTCACTGTGACTTACTCCTCTACCTTTCCACTTCTAGAAAAAAACCTGGCTGAAGTATGTATTTTATATATTTGAACAGAAAAATTGATCCAAGAGCCTCACCCTAGCTTTCTTTTGTGCACATCCTGCAGGGAGCCCGTCGTGGTGAAGGACTGAACCTTGCTCAACACGAGACCTCAGCTGGAAACCAGAATCCGGAAGGGGAGCAGTAACAAGTCAAATGAGATACGTGCTGGCATAAATTCTCAGGGAAACCTGCACAGTCAACTCCTCCTCAGTGCTTGCCAAAAGCCGGTGTCATCCATCCCTCATGGTACTGGAACAGCCCACAAAGTAATCGCTCTGAGCATTATTTATTTGTCTTGAAGGCTATCCTGAATCAGCCATCAGGTAATGAAAGAGCTCCTGAGTTCCTAATGCTCATATTTCCTCTGCCTCTGTTGAGATATCCTTAATGAGCCTGAGGATGTACAAGCATGACTGAGTGCTGGCACGGGAAGAGGACTTCTGCAATGAATTACCTCCAGCGAAGGCCTGAGTCTGCTGCTTTCGGCATCATACCTCTGCTAATCTGTGCTCATGGCAAGCAGACCTGGAGATGAGCACACAGGTGTGCTACTGTGCTAGCACAGATCCCCTGTTGGGCTGGATGAGAGCGTGGAGGGGTTTTATTATTTCCGATGGTTAAAGAAAATTAACTGGTGAGAAGTACACATCTGCACCACCAAAACAGAAGAATGGCATTAGTCATGTGGAGAAACTGCAGAGAAGTAGAAAAGTGGCAGAAAAGTAAATGCAGCAATAAACACAATGTTTTCTAGGTTTCGATAGAGATTTCTTCATGCTGCGTTTTTGGTCACTCCTCTCACACCCAGATTTTCCCCATGTTTACACCTCAGGCTCATTTTGTACTTGTTCCTGCCTTCCTTTCCTGTTTTTTGCCTTTATCTACCTCTGATCCACCTCCAGAGCCTCCTATCCAAAAAAAAAAAAAATCATAGGCCAGCATGGTTTTTGCTGCCCTTACCTTCTTTCTTCATTGTATTTTTAACCATTTGACTCCTTATAAACTATTGGTTCCTTTGGAAAGAGCCTATTTCAATCCCACTCAGTGGGCCCAGCTTTGGACTGCTCAGAACCTGTTCATTATAACGAATACATGTGGTTAATTAAATACATTCTCAGCACTTCAGATCTTAACAACACAGGAAAATCCTGTTTGAAATTTCGGGAAAAGATCATGGCCATCCTTGGCTACAGATCTGCCTGGTTTGATTGCTCGTATTCCTACTTCCCTACTTTTATACTTTGTCTTCTGAACAATATTTTCTGAAAACAAAAACTGCAGCAGGTATTTCCTGAAGATATTTGCTTTCTCTGCTTCAGTGCCTTCCTTGGAAATTTATTATCTTCCGTGTAAATTTTTTTTCTTATTTACTCTTGGTTTCCAAAGCTGTAAAATTTTTTCCCCTATTTCTCTTTGTTGTGTCAAAAGCCACCTTAGCTCCCTAAGTCTCACCTTTCCAGGGCTGGATTAATTTATCCTAGCCCATGCATCTAGGTCAGAAAGATGCATGGAAACCTCTGAGCTAGACCAGATGACTCTCCCTCTAGAAGTGCCTTTCAGCGTTCCCCGACTGCAGGTGGAGCCCAGGGCTGTTGCTCTGGATGGACATTAAACCCTGGGATACCCAAGCAATGTCCCCCTTGGGGCCCAGGAAGAAGACACTGCCTGGTGCCAATCGAGAGCTGTCAGTGAGGACAAGGACTCTTCCCCTTTTTCGTGACCCAGATTCAGACTAAAAGCCAAAGAAAGACTCTAAAGGTTCTGTAAGCTGGCAAGGCCTCTCCTGGACAGGTTCCTCAAGCCATTTTCGTTTAGAATCACAGAACCACAGCACGACTGGGTTGGAAGGGACCTTACAGCCCCCCAGCCCCAACCCCTGCCGGGGGCTGGCTGCCGCCCCCACATCAGGCTGCCCAGGGCCCACCCAGCCTGGCCTTGGGCACCCCCAGGGATGGGGCACCCACAGCTGCTCTCGGCAGCCTGGGCCAGGGCCTCACCACCTCTGGGTAAAGAATTTCCCCCTCACATCTGACTCAAACCCCTCTTTGGGGTTTTTAATGCTTCTTTTCATGAAGCAGAGATGATTTTCATTTCATAGCAATGCTGTGAAGCTCTGATAGGCAGTCCTCACACTTCAGACAACAGTGGGTCCATGCTGCACCTCTGTGCAGAAATAATTTGAGATTTGTTTGTCTAGAAAGGGCCAGTCCATGCACCCTAGTCATTACAACACACATCTGGAAGAAGGAGTTCTGGGCTCTGATACCTGCTCTCAGGACTGCTCTCCGAGTTTATACCACTCAGTTAGAGAGCAGTTTATAAAATCTCTTACCATATCCAGCCCCAAGGAACTCATTCACACAGTCTCTGTTTCACCAAAGTCCCTGTACCCACTGATCCTTAGGTCATCATTGGACAGTTGTTCACTTTGAGCCCCCATGGACCTTTTGAGTCCTCTCACAAGTGCTTCCCTCTTCACACTGAGTAGGCATGGGAGCTGAGAGGAAGGTTGTACTGCCTGGGTCAGTCAGTGGTTTGGCCTCGATACCCTGGAGACACCTTCACCCAACAACAGCAGCATCATCCCTGGCTGGTGGCAGGGACACAATTACATTTTCCAAATAACCAAATCTTTTTGCAGAAAATCATTCCTTGCTTTGGACCATCATCATCCCTGCTGTAAAAGAGCAGGCATTCCCTCAGGTTCAAGGTGAACCAACGGTGGGAGAAGAGAAGGATGAATTTTCCCCTTCCATCAGCTCGAGTATTTCATCCATTGTTTTCACATACATAAACCCAAGGGTACGAATTCAGAGAGTGCTTTACCACAGGAGTGCAGTCCTTTCTCAGTGAAACTGGCAGTTACAGGAAGTTGCAGTATAGTGCTAAAAAGTGACAGAATTGTTTGGGATAGTCAGAGCTGGGCTCTCCTTGTACCTGAAAATGTGGAGAGAACCTAGGCAGGCAAAACGCAGGAGTTTGGGTGGAGCTGGAATCCGGCCAGCTGACAAAGTTCTGTCCTCTTGCAGAAAGTGCTAATAGGCAATGAGAGGTCACAGCTGCAGTCCTAAGGCTCATCAGAAAAAAAAAAAAAAAAAAAAAAAAAAAAAAAAAGGGCACTTTGAGCACCAGGCTCCCTAACCCACCAGCCAGGACAGCGAGGAGCGCTGCCTTGCAGGCCCTGTTACACATGCCCTAACACTCTTGCTTTGCCTCTCTTGTTCCCACACTGTATCAGCACAGACTGCTGAGGGCTCCTGAGCTGCTTCCAGCACAGAGGCAAAGATTTGGGAGTGCTGCTGTGTGACAGAGGGGAGCCGGCAGGTGGAATGCGCCGTGCTGATTCCACCCTGTGCAGGTCAGGTGTGTAATGAGAGAGAAGGGCTTGAGGCTGGTGGCAGGGAATCCAGTGCATAAGGCTTTGTTCAGAGGTGAAAATTCCTCCTCACCAAAGCTCATACATCACTTTTTAAACCTTAAGCAAATAAATTGGCCATTTTTCTTGACATACAGAACGAGTAAAGGTGTGGAGGCTGAGTCCATACAAAACTGTTGGGTTTGTACTGCTCAGATGCATGGGTTGTGGCTGGGGAGGAGGAGGGAAACGCACAACGTCCGTGTCAGCATACAATGCACCCCTGATCTGTGCCTGCGGTCAGTCTGGCCCTGCAAGACATTTCTGATCCCTCGGACAGCCGCCTGAGCAGAGGCAGCACCAAAGCTCACCAGTACCCCCCAGCAGCTGCCTTCAAAAGCCACCGAGACTGACATGTGTGGTGCACCCAGGCATGTGCCCATGCTTCCAGGAAGCTTCCATCCCAGCAGAGAGCCCATCCCGGGCCACGCATCAGCCTCCAGCAGCAGCCGGGCTGTTCTTCCCCCACCTTCCCCCAAAGCACTTACTTTATATTCATACAATAATAATAATAAAAATAATTATTAAAAAGCAAAGCATGTCTCAGAGTTGAACAGCTATGAAGGAGAATGTTCAGCCACAAAAGGCATGTTTTTAATAATTAATTGCTGCTTTATTTAGCACAGAAGCAACTGCCTTAAATCAAAATTAAATCCTTGTGAGTTCCGTGAAAAGGGCCACTCCAAGAAAGTGGCATAAATATTGTCACAAGTAAAATAAAGAGTATAAAAGCCAAGCCCAAATAGAATTGGAAAAATTCTTTCCTTCCCTTTTTCTTTCCTTCTTTTTTTTTTTTTTTTTTTTTTCCTACGGAGGAAAAAAACAGTTATTTGGGCTGTAAGCAGAGGAAGCAGCAGAACCTGTCAGCCTAATGTCTCTCTCTGCAGGAAGCTGAAGGGGGAAGAGTGGGGCAGGGTACACAATAAATAGCATAGAAAGAGGAAGAAAACTTATTTTTCTTGATTACTTTCCCATACATTAACAAGACCTGCTTACTTCATTTACTCCTGAGAGCAGTAACATCTCAGACGTGTTTTGCAATCCAGTTACCGTAACGTTGCATTAGTGCAGGAGACTAAGATAGAAAAAGATGTTTTAAAAAAAGGCTGATCCTGCTGCCTAGTTCCCTTAACCACCTCACAGGCTAAACTGAATGATTACAAAGCTGGAACAATCTGCATCAGCTACAAATGTGTAGCAACAATTTAATTTTTGTAACAGCGTGCAGCACGGCTACCAACTTTCAGTGTCTGTTTCTGCCTACTGCCCCTTTTTGGCTTCTCCGAACTTTGGCTGGGCAGGGAAGCACAATAACCTTTTTGTTTCAAGGATTGCTGCAGACTAAGGGAGAAGACGTGTGCATGGTGCTGTCGTGTGGAGACTCGGTGCTCGTTCCCTGAAGCCCGTACTAAACTAAAATGTAAAAATACGTTCTGTAAATAGTACATTCTTTGAGCTCCAGAAAAATTAAAAAGAAAGACCAAGGATGTAGATGTGCACTTTCAGAGTCACCTAGGACAGATCCTCTAATTCGTGAGCTTGGAAGTTGATGCTGACCTTCAAGCTAAAGGATGTCAGGGCAGGAGGGGACTCATAAAGTGGGATTTACAGTCTAGAGCAGGAACATCCTTCTCAAACTGCAATTTAGCCTAAGCACTCATTGAAGTAGTTTTATGGTATTTTTGAGTAGTTTTATGTGCCTAACCAATCTTCAGGATCAAATTTTGAAGCACATTTTCCACCACATCTCCAGTTATTTTACAGTCATCTGTACCTCTTGCTACACTCTCAAAACCAACTCAGATGTCCACACAGGTGACAACAAGGGTGAAAAACCATCAAAGAAAACCAAGGTGCCCCTCCAGACAGGAAGGTTGAAGGCCTGTAGCAAAATTTTTGGCTACTCCTTCCGTATGTTGTTCTTTCTCAAGAGAAGCTTCGTAGCTGATATAAAAGGCATGTTGCAAATCAGACGTGGTGCACATGACAGACGTGGGACTGGAACAACTGGGCTATCACCGGCTAAGATTCAGATATAAACGCACAAGCTGTGTGAGAACCATCGCCCTGGATGAGAAGGAACGAAATCTGCTCACAGAACTGCAGGCAGTGCGAGCAGAATTAATGCTTGCAAAGGGAGATCTCGGAAGCACCAGGCTAACCAGGGGAACGAGCAGGGGAGTTTAAGCGTGCTCCAGCCGTCCTGCTCCGCTGGCTGGCAGTGGGTACGGCCACTGCGGCCTTTTGCTGTGAGTGGTTGCCTCATCTGTGGCACTTGTAAAGGAAGAGGCAAGACTGGTTGCAAAAGGGAGGAGTTTTACACATGAGATAATTCTGCGCTTGAGAAATAAATCAGAAACATTTGGAAAATAGGGTGTGTAAGTTATTACTGCCTGAGGGCAGCAGGAAATTATGAGAATAATGGTGTACGCATGTCTTTTGCCATTATTCACCTTGGCATTCAATAAGCCAGAGCAACTTCCACATCCCAGGGTTCAAAAGCTGTGTGGATACAATCTCACCCCCTGAAACTCGAAATAGCAAGGCAACTTTTACAAGGAGCCCTGGAGAAAGCCCGCTGCAGGAGGTGACTTCTCTTTTGGAGTAAATAAACAGCTCCAGGGAATCCATCAATGGGCTGAAAAAATGTTTGCTTCAGCTCCTGTCCTGAAAACTAGGCAGTGCCATTAGCTGGAGCCAGAGCGTGGCCACAGTGCCACAGGAAATGTGCAAGATCACACACTCTGCTAGCAAGTGTTTTCAGCAGCACGTGTCAAAGTGAATCCTCTACTGGATATTGACTTCTCAGCAATCGGATTTCAGCTTGGACAGCCTCTCTCGCATATCCTCTGCTTTCAGACACTGATGACCCAGGTATTTTTGAAGTCCTAAACAGAAAAGAAACTGAAAATCATACAAAAGAGGAAAGAAAATAGAGCTGTCAAGGGTAGGGGCAGAACTGAGTGGGGCAGCCCCAGGTTTGCGCTCTGCTTCAGGCACCAAAGACCTGACACGTCACGTTGGAGGTCAGCAGCTGGTTATTAACTTGATAAGGTAACCAAAGGGGTGGAGGTGAACTCATGGCTTGATTCAATTTTCATGAACCTATTTAGAAAAGTAGGAGACAAGAAAAAAATCATGGGGTAGACATGAGACCCTTCTCAAGTTTAGGAGGTGCTCACATGACACCATAAGTTTCCTTTAAGCAGTAGCTGGGGACCTTGCTGGGTGCACCAGCAAAGGTGCAGGACAATGCCATTCTATAGTGGAACTTCAGAAAAAAAAAGAGAAAAGAAATGAAAGATGGCAAAAATGAAGTGGGATGCAAGCAGTGATATGAAAAG
Organism: Alectura lathami; assembly: GCA_013399715.1. Classification (NCBI taxonomy): domain Eukaryota; kingdom Metazoa; phylum Chordata; class Aves; order Galliformes; family Megapodiidae; genus Alectura; species Alectura lathami. Next base: position 52,855 of record VXAV01008417.1, on the reverse strand, counting down.
GGAAGGAAAGAGCCAACAAGATTTGCTAGAAGTGTAAGAGTTCTACAGTTACTAGTTATACCGCGTGTTTCAAAGTGGTCCTAGGAAAATAAAATGCCTGGAGCTGTGAATGGGTTTTATGACTGCAGGTTAAATATCTAAAGGTCCTTACTGGGTGCACACTGCAGTGCAAAAGGAGACCAACAGTTGCAATGCCACAGCCACGGCAGCTGTTGAACAGCTACTGAAGGTGGGTGACACAGCCGGGAGGCACTCGGCGCACGTGTGTTTGTGGAAGGGCAGCACGAGGTTAGAGCTCCACGATCCGGGAGGACAGTGAGAGGAGCTGCAGCCCTCAGCATGCTGTGCTCAGAATGAGGTGCGTGGCAGAGAGGAATACGAGGGCAGAGAGCCTGCAATGAGACAGGCAGCAACAGCTCCCAGACCCCATGGCTTCAGCGGCAGCAGGGTGCCAGCAAACGAGGGCTGCACATGCGGCCCTGGCAAACCTGCAAGGGGCTGATAGAGCAAGGACAGAACCAAAACTTTGCGAGCTTATATCCAGTGGAGAAAAATCTCCTCCTTTCCTCTTGTAAGTAATACCACGCTAGCAAGGTTATCCTTAGAGCCACATCATTTATTGTAATAAAAATATTCCGACTCTGAAAAGAAGGGACACAATGTTAAGATGAGCACAAGACCAGTGAAAGAGATACACGGGTGGTTGCCACAGTTTTCCATTAGTTATTCTCATATACAGTACAGCTCACTTTCCCTACACTCTCTGAAACCTATTCTTCATTTTGCATTTGACCCTCGGATCTCAAAGTAGCTTGGAAAAATTGGCCAGTGGGAAAGCTGCTGGAGGACAATTATGTAAATAAATGACAGGTTTTTGTTTTTCACGTGTGTGTGTGAAAAACATCATGAATGTTCTCCCTAGCACTCACTGTATGTGGTACTTGGTTTCTGCTTGTCTTGTTGCCTACGGTACGAGCAGTTGTATGTGGCAAGTGCTAGTGCTGTGTCCACTGCCAAGACCTCGTAATGGTCTCACGGTTTTATAAAGGATTCTCGATGTCCTGGTTTCTGAGGCCACATGACTATCCTGAACCTTTGTTGCAGTAGAAGGAAAAGTAAGTTTCTCAGATTTTTCCAGCTGTGGAGAACAGTGAAAAAAGAAAGAAACAAACGAATAAAAAAGAACCACAGTTTAATTAATCCCATGTTTGTTTGTTTGTTTCTTTGTTTGTTTAAATTTGTATTTGAAATGTCCTGGTGAAAGGTTTTTGTTGCTTGAGTTTGCAATATGGATATTAGCTTATGCATGGTCATGTCTGACACAAATAAGGGTGAATATGAGGACTTCTACCCAAGTCACAACATCTGACACAATACAGTTTAGAAAATACCACTTCCTTGCACCAGTCACCTCCTGTTGAGGTCCTCCCAGAGGAGGCTCCAGGAAGATGGCAACAGGATTTTACTAATAAAATCTCCCGATTTGAAACACCAGCAGAGATGATGTTCCGTGCCCTTCCAGTGAGCCTGATGTCTCATTTCTCAGTCTGAATGCCTGTTATCGGCACAGCAGGGGCTGGCTGCCAGGGCTTTAGCGAACCCAGCTGGAAGATGCCTCTTGTTAGCACTCATGTTCCATCGATCCTTCAGGATGCCTTCAGGCACTGGCAGGTTTTGAAGAGGTCATTGCCACGGCGGGGTGAGGGTGAAGGTGGGTGGGAGCTCTGAGAAAAGCCCGGAGGCGTCGTGTTCTGGTAACACGGATACATGCAGCATACCTGCTCGTGTTCTGCTTGCATTCATCAGAAACTTTCGCTTGAATTTGCAGCCTAACAGCAGGCCTGTAAACTGGGGCAGAGTTGAAGTAAAGCCAAGCTGACAGCCCCCAGCGAAGGAGCCGAGCAGCAGGCGGCTGATGTTCAGCTGGGCATCCCCAAGCCACAGGAGCACGGCGTGGCTCCGCACCCTCCAAGGCAGAAATCACCCCAGCACAAAATCGGCCCAGGGGACTGGGGCTACCAGCTGAGAAAGGCTCAGGAGTGCTATTTACTGACAGAAAGGGGACGTTTTCCTGCTTCTAACCTGCAACTAAGGAGGCACGCTGGGCTGCTGGTGGAGCCAGGACGAGGGGGCCGAGCACCCCAGCAGCTGCTGAGCATTTTGTGCACAGCACCAGTGAGCTAACCTGCCAGCACAGCCCCTGTGAAGAGCAGGTGAGGCAGGAGCAGGTAATGCAGAGCTATTCCTGCTCAAAACTAGAAGGATCAGGATCAGTAGCTCGGTGGGGACGGCCGTCGGAGAGCTTTGGCTGGCTGAGGGAGCACTCAGAAAGGAAGCGCTGCGAATTTTTTTCTCTTCTGAGCAGATCCCCTGAACCTGTCCACAAACGGAAGGATCTGTCACATGGTGGAGACAGGGAGTGAGGCAAAATCCTGGTGTTGCCCAGTGGGCCGAGCTGAGTGCAATGCAGGCAGCTGCAGCCAAAAGTGAATCTCTCAGGTGCTGTGTTGGGAGTGCTTTCCATCGCTTGCTTTCTCATCTCACCCCTCTCCATGCACACAAAAACCTGTCTTTTTCCTCTCCTTGTTGTAAAGCAGTGTTTAGCGATCACACATTACAGCACAGCAGACAGAAGCAAAGAGCAGGCAGGCACTGGCAAGCTTCCCACAGTCTTCTGGTGTGATTCATGTTCCTGTACTCTGACCTGGAAATCCTCGCGTTCGTTCCCCTTTCACAAGAGAAGAGAAGCAGTAAGATAAGGAAGAAAATGTCAAAACTAATTTTACCCAAATTAAATCTAAGGCAAGGCTTCCACTGCCCTGTCCTTGTGTTTTCTTCCCCAGACCAATGTCATCCTGATTACTGTGATGGGGGAAGAAGGATTATTTTGGATATGTAAAAGCCAGACTGTGGTGAAGAATTTAAGGTGGAATGAACAGATCAAATTCCATTTAAGACAGTACAGAATGCATCAGACTACAACAACCAGGATGGTTGCAACCCAAATATATAAAAACATCACTGTTTTGGGGCTAGTCTTGCTTTGCAGTATTTCATGTTTTCCACAAAGATCAGGCTCCTGGAATCAGGGAATTACATAGCAGTTGTCACTGTCAATTAAGAGAGAGTTCCTGATGCACATAGAACAGTCGGGATAACAGAATCCTTAAGGCCATCTCGTAAGCAAAAGGAAGCCAGGACAATCCCTTTGTTGCTGGGATCTGATTTATGGCTTCTGTACAGTCTAAATGTTCCATATTCATATAAAGAAACACACAAAGTCAGCTGGAGTTTTTCCTCCACTTTAAAAATTTGAGATATAAATTAGTATGAAGGAGTGAAACTTGAAGTTTTAGGTTTTCCCAGCAACAGTTTTAAGGTAAAATGTTCAGCACTTTCCAGAATTCATTCCTACATGTACATAGGGTGCATAAATCTTCTTCTATTTCTGTGCATATTGAGATCAAGATCTCAGCTGAGGATATAGAAACATCCAAGCTTGGTCAACACTAATGTATTTTAATTACATATAACATAGCGCTAACAATTGCACCAGCCAGCACTGGAAATCATGTGGTCAAACATCCATGCATTATCAAGCAAAACACCATAAAAATTAAGATTTATAACACTCTTACAAAAACAAGCCAAGCAACAATAGCATTAGGAGGTAATAATTTCAGCTGGTACACCATGAAATTTAATAGAACTAATGGGAATAAAAAGCTTAACTTGAAAACAATGTCAGTGCTGCTTTTCTGTAAGAATTCCTTTGTTTCCTCACCCCGTATGAACTACTACATATGGCAGAACCCCCTGTCCTCCAACAGGGTTCCTGTCTCCAGCGCTGCTTCAGCCCACGATCCCACTGTGCCCCATCTCTCCCGTGTCGCAGGGCTGCACCAGGCCTTGCTCTTCTATTCCTGCACCCACATCTGTAGCGGTTCTCTTCTCTCTGACCAAAAATCCAACATAGGATCCGAGGGGTGCATATTAATGATCAAGAAGAAATAAATAAAACCTTCCCTCCTTAGAAGAGCCAAACAATTATTCTTGTCCTTGTCATGAAGAAAGAGGAAATCACAGACAGCCACAGGGCACAGAGTGCTTGAATCACCCCAGCTGCATTCTAATTCTAAGACGAAAGTTTTAAAATCTTTCCTGTTATAGAATAGTGGCAAAAATGGTGGCATGCAGCCACGGGCTGAGGGTTGCTGCCCCGCCCTACAGATGAAAAGCATGAACATTTACCTCCAGCTTCCTTCTTCATAAATCTGAACTTCTGCAGGGAAGGGAGGGAATGTAAAATCCAAGTTCCCTGAGGTTGTCTCAGGTATCCTTGTCCTTTGAAGACAGGGAGATCCATCTGCAGTGCAATGCATAGGCATGCGGGACGTACTAATGACTTCCCACACCACACAAGCTACTGTTCTCACCTCTTGACAGCAAGCTTTAGCTTTAGTTCTCTGATGAGTGATTTCCCACGGATATTCTGCCGACTGTCCTGCTCCCGTCTGGGGGAAAGAGGGGTTTGTCCTCACTGCAGGGACTTTGTAAGCAAAAACCAAGACAAAAACAAAACAACAACAACAACAAAAAAAGACAGAACTTGCTGCATCTGCTACTGCAAAAGTAAAGCTGGGGGGCAGGAACAGGGCTGCTCACACTGCAGACTATCAGGATGAACTATTGGCATGGGTGAACTTCTTGCTTCTCCCGTTTCCCTTCTTTACGTGTAATTCTGACATTTAAACCCCAGCCACTTCTGTCTATATCCTGCAAGCGATTTTGTACAATGGGAGCACATCAGGAGATGAGGGCACACCCTAAATGCAGTCCTGGAGTTTAGCTTTGGACTAGATTTAGCATGGTTCCATGGACTGAGTAGCCCTGCCGTGTATTTGGTTCAGGGGTATCCACGAGACCAATCATTCTTTTGGGACTTTACATCCCAGCTGGATGCCATGGCGCTCGTAAAGCAGAGCTTTTGTGTAAGGCCTCCAGAAGAAACTCTGTTAATGCATTCCAAAACCACTCTGATGCACAGCAAGTAGGGGTGATTAGGGGACTCACTTCAAAACTGCACTGCTGCTCCAAATCAAAACTCAAATTCAGGTAAAGCCTCTTTCAGATGAAATGTAATCATTGATGCAGGGTCTCGGGCAAGTGGGATTCTGATAAGGGCTCGTTATCATACCTACAACCATTACAATCTTCTAACGCATAGCTATCCTTAATTTACTTAACTCCCCAGCAAATCTTCCCCAAACACAGGAAAGCCTCAGATTACACACGCTGGAGAGATGGATGGCTTATGGTAAGCCCATGTCTGAACAAATCATATTCCTTTCCCGAACACACCGTATCCCTTGCCTGAACAATGGGAAGACACATAATTATTTTGAAAAGTAGTTGGTTATATTCTCGTGCTGCGCATAGGCCATAAAGACGCAGAGATACACAGTCCACGCTGTGGCTGATAAATCTCACACTGAGGAATCTAAGGCACACTGAGTGCGGATGCTGAGCTGGCACAAAAGCAGCGATTATCCACTGCAAGGTAATGAGAGAAAGGGGCAGAGAACTGCGGTCCTTCTTCCACAACACCGCTGGCTCAAGAAGCCTTCTGTGCTTCTACAGCATAACGGATCTGGTCAGAACCTTCCCTGGGCTCCCAGTGCAGCAGTGCCCACTGGAATCCTACCCCAGCCCACACCTTCAGCCCCTGCAGGCGAGGAACAACAGCCATGGGGCAACAAGAGCTAACCTCTACAGACTCTGAGCAAGGTACCAAAGCCCAAACCCATTTTGTGACTCACTCAGCAAAGGTGCTGGGTCCACGAGGAGGCTGGTACAACTTGGACTGAGTCCTCCCTGGCTTTGCTTCCAAACCAACTCACCTGCTGTATTTTTTTTTGGACAAATGTACATATTCGCATCGCACAAAGGATATTTCCAGGGGACAAAAAATGCAATCCTTCCTTGGCAGAATCTGCTTCTGAGGTTTGTAAAAGGTTGCCTGTCTAAAGAGAAGATTAAGATCCATCACCATTTTTTACTATAAGAATTCCAAGATACAGAAAAAAGAAAAAAGATTACAGTATGATACCTGCCCCTAGGAGCATCCAGTACAAACTAGACAGCACAACCTACACAGCTCAGGCTGTCTTAGAGATCCTTTGGGACTCTGTGCTGCTTAACATTCTCCCTCTAGCAGCAGCTCTCAAACCACTGAAGGGCAACGGCCTGGCTCAGCACTGGCCTTGCTTAACTGTCAGGCATCCCCCGCTTGGGTGAAATGAGATGCGATCCAGGACGGGAGCCTTTCAGGACAGCTCCTTTCCACTCCCCCTGGTTTGCTGCCCACAGACCTGCCCTCAGCAAAGATCTGTTCTGTATTTCTCCTGTCCAACCAAATCAGACCCTCTGAGCTCAATGCTGTATCTTTGTATCCCTCCACACCACACAGGGAAATGGGAACAAGAGCTGAGGGGCAGAGGGATTAGAACTCTTTCCCCTACTGCATAGATTTAAAACAAAGAGGAAGAGTGGATGTTCCGCTACTCTGATCATGTAATTTCTCTTAATCTCTTTGTAAACCTCATAACCTCATCTATTTTCCCACTAATTTAATAGTCTTTTTTTNTTTTTTCACCTGTAAGAAACTCCCACCTACTCTGATCTGCTACTTCTCGTTCATCCTGGTATTCTGTCTAAACGCTCCCCAGGACTGAACTCGACCTCTTCATTTACGTTACCCTCTGGCACACCAAAAAAAGTATCCCTTTTCTCCAGGTCAGACATCCATTGCTGCACTTCTTTTTCCTAGGAAAATCCCAAACATGTTTCTTTCATGCATCCTTCAATCGCTGATTGACAGCTAACTACTCCCACTCTTGAATATCAGCCTATTTATTTCTTGCATGTAGTACATCAGGATGAGGCTGTAAATTCCTCCAGGCAGGCATCTGCTTAACCTATGTGTTCTCAAAAAAGTGTAGATTGGGTCCAACTGATATGTCATGTGAGGGGGAGTCAGGCAGAAAGAAAGAGAGGAGCTGTAGGACAGGGAGAAAAAAAGGGCAAACAAAGACCGGTGGAATGAAGGGAAGCAAGGATAAATGGAAAGGATTGCTGAAGAGTGGGGACAGAGAGAGAGCTAATACATCTGACGAAAATGCAACATTAGCAAGCACAGTGTGATCTGACAAGTGTGAACAAGCCCACCCCAATGTTAAAAAGCACTACATCTGGCAACGTGTCAATGTTTCAGGCAGCACTTTGCTTCTTCCCATGCTGTGTTTCTTGCATCCTTGATATTCCCTCAGATTCGCTTCTAAGCTGCTTAGGTCTCCAGGAACACATTTCAGGGGTGGATTGGACAGGGAACAGATATAAATCGGTAGTAATTAAAGTCACTATAACTCTCTCCCTCCCCAGATTGCCTTGCTGTGGAAGAAAAGATCAGCAAAACATTTCAAAATGCTGATATACACCCAAACAGGGGGAACGACTGGATACAGGAGTGCTGGGGTTAACCGTATGGCGTTTAACCTACCTATCCCCTCGTGTATATTACTTTTACTCTAGCAAATATATGGCAATGAGATCACTTGTCTCTTGGAACACTGCAGCAGTTCTGGGGCACTAAATTCAGCAGCTGCAGAATCTTAACTAGAGCAGGATGCATATGTGAAAGGAATTTTTAAAATTTCCTCTCTAACAACTTTCTTTGGGAACCCATGCTCATATTTTTTTTAAGGAAAGCCAGGCTGTCTCCCTGCTACTGCCTGATAAATTCTGCATGTAGATATGCACACAGATTTAACTGCAAGGCTTATGCATTTGGTTGGCATGCATGCACACCTCAGACACACTTGCTATTCTTACGGCCATAAAACCCCAAGACTTGCTCCACGTTAACAGTCAGTTTTTAGCAGGTCTATCTTGTGTTGCTTTGAGCTAGGGTTTAACCATTCTCCTGCATTTTAACCATGCTCAGTCACAACGTGCTGTTCATTTGTTACCTGTGGGCACACCGGTGGGTATTCCATCACTTCAGCTGAGAACAGCAAGTCTCACCCTTCCGCAGTATGAACTGGAGAGTTCTGTATTTAATGGCATGAAACACCAAACCTCTCACAGCCTTTGATTTTGGAGGTATTATGGAGATAAAATGTGACTCCTCACTAGTTCATTCTGCATGGATTTCAGTCAATATTTTACATTGTCAGTTTAAAATATCCTGAATCACAGCGATACAATCTCCCTGTTACTTGTCACTGTTTTGCTCCCGTACTGCTGGTATGAGCAGATTGTTGTTTATTCTCGTATGTGAAAGCATTTGGAAACTATCAGTCATTTGGAGGGGGTGGACAAGAAAGGAAAGTCCCAAGATTTTGAATGTAGGGACAAATCCAGTCCCAGATTAACAGGTGGAACAATTGTTTTTGCCAGACTTATTCTTGTGTGTAGCAGGACAGAGCTGAAAAAATCATGGGCCTAATAAAACAGATTTATCATTTAGATAAAAATAATCTCTTTACACTCTGTGCCGTGTCCTGTACTGCTCCAAAACTCTTCAAAATCCTTTTGTTTTTGACAATAAAATGGTTCCTGTGGCAACGCCATCTGATGTCACAGAAAGAAGGGCCATGAGGTCAGAAATCATCCAGAGGGAAAAATAAAATCACAAGGGAGGCCCAAAACTTTACATATTTGTGATTTGGGGTTTATTTTGGCTTCTTTGTTCTATGAGACTTAGTTTTACTCTCTTTCTTTTTTTTTTTTTTCCCTAAATAATGAAATAAATAATAGTAATACTACTACTAATAACAAAAAACAATGGAAAGATTTGTCCCAGGAATTTCCTGTTGGCTGTTGTCCAGAAAACAGGGAATACCAGCAATAATGTGAACAATGCACGTTCCTCCTAGGCCTGCTGGAAGAAAGCTCCTATAACTTGGCTGGAATCTGACGGAGCTTTGGAGAGGCTGCTGTGCTCCACAGCAGAGGTCTGCGCGGAAACATTCCAGCATCAGCCTCGCTCCTTCCCCCTTCGCTAGGCTTGAAAGCGGAGGAATCCAGCAGGTCATGTTATGGAAATAAACATCCGACTACCGCACGGTGAGGGACACTTTAAACAACTTGCTTGGCAAGGAAAAAAACACAGGCTTGCATCTGCAGTGCTATTTTACGGTACGCAGCGCACAGCCAGCGGAGCTGAGCGGAGACGAGGAGATGGGACTGTCAGCCAGGCCCACGGCAGTGGCGCTGAGTGGGCTCGAACTCAGACCTTGCTCCTTTGTGAGGTAATGCGATGGACATTTGGTCAGTAAGACATACTCAATCCCCGGAATAGAGCATGGGAACAGAAACAGACAAATAATTCTTTATTGGCAAGTCCAAGCATTCACAATTCATGAGTCGGGAACTAAAATACACCTGCTTAAGTTAGAGACTATATTAAAAAGGATACATGCTAAAATTATTTTTTTTTCTAGCCTTAACAATGTGTTTAGTTTCTAGTTTTCCCTCCACTGAGGAAACTTAAGGCATACACTTCATATAATGAATAAGATTTCACATATTTGCATTACTTCAGGAGCTGGAACTTTTTGAAAATACAACAACTATCCTGAGACTCAATAAAATCATGAGAGCTGGCAGCACTGCGTTTAGGACAGGAAGGAACGAATGGTAGTGCTTTCATTTAGAACGCCAGGGAGGATTTAGGTATAGCACAACTACTAAAGTGCGAATTCATACCATGCTGTGCTTAAATATGTTCTCTGGGGAAGAAAAAAATGTCACAAAACAAACTAGCACACCTCTTAGCGACCAGAAGCAAAAGCGATCGGGTGCGTAACACGTCACCTGCACTTCGATGTCTCCCGAAGTTCAGAACTGGCCTCAGCGATGCTCTGCTTTCTGCAGTGTTTGGCGTTCAGCTGTGAAAATACCGACTCAGAGCAGCATAGCTTAGGAGATACCAGGGTCACAGCACAAACGCTGTGGCTGTTGCACTCTTGGGGTGTGACACAGCCGCTCGAAGCACCGCAGCACCCCGCGAGCAGCGGCTGCTCCAGCCGCAGCCCCTCTCCGGCCGGCTGTTCGGTAGCGGTGAGTTACAGCAGCTGTGGTGCTGTGCTGTGCCTACAGGTTACAGATTACTTTTCCATTACAACTAAGCACATCCAGAAGGTGAAAGCGGGTGGTGGTGAGGCACTGGGATGCATGCTGCAGAAGGTGCCGTCTGGGGAGCAGAATTCAGGCCAGGCTGCTACCATCCAGCGGATGCTGGCAGAGGAGTGATGGCCTGACAGTGTTGTATGTGCTCACACCACATATGTGGTCACAGAAACCACCGCACAGACTGCCGTATTTTCAAAACCATGATATAAATTTCAAAATATTACACAAAGTGGCTTTATACTTCACTGCTAGGGTGCACTAGCCTCATTCCATACCACTCACAGCATAGTTACTATAGTAACTAACGCATTGCAAAAGAGAAGAAGAAGCTAAGAAGAGGCTAAAAAAAAAAAGTAACTAAAAAGTGATTAAGACTAAACAAAAGAAGTTTCTTTAAAAGAAATCAGACAAAAAATCCAAACCAAACAAAACCAAAAGCACATTGGGAAGAACGTGAGCAGTTTGATGGCCACTGGTTTTGAAGTGCTGGCACCATCTCACGGGGGCTGTTGTCACTTAAGTTCGCAGCAATAACTTAGCCAAAAATTTCTGCGGCACCCAGCACTGCAGTACCCAGGTATACCTAAACTTCTTTAATTAAACGATGGCTTTATTCCCTTCATTTAAATGAACCATCGTGCTGAATCACCTAAATAACTTCCTCCATCCTTCAATTAATATTGCAAAGCTTTTAAATCCTTGACAATTTCCATAGCTTGTATCAAATAGAATGGTCATATGTAAGAACCCGTAGCAAGCTCAGAATTTCATATTTTAAAGCTTCATGTGCAAGGTAACCACCTTTGGCTTTAGGAGAGAAGTGTGGGAGTGACAGATCCGCAAACAAAGTAATAGAAGCTGCTATGTTATAGTGCATACAAAGAAGAAGAAAACCACATCAATGGAAAATAAGGGTCTCTCAAGTCAGGATTAAAAAAGGTTTATGTATCATTTTACCTGTCTGCATGTGTACATTCATAGCATGCAGGGTCTGATTTTCCACTACCTTCCATACCCAAATCTTCATGCAAAGTTATTACATCAGCGCTGTACTCGTTCCCATTGCCATTCTACAGCTACGCAATGCAAAATACCCCTGGGACAGTAGAACTAGACGTAAAAATAGAAATTCAACAGCTTCAACGAGTTCAGCACTTGGTTGCTTAAGGGTATGTCTTACAAAGCCTACAGCTCTCTGTGCCGGTGGTTCTCTTCCTTCAGCCTTCTTTGATATTGTTTTCCAAGTAGGAAGTCGATCATCTAGTGAAATGTTGTCCTCTTCTCTAGCATCTTCATGAAGCTGTCAGGAAAGCCTCTCTCCCCACAGTACTCTTATAGGACTCGGCAGTCATCTAAAGGGTGCTTTCTGCAACTGATGTTTCCCAAATACTTTTTAGAGGATGTGAAAAGGAGAAAAATGGTTTCTGCTGAATCTCCTGGGACCGGACAGGTTTAGCCACACAAAGGTTCTTACAGCTGGTCAGAAGTCACATGTCAACCACGTTTAGCTAACCCATTTGGCTCAGAAACAGGTAAAGAGCACATGGAAAATTGCCACCACAATCAGTTCAATAATAAAAACTTTGCAAACCATTTGGAAATTTTCTCAGACTTTCCATTTTGCAAACCTCAAAAGAAAAAAACGTTCAAAAATAAAGGTTTTGCTGCCTGTTATTTTTGTTGGCTGCATTACATGAGGCAACAATAAAGCTCAGCCCCAGCATACTTCAGACATCAAAAACACGCATCTCACCAATCACTGAACTTTGAGCTACTGTAAATAAACCTTGAACAGTTACTGAGGGAAGAACTACCCAGGAACTTAACTCACATCCCCTTGTTCCCTCACTCAGAGCCTTAGCTAGAATCTTGGTTGGGGATTTCAGAATTTTAAAAAGAAGGAAGGAAAGAAATTGAATTTCATAATCAGCCACAGTAAATCATATAGAAAATACCTTACAAAAATTCTAAGCTCTTCCCAGTGAACCTGAACAGACAAGTTCACCTGTATTTCTCATTCCTTTTGATTTTTCTCTTTTCCTCCACACACAGAAAAGATAGCACCTACTCTTCAGACAGCCTAATATTTTTTTAATCAAAAGGAAATTAAAGAAGAGGCAATGATGTACATTCCTTCTGGGGAAAGCAGAAGCCTCATTCCTATCCTGTCTTAAAATAGCCTGATTGAACTGCAATATTTGCATTACAATTCTGGGTCAGCTGCACCATGGGATTATGTGTGCAGATCAGAGGGGTGTTTAGTTTTTACTTTCAGCCGTGTAGATTTTTCACATTATATCCATTCTCTGCACATTCCTCCTGATATTACGTATCGGTGCAGTTTGGAACAATCTGAGAGATTTACTCCCCAGATATCTGAAGTAGGAACCAGGGCCTACAGCAGTTTCGTGCATTGGAAGTGGAAAACGGCTGCAGAAATCGTTGTGTATCGGGTGTCAGAGCAGACAAAAGAGCCTTTGATTCTTCTCAAGCACTGACTCACATTCTGATACTCTTCACTTTTCTATCAAATCATGGTGTTCCTCACTATGGTACTCTGGGTTTCACCTGCAGTATATAAAACGAGCACCAAATAATGCCTCTGGGATGTCTGTCCTCTGGTAAAATGTCTTCGCTGTCAGCTATGCCTGAACAAATATTTCTTCCAGCTCAGCAGAAGTTTCCAATTGATTTGACTTTCTCCACATATTGTACGTGAAATTGCTGAGCACAGTTTTTATCTGAATACTTTGCAAACATTCTCTGCATAGTTCTTGATCTGCTGACAGGTCTGGGAGGACTGTTCACACACACAGCTGAGGCCGGGCCGCTCCGTGACACGGGTCAGGTGTTTCCACATCCTTGTTCAAGCAGCAGTGACTGGAAGCAATGCACGGACCCTGTGAGTGCCCGCCTGCACAGAGCTGCTCTTCACACTTACCTCCTCCAACCAGTTTGTGCGTGAGGAACAGAGCGCTTGTTGATCTCAAAGGGGAATTTTAAATATTAATTGAATGTACTTAAAAAAAAAAACTGTTGAAAGGAGCTGCAAGACTGTGAAATATTGTGTGGCATAGGTGGAAACAGTGAACAAATCCATGTAATTACAGAGACTGGAGATAGGAGAGACCACCTAGCCCTTATCCTGACCAGTGCAGCAATTAGTGTGTTCTAAGAACGTTAGACAGTGACTGTACTTCCATCGTATTTCTTAGAAACGTGCTCCTCTGTACACTGACTCATCCTCGGGAACAAATTTAATCATCTCTTTTTACCTCTAGAAATTACACTCTTCTGCATTATCTTTAATGGTTTTTCTCCAGGGTTTGGTTTTGCATGTTCTGGGTTTCATTTTGCAGCCCCACAGCGTTTGAGACTTTCTGCAACATTTTAGATTATCAGGCCATTTCTCTCTTACATTTCTCTTCTAAGCTGCACATAAAAAAACTCTTTTGATTTGCCTTCATGAATCAAACCTTCAGATATTTCATCCTTTGAGTTGACGCTGAGAAGAATTTCCCCTACTTTGTAAAAATCTTTCTTACACTACAGCGTGTAAATAGACTACAATGCACATATTCTAGGGAGGAAATCACTAGGAAACATGCAAATGAAAAAGAATAGCAGCTTTTCCAGGAGAAGTCAGTGTTCCTGACGCTGAGAAAGATGTTTTCACTTCATTAGATAGTTTATCCTTACCACGTGGCTGTAACTTCAAAGTGAACCTGCTGCTGTACTCATCTTCCTGTCTTGAGAAGAGGAAACAGTAGAATTCATTTTGATACCAAAAACCTTTGTATATATTAACATAAGAAATGGTCTAGACATGACCAAGCAGTAGATTAACTGTAATTGCTTACATGATTAATAATATATGTGCATATCCTATTATTTTTGCTACTCTTTTATTACCTTTGCTGACGCAGTGATATATGCAAACCTCACTCGCTGATTTCTGTGACAGTGTGATCTGTGCCGTGCAAACCAAGAGCAACAAGAGGACCAGGTTCATGTCAGCAGAAGGCATCTGGTTTTCTACAGCAGGAAATTCTGATAAAGAAGCTAGAGCAATTCAAAATCAAGGTGACATACACCAAATCAACGAGGAGCTGGCTGACAGGGTTAAAATTTAGCATTTCCAAAAAAGCCCCAATTCTTCATCGTTTACTACATATTTATACGTTGCAGAGCAAAATATGGCCTTAGTACAAACTCAGGTAGTTTGACTTAGCTGCTGTTGATGTCCTTGACCTGAACTCCAGCATCCTGCCCCTCTCACCCTGCCTGACACGAGTCTTTCTGTTCAGTGTCTTCTGGATGTATGATCCGCACTCTACAAGGATAACAAAGAGATATTTTATTTAAAGCTACCTATATCAGTGCACAAAACAACGCTCTTTCCCACTTCCTCTGTTTCTGTCTCTCTCACTCACGCACACAAATCTACTGTGCTGAGAGCCGAGAAGCCACAGTTAGCTCCCCAGCAGATACCAGTCACAGCATTTCATGTATATTAATGAAGATTCATTAAACATCTTTCACTGTGACTGAGCAAAACAGTGTTTGAAACCCAGGCGTTATTGAGAGACAGAGTCATATTACTCTGAATATAATTCAGAATATATTCAGAAATAAACACAGCAACGATCTGAACACGCCTGGGGCAGCACAGAGATTTTTCACTTCCTTCCTGCTAGCATCTGCAGAGGAGAGAACACATCAGAAGTCCCGTCAGGTTTTACGTGCTGACTACGCACAGGGTACTCTGGAGCACTGTTTTTTTTATGGTTTAATTGTGTTTAGTGTTATTGTTGCTAATACCCACTTAGAAGCATGGAATTGAAATGGTTTTGTTACTGCTTTCGTATTTTCTGTGGCAGACTGATTACTTGGTCTTCACTTCTAATGGGACTTGAAAGGAAAATGATGTGAGATTTGCTTGTGCACCAGCTTTTTCCTTGGTGTCTCAATGGAGCATTGCCCAGGGTGGTTTAGTAGTTAACTTTTCACTCCCTCTGCTGGCTCTCAGGCATCAGAGCAGAGAATATTGTTTTGTATAGGTCCTACAAAAACGAAATGCGTTTACTATTGCTTTTATATAAATATAAGGGTACCATTAAAAGGAAATTCCTGGTGCATTAAAAGAGTTCTGAGTACACAATGCATTTTGCAAATTCTTCAAATGTCTCAGTCTTTACAGACCTTCCAGTTCACCCGTCAGAGGTTCCAACTGGCTGTGGTGACAGCCAAGGTCTGGCAGCCTCAGCCTCAGCCTCCTCTGCTCTGGGCCCAACAAACCCAGGGCCCTCAGCTGCTCCTCACACCCCTTGCCCTCAGACCCTTCCCCATCTCCGTAGCCCTTCTTTGGATGATGTCTAACAGGTTTATGTCCTTCTGACATTGCAGCACTCAACCTGCCCCCAGTGCAGGAGGTGAGGCCGCACCAGGCAGAGCTCAGCTGGACAATCCCTGCCCTCGCCCAGCAGAGCTGGGCCTGGGGCACCCCAGGGGATGGCTGGCCCTTTGGGCTGCAGGGCATGCTGCGGGCTCAGGCTTAACTTGCCATCAGCCAGAGCCCTCAGAACCCTTTCCAGGGGCTGCCCCCCAGCCTTTTCCCCCAGTCTATGCACGGAGACAGGGCTGCCCCGTCCCAGGTGCAGGATCTGGCACTTGCTCTTGTGGAACTTCACACAGGTGTTGATTGCCCTCCAATTTGTCAATATCTGTCTGTAAGACCTCTCTGTCCTCCAGGGAGTCAAGAGCTCCTCCCAGTTCAGTATCATTTGCAGCCGTATTCAGTGCGCAGTTGACTCATGCATCCAGCCCATTTATAAATACACCGTACAGAACTGACCTCAAAACTGAGCCCTGGGGAACTTCACTAGTGACTGGCCACCAGTATTCATCGCCAGCCTCAAATCTGGCAGTGGGCATCTGACCCAAACAGACTTTTGCAAATGGAAGAATACATTTGACATAGTTACCAGTGAAGACTGTTAAGGTCCTTCGGAGAAAATCAGCAAAGACTTTTAAAGTGTGAAAGGTGGTCGATGGGTAAACTAACGGCGTGTAGAAGCAGAAAATCTATTAATCCCCCCAACAGGAAGGGGAGCTCACATTGAAAGATTGAGTTATGCAGACCCACAAAAATTTAGTAAAATTTTTTTTTACAAAAAGCTGTAAACATTTTTCCTGGTGCTAATACCATGAAGCCTTAGTTCATGACTCTTTTTTTTTTTTTTTTTTTTTTTCTGTAATAATGGTGAAATTAGTGCATATAGAAACCAGGATACTCTCAGCATTATGAAAGAACAACCTCGCTATCTGCATCTAAAACACAAATATATTTTTCAGCCTCACAGCTGGCCTTTCTGCTCTTCCATCCTCACAGTTGACACACTGACGAGTTTATCTATCTCAACAGTACTCTCCCTAGCTCAGCAATAATTACTGACAAGTATCTCTCTGCTTTCAAAACAAGCTGAATACTGGGTTTTCTGCAAAATCATATCTGGAGCAATCAAAGGATCGCTTGCCCTGAATCTGTTTTCAAAGAGCCTTGTTTTGTTTCTGTACTTCTTCATGATCCTCCACAGAACTCCCCTCTCCGGCAGTGAGACTGGTTCCTCCAGGGCTGCTTGCACACCAGTCTGGGAAGCTGCTGACACAACTCTAAAAGAAGCACTCACTTTCCATTTCACAGCAGCTCACCTTGAATTGCAACCTTTCTAAAACGCTGAAAGCCCTCCTGAGAGTTTGTCAGGCCAGTATCAGTAGCACCCCCAAAAATACATCAGATCAAGAGATCTGAACACAAATGTGGTACAACATTCTCTCAGTATCTACGGCAAAACGTACAGACAGGCTGGTAGCTAAAAGAGAGAAGAGAAACCTCAAAAAGGATCACCTTCCTGACTCTTAAAATCCACATCTGTTCCTCCTAGGTGGTCTGTTTCCAAACGGCGGTGCGCAGAGGTGGTGAAGGAAAGGATTGTTCAGTCACATTGAAAGCGCGGTCACCGCCAGCTACGACAATCAATAACAACAGAAAACTTCCAGCAGCTGCGGAACCTGAGTGCCATACAGAGATGTCTAGAGACAAAGGTTGTGATAAGGACAAATAGACCTCACGGGTTCTGTTCAGAGCAAAGCAGACTCCAGGCCTGACACACACACATTTTTAGGGATGGCATGAAGCATTACTGAAAGACTGCAAAAAGTTATCAAACAAAAAATAAATTACTTTAAGGAGTCTTAGGTGATACCATCAGAAATTACCTTTCCTCAGGGTTTCTGAGGCTTTTCTGAGAAAGTCTAGAAGACATTTGGGGCTTGAAGAAAACAAACATAATTTGACTACAGGTCTCCGAATGATATTCTGAGAGAGGGATTTTCAGAGAACTGCTGCATGCATCCAGGAATGGTCCAGATCGTTGATCCCTGGGTTGAGTGGCTTCGTAAGAGAGACATGCATGCAGCAGGAGTATGGGCTAGAAATGTCATTAACTTTCCTAATCTTAATGTCACCTGGCAGGTCAGCGTCACTGACTGCAGTGGCTGCTCCTGCAAGGTGACCTTCTGCTCTTGCGAACTGGCAGTAACATGATCTCTGCAAAAATGCACAGCATGGCTGGGAAAGTCGCTAGAGGGCTAGAGCTGCCAGTACTGAGAGTTTAGGAGCTT
Source organism: Alectura lathami (assembly GCA_013399715.1). Taxonomy (NCBI): domain Eukaryota; kingdom Metazoa; phylum Chordata; class Aves; order Galliformes; family Megapodiidae; genus Alectura; species Alectura lathami. The sequence continues at coordinate 34,978 of VXAV01008417.1, read as the reverse complement.
TTCCTTTAATGTGGGAAATGAAGCCCTCTTGAGGTAAAAATAAATAAATAAATAAATAAAATAAAATAAAACAGTAAAATACCTCCCTGACAAACCAAATTTCACATGGGATGCTAAGGGCATGTAAACAAGTAGAAAAAGTCTGTAATTTCGATGGGCTGAACATAGATCTGTAGGTCATTTATTCGTCAGAACCTAGGGTCCATGGCACTGACAGCTATGCACCAAGGAAAAAATTGCACCTGAAAGGAAGTGCGATGAAGTGCCTCACTACTTCATGTACTGACCTCACCTGGTGAGCGCTGAGTCCAGTGCAACCTGAGCGACCTGGCATGTTCTGGCAGCCTAATACATTTGGATGGCTGGCGTTCCGCTGAGGGTACTGCCAGACTCCCGTGCATTGGCATAAAGGCTGAGAAAGTCTTGCTCAGCACTTACCATCGCTTTGTTGGATCCATAGAGAAGCACGTGCCAATATGGGAACAGGCCAAATCTGTAATTTCAGCAGTTGAGAAACAGCCCTTTCTAGATTTCAGTCTTTGAATCTTGGTGAATTGTGCCCTGGATTCCAGCACGGAGCAAGAATTCCCTTTGCATCTAAATGGACAGATATCAGGAACAAGAAAGAAAGATGCACAAGGATAAACTTTTCAAACCTTCTCCTACTGTCTCCATGGTAGATGAATGGATCTGGAGCAGAACAAGTATGCACCACCACCATAAGCCCAGGACTTTGCTCAAAGGCATCATCTGGTCTAAAATCATGGAATCACAGCCTGGAAGAGGGTCAGCATCAAGTCCTTTTCCCTGCTCTGCAGCAAGATCAATTTGTGCTTATTCCAATCCTTCTAAAATCCTCCAGCTCCCCTGAGGAATCTATTTCAGTGCTTTATTACCCCTACCACTGGAAAACATTTCACAAAACCTTGTCTCAATCTTCCTTGCCCAACAGTAGACTGTTCATTTTTATCCAACATGAACTGGAGAAAAATGGATCCCCTCCCTCTTTACTTCAACCTTTCATGTGCTTGAAGACTAATATCAGGTCCCTTTTGCAGTTGGATACAGAATTATAATTCTGATCAAACTGAATCCCACGCAGGATGCAGGAGGCCTTGCTGGGAAAGAGGAATTGATACCTCTCAGGGCTGAGAAATAAATTCACCATTATATTTTACTGAGTTTGATTTCAGCAGAGCCAAAGCTGTTTATGGGACTGCAACTTTGATCTCCTGCTCTTCCAGCTGTTCCCTCAATTGCCTGCCAGAGCGAAAGGTAGTTGGAAACTTTGTGGATCCTGGGACACAGGCTTTATGTTCTCCAGAATTCTGCAGTTTGCTGCAAATAAATGGAATGTGTATGAATTGACAGATCCTCCCTTTTCTCTTTGGTGGAATAAATCATACGATGTGTTCCCTGTGCAGACCCAGGTGGCCAGTCTCAGGCCTTTGTTGCTATACAGTGTAAAGTCCACTGAGAAGATAAAATGTGGACAGCTGAGAAATACCTTCTCAGTCCCAAGCTCCATTTGTTCAATCATTCCAAACACTGCATTTCACAGCTTCATTCTAGCAGAGCTAACTCTAACAAGGAAGAGATTTCCGTTAATAATTCTGCTTTTTCAATACTGCTTTTGTTCCAAGAAGTTAGAGGTGCTGAACGTATGGATTTTTCTGATATAAGTTAAAAACATCACTGGAACACTCAGTAAAACCATAAGCCCCACTCATCAGAAGCCAGAAACAGGACAGCAGTGATTAACAGCAGGTCTGGCCAACAATGGAGCTGAGAGACAAACAGATTTGCAAGGATGGAATCACAGAGCGTAAGGAAAAAAAAAGGTCCAAACCCACATCTTCAGGCTAGCCACCAAAACTCTTCTAAACTTCAGAATTGTTGGAATTGACACCTATTTAGGCTCACAAAAGAATAATACAGAGTTAACATTTTAGGTAAACATTTAAGGGCTTAACTGAGCAACCAGGGGAACACTGGAATTCCCCACCTGAGAGAAAAGGTAAGGCATGGATTGCCTCCTGAAAGCTGCTCAAAATAAAATACAAATAACTGTAAGCTTGATGAAAAGAAAAAAAAAAAAAAAAAAGGGAGAGAAACAGCCCTGCAGCTACCAAGNAAAAAAGCCTTGTTTCTTTGCAGTGATCCTTGAAGAGCATTAGAGCACTGTGGAAGGGAAGCCAGGACTTGGCTCGCAGTGCATTAGTGCTCTATCACCTCGACTGCCAGAGTGAACCGTTATTGCTAAAAGCGCTCTCCAGCCGGCCCTTCTGGGACAGCGTACCCATCACTTTCTGAAGGGTAGTTTGGAGGATTCTTCCCTTTTTGTTGGACAGTCCCCTGGGTTTCCAAGCTTCATGCATTATGGATGGGATTTTAATGGACACTGGCTGCATGAGCACTGCTTGCCGAGCCTCTCAGCTCAGCCATCGCTGCTCTGTGCTTTCTGCTTTCTCTTCCCATCTTCCGTACGCCAGTTAGACTCTGATTTGATTTCTGCTCTGTCTATATGAACCCCATTAAAACCCAATTCTGCTTATTACCAACAGCTTTCTTTAAATGAAACTACTTTCTCTCTAAGGATCCCCCCAGATTCAGAGGTAAATCAATCTGCAATCACCCAACGTGTTGCCAGCCTCTGCCACCTGGACTGTCCCCTGACTTTGTACTGAAAGAGAGCCTCCAGCTCACTGTCACCCCCTTGGCACTTCACAGCATGCCACCATGCTGCCATTGTTGCCTTGCCAGATCGATGTGTAATTCTTGATCATAAATACCCCCACATTACTTCTCCCTGCTGTAACACAATACCAGCGTGTTCTCTGTAGCACTGGCCACACAGGCACGAGCTCTCATAGTGGCTTTTGCAAACACACCAATGATTTAACTTTAGAGGAAAAAGAAACTTGCTTATAAAATATTTGTCAGCATCAATAGGCAATCAAATATCACATAACCTCTTAATGAAGGGTGTCCCAGATCATAACGAATCTTTGTAGCTATGTCCTAATCTTCTTTAGCTAAGAAACTCGGGATGTCATAAAGATGATGGGATTTCACTGTTGTGACGGACATAGAGGAATCTGAGTGGGTGCAAGTCTTCTCTTACAGAAA
>VXAV01008417.1:0-31841 GCA_013399715.1 Alectura lathami | reverse complement strand
TTTTTTTTTCAGAACACAAATAACATGTTTTCTATGTCTCCTTGGAAAAGAAATTGCTACAAGAGGGTGCACTGAGGCTCTCTTCTTCACATCTTCTCCTGCATCTGACTATAGCTGTTGCAAACAGAAATCTATTGTCTTGAGAATTGTATCAGTGTAGCTTGATGACAGACAACAAAATAGTCTGCCCTCCAGGTGCAGAAGATCTACTCCTTGCTAGTTAGCCATCCCTCTTCTTCACTACAAGTGGCTATGAAAACTCTATTGACAGGCAGAACACTTCCATGAACAACTGCAAATAGAAGGAACTTTGGATCTGGAGGAGATCCTACAGTGACAGATCTATCTTTGGAACCAGGAAGGTCTGAGTAGTACCTGAACGCCAGTACATTGATGCTGAGTTCTTCTCGGAAAACAATGAGGACTGATGCAGGCATGAAGATTTCTCCCTCCAGCTCTCCCTCTAGCAACTCTCTAGGGAGATTTCTCTCCCTAGCAACTTCCAATGTTGAAGCTGGAGGAACCAGGTTCTTCACAGAACGATATCAGGTGGAAGTGGGTTTGCTGACAGGTACAATTTCTTGGTAATGTTCTTGTCACATGTGAACTAGGCGCAGAAAAGCACAACGTGATGTAGTCCTTCTCCTCCTGAGAGGGTTTCTACAAGGAGGGATTTCTTGTGATCACCCCCACACAAGGCCAGCAGCAGAAACGCTCCAACCTGTTACGTACCAATGATATCGTGCGTTTCTCGAGAGCTGCTCTGATTTTCTGGCTGAAGCCTATCCATGAAGAAGGAACAAACTCAGTCTAAAATCACTAAGAGGCCACAATAGAGATACAGGAAGTAATTAAAACTTATTTTGTAGTTAGAAATAGTGAACTCTTTAGAGCAATAATATATCTGGCTATTTTAAGAATTGTAGCAGGATTTTCCTGAGCTGTGTAAATGAGTAACACTTCTTTATACAAGAGATAACACGAAATATCATGTTCTATAAAGTATGCACATTAAATTGTAGCATGAGAAACCTCAAAAACCGAAGATAAATTCTGTTTTTCCTTCAGTGCTTGCCACTCCACCTGGATTCTGTACGCTAACCCTCCTCTCCGAGGAGAGTTACAGGAATTATCCTCTTCCAGACTCTAGGAACAATTTCAAAAACAGGTCTTGCTTCAAAGATAGAATGGGAAAAACTAGCAGAAGTGTGGTTTCCTTTTTTTTCCCTTCCTCTAGTTATACAGCTTCAAAGTGAGAGATGGAGAGCAGTTGCTCTTGCATTTCTGTTAAGCTTAAAGGTCTGCAGCCTTAGTTCTCGAGGGCTGGAAATGGATGCTGCAAACCAACTGGCCCACTGGAAACAAGTTTGGGGAAAGGTAATAACTCCTGCAAAAAGGAGGAACAAAGCAATTATGAAGCACTTCCTTTTAGCCACTGGTTCTAGCTAAACAAATCTTCCTGCTCACATAATGTTGCAGAAACAAAGAACTGCTGCTTTTTCCCACTATGAACGACAGAACTAGGATTTAACAGTGGCTGCAGCCTCTGGGCATCTGAGTTCATCTGAGTGCAAAGCAGGGTAGGAAGCCATATGTACTTCTGGGAAATCCCGGGTAGAACTAAAGTGCCTCCGTGCTGTGTAAGGCATGCACAGTGAGCGTAATGCATCTGGGGTGTGCAAAACCCTCTCTGCAGCTTGCTGGAAGCAGTACCCGCTGCTCTGGCCAGGCTGCTGGACTGCTTGCAATCCAGGCAGATGGATAAAATCCTCAGATACCATCCAAACAACGTATTTTGGGTGCAAAAAATGACACAGCCAAGATGACACGCATATATGGTTGCTTTGAAATGTGAAGGCAACACAGAAACGTTCCTTTGTATTTCTCTTCACCGGCCACCACTGTTTCTTTCTTAAATCTTTTGGCAGCTAAAGACCTTATATCCTCATGGATGTGTGGGCTTGCTGCTGGAGTAGTGTCGCTCCCTGGGTGTGTTTTTATGCTGTTGTAACCCTGTCCACACAGTGAGATATGCTGGGAGAAACAGAGCATTCGAATTGCACCTCTGAGGGCAGACAGGTCGGTTTCTACGTGGACAAGACTAGGAAAAGAGATTGGCTACACTGCCCAGCCTAACAAGAATGCAGGTAGCTGGCTCTTCTCTCTCTACAGCTAGCAGCGAAGGCAGTCTTTCTCAGAAGCATGATGTCCTCCTGGTCTACGCCCGCCACCGTCACCACCACCACAGATTCAGTCAGTTTCTAAAGGAAGATAAAACACCAGGTTTCTAGGTCTGATGAATTTTCAGATAACATCCTTATGGTCAAACACAAAAGGATGTTTGCAGTATACGTGAAGATACATTTTACCACCTCTGTGCACTTTTCCCTGGCACTGTGGATGACTGACCTTGGAATGAAGAGGGTGCAGAAGAGATGAGTTGGATAGCACGGTTTGCAACGGCTTGGGAGGTTCTGTAGGCACAGACAGTAATGTCAAGCAGATGGCTAAAACAGGAACCAAACCAGAAAGAAAAAAAAAAAAAAAATGTGAAGCCCTATCACTCTGCACACAAAGCTGCATTAAACGAACCCACTGATTAATAAACCAGACATCAAGGAGTACAAAATACTGTCCAGCAACTCCTAATGCTGTATTCTTCATCTGTGCACATGAACGACACGCTATTGTGCCAAGTGGCCAGAACTGTGTCTTCTCATAAGTGAACTTCAGAAACCCTTCACAGCAAAGAGTCAGTGCAGATTCTTTTTTTAGCCCAAATGTTAATAGTGTTTGCTTTTGGAACAGGACAGTTCAAATTCTATCTCCAGTTAACCACAAAGCCCCAAGTGACTATAAAATGCAGTAGTGACATCTGTATAGTTTCAGAGGCCACAGATTGTTTCCATATTCTAATTAATACATCTCATTACAATGAAGAAAAATCACTTCTTTTTTGAGTCACAGATGTGAAAGGAAGATCTTGTGGTGAAAGGATTCACAGAACTCACAGGCCTAGATTTTTTCCTCTTTCCAACCAAATTTCAGACTTCCAGTGCAATAACACTCACTTTCTTGCACTGAGTCTTACAAGACCTAATACATCTCTGTTCATGAAGCATTTTGAGGTCCTAATTCAAATCACTCATATGGTCACAAGATACTTAAAATACCTTACAAGTAAAATTCTGGTCATCACATCAGACATGTTGAGAAGAGATACTCAATTCATTCCCTATGGCTGATTTTTTTTTTTTTTTTTTTTTTTTTTTTTTTTTTGGTCTTTATTTTAGAACACCAGCCAGTTAGGAGATTCGATAAAATCTCTGAAGTGTCTGAAGTGTAATCCTTGACAAAATCAGCTGCACCCTGATGTTGTTTCCAACCCTGTGCCACACACTACCAATGTAATTGTGTTTATACTTTAGGCAGCAGTTGGCTGAGGATGGCTGAGGGGAATCTGCAGTTCCTCCTCAGCACTTACAGACTGCACCATCTTCTTTGGAACTCTGGGTTTCATGCAGACGGTTGAGCACCAGCTGGTGTGATAAGGCGTGAATGCTCGTGTCCCAGAACATGCATCCTGGGTGTGGAGCGAAGAACAGGGTCAAGGGACATGAGCCTTCAGGGCAGAGTCCTAGCTGGAGCACTTACCTGGTGAGACCTAGTGGGGCAGCACTCTTCTAAAAGGGTTTTCCATTTCACAGGAATGGGCGACACCAATGGGCTGCTAAAGAATTTAATCATAAAATCATAGAATGGCCAGGGTTGAAAAGGAACTTAAAGATCATCTAGTTCCAACCCCCCTGCCGTGGGCAGGGCTGCCTATCACTGGAACAGGCTGCCAGGGCCCCATCCAGCCTGGCCTTGAATACCTCCAGGGAGGGGGCATCCACAACCACTCTGAGCAGCCTGTGCCAGTGTCTCACCACCCTCTGAGTGAAAAATTTCCTCCTAATATCTAAAGTAAATCTCCCCTCTCTTAGCTTAAAACCATTCCCCCTTGTCCTATCACTATCTACTTGCGTAAAAAGTCGCTCCCGCTCCTGTTTATCAGCTCCCTTCAAGTACTGCAAGGCCACAAAGAGGTCCCCCTGGAGCCTTCTCTTCTCCAAGCTGAACAAGCCCAGTTCCNGAGCTCCACTTCTTTCTTGTGCTGGGGGCCCCAGGCCTGCACACAGTGCTCCAGATGTGGTCTCACAAGCGCAGAGTAGAGGGGGACAATCACCTCCCTCTCCCTGCTGGCCGCCCCTTTTTCAATGCAGCCCAGGACACAGTTGGCCTTCTGGGCTGCACGCACACACTGCTGGCTCATGTCCAGCTTCTCGTCCACCAGGACCCCCGAGCCCTTCTCCGCAGTGCTGCCCTCAAGGAGCTCTTCTTCTGCCTGGGATTGCCCCGACCCAAGTGCAACACCTTGCACGTGGCCTTGTTGAACCTCATCAAGTTCTCGTGGGCCCACTTTTCCAGCCTATCCAGGTCTCTCTGGATGCCATCCCTTCCTTCTGGTGTATCGACTGCACCACTCAGCTTGGTGTCATCAGCAAACTTGCTGAGGGTGCACCCGATCCCACAGTCTGTGGCACTGATCAAGATGTTGAAGAGCACCAGTCCCAAGACCTACCCTTGAGGGACGCCACTTGGGCCCAGCCTCCACCTGGACACAGAGCCAATCGCCATAACCCTCAGACTGTGACCCGCCAGACAATTCTTTATCCACCAAATAGTCCACCCTTCAAATCCATCTCTCTAATTTGGAGAGAAGGATGTGGTGCGGGACCATGTCAAAGGCCTTGCTTACATCCAGGTAGATGACATTTGTTGCCCTTTCTTTATCCAGCGACGCCGTCACTCCAGCACAGAAAGCCACCAGGTTGGCCAGGCACAATTTGCCCCCGGTGAAGCCATGCTGGCTGTCTTAGGTCATCTCCTCATCTCGCATGTGCCTTAACATGGCTTCCAGTATCTGTTTCATGAATGAGACTTACGTAGAAAGAGATTTTTAAAGGCACAAAAAATCTCTGAGCTTGAACCTCCCACTGAAGTCAAAATATCCAAAAGGCAATGAAGAAAACATCTTGTGAATTGTTGTGAAACATAAATAAAGTCAGAGGACACCCTTCTCACACCCCTCTAAACCAGAACACTTGTCTCACGTAGCAAAAGAGTTTTGCACACCTGCAGTAGACCTTATGGGAATGTAGATATTCCCGTTTCAAAAATTCAGACCCACAATGACATGGTGGGGCACCCCCAAATTGCGAGTTACCCAAAATGAGATGTCACTTTTTGCCTAAGCAGCTTTCCTAACTTGTTTTTGTCAGCAACAGATCAGAACAAAATCAGAACTCTGGGGTTTCAGTCCCTGTTAAGCCTACGGTTATCCATTCCTTCTCTCAAATTGAGCTTGCACTGACATTCTGCAATGCACAGTTAACTGCAGAGTGAATGACATTATGGTGGTGACACCAGATCCTTCCAACCTGAACTCTCCAGTACAAACAAAAAGCAGAAACGAGTCCCCTGTCTCTTGAGCATTAGCAGTTCCTGAAAAGAGCAAATGCAGAATTGCTTTCCTTATGGTCAAAAATGAATACTGTGAGGAAGTGACTGGAGGGCATTTTAGATTTCATGTTAAAGAAACAAAGCACAAATTGACTTTTTATAAAGGTCAAGTGAAAAATTGGATATCTTAAGGCTGCAGAGCAGTTCTACTCTGTGTTCCATTCTGTTGATATAAAAAAATGAGGAGAAAAATATTGTCGTGACCAGCTTAACGGATGATCTGGCTTGGGACAAAGGAAAGAATAAAAGAGGGAAAAGAGCATATTTTCATGAAAGTCTGCTATTATGAACAGTATCATTTACAATAATTTTCCTCGATGGAAGTTACTATGTTGCCCTTTCACAAACCATTATGGCAGTAACAAATCTATCCAGCGTGGCTTGTACATAACCTTCGGGTTCCAGTGTTGGCCACTGGTTTGTGGATTACTTGGTTATATGCTGAAGCAGGTATTTAGGATATAGAAGTCATTCCCTATGCTAAAAGCACATCATGTAAAAAAATAATACCCATACTGAAAATGACATTTTTATTTTGTTCTCACATTATGTCCCATGTGAACTGACTAAGCAGCTTTGTAGCAATTTTTAAACATACTCCTGTAGCTAAGTTTTAACCTGAACCTGTTTAACCATCACGCATCAGGCGACTTTCATCCTGCAGTCTGCTTTGTTTGTGCCATTGCTGGGCTCACCACGGTGAGCTCACCAGAACGCTGTGGTTCAGCTCCTACACCTGAGAGGAGCATCAAGATCAGGGACACCACAGCCTCTAGAAAAGGAAGCAAGAGGGCAGCCTGGGGGAAACAGCAGCAGCATGAATGGAAACAATAAAAATCAGAATGATCAGAAACATGCAAACTGGTAAAGGTTTTGTTGCTTCCTTCTTTACAGCCTCTCAGCCCTCTCCCTGCCACTGCAAATCTCATGCGCTTGCTGGGGAAGGAGGCTACTCCCTTTCCAGAGATCACAAACGTATTTCACACAGGGCTGAGCAAGCTCTTCAGAATAGAAGCCACTGCCCCAAACACTCATCTCCCTCCATCTGCACACAAGCCCTCCCTTCCAGCCCCCTTTAAGTTTTCTAGTCAGGGAGATCGGGGTTGTTGGGTCTTTAATCTCCTCCTTGCAGTTTCACATACAAACCTTGGCTTCAATATTTGGATACATTTCCTCTTTTTTTTTTTTTTTTTTAAATACTCTTTTGAAGCCAAGTTGCTGAGTGAATCGTAAAGAGAGAGAATTCCAAAAGCGTTAGCTTCTCTGCTGTTCCCAGGGCAGGCCTGGGCCAAAATAAACCGCTGCCGTGCCAGCAGCAGTTACTCACAGCAAACACCAGGCACTGTGCAGCTCCCCGGCCCCAACCATCTCCCGTTTCCCTCCCTAGATAGAGCCTCCATGGGGGTTTCTCACTTCGTCTCCAGCTGCGCCCCTCCCCATGTCTGCCTTGAGTCACAAAATAATGACCAGAAAGCAAACGACGAGGAGGTAAATATTCTGTCTTGGGCCCAGAAAGCCTCTGCCCAGTCCTGCTTCTCAACAAAGCTTTTCCATTCCCACCCTCACTTCTACTTCTTAAAACAGGTTTTGTTCCCAGCTACAGGATCTAGTGGGTTATGCTGTGCCTTCCCCCACCCTGGATGCCTAAACCAAATTCCTGCTAAAGAATTCCAGGAGCAAGCGGCCGCTGTCTTGCTGATCTCTGCCTCGTCAGACGGGACCAGATCGGACAGCTGGGCAGAGATATGTCACCAGCATCAGCCACTATGCACTCAAAAAAAAAAGATGCAATTATTTTCACCTTCTGGAAAGAAGCTTAATCATAAAGCTCGGGTCAGAGTATGAAACCTGTTTCTACAGCTCTTTGATCTAATGAAAACTAATTTAAACTGCAAAGACTTTAATATGATTTTCTTATAAAATTCACAGCAGTTGTGCGAAGAACTTTCACCACACTTTATGTCATTCCTCTACCCAATTCAGGTGAACTTGCACCAGCTATGTTCATATCCATTTTGCCTGAACACTTACACCACAGATTCTGGTGACTGCCTTGTTTCCAGAGCGAATTTCAAATGTTCATGGCCAAAAGCCCGCACAGGAAATGCCTGAGCATTGGATCAAACTGCAAATACAAACAACACCATGACAATTACAGTTTGGTGATGGTCAAATAAAGGCAAAAAACGGCCCATGAGCAAGTGTTTGCTAGAGAATCAGACATTCACATGGCTTTTGGCTGTTCAGGCGCAGGTCGAAGTGTCTAAGCCTGGGCAAGAGGCAGAGCTGCGCGTCCTCGCTCTCTCACACTGACACACACCTGTGCTTGGTAATTGGTTCTGCTCTAATCACATCTCCTCCTTGCTGCTTTCCTCTCCTCTGTATTTATTTCTTAGCATGCCTAGCTCCAAATACCAGCCACTGCAGCAAATCCTCCAGTTCTTAACAGTACAAGGGACTTTTTAATTCAGTAAAATGTCTAACAAATCATGGGAATTAATTACTCTTTTTAATTTGTGTTATTTTCCTGGTGGTTGCAGTCCCCTCTCACTTCCACTGCGATCCTTTCTTTCTGTTACCCCTCCTCTCTGCTTCTGTATGAATCTGACTTCTCATTTTCCTCACCCATGTTCCAGCTCTCTCACTCTCTCACAGCGATGCTGGAACATGCAGCAGGAAAATGATGGATGATCACCTGTCACAGCTTGTTTATTATAATTCAGACAATCAATTACACACCCCTAACGCTGGTTGTCCCGCTGGAAATTTACATGCTCGGCACAGACCAATGTGAAAATGGAATCTCATTTGCCAAATGTCTTTCTGTGGGTACAGCACGATGATTACAGTCTGGTTGTTTCAACAGTTGTGTGTGTCTGACAGTGTCATCACTTACCGCTTGCCACGGGTCACATTGCTCCAAGGCATTATTTATTGTGTTACGCTGGCGGAGGCTTTCAGAGGACAAAGATGTTGCTAAAGCCACCGTGCTCAGGGCAAGCAGGCAGGGTGGATCACAGGGCAGGCACACAGCCTCAGCACCCATCACCTGCCTTTGTTTCTGCTGGTGTGCATCCTGGTGCCCCCTCCACTTCTTTTCTTTTATGGATGAGCGCCTTGTATTACAGGGGCTGGTGAGCCCTTGCATTGACAGGCAGGGCTCTGGCAGGGGAAATGCTGTTCATGCAGTTAAATAATCCCAGGACAGCTAGTGATTTAATAAGGAGCAAGGGACTGCAGGAAAATGAGACAAAGGGGAAAACCAAAAAGATCTTTGGTTTTGAGATCACTTGGCTTTTGAGCCAAGTGTCCAGCTCAAATGCTATGCTGCAGTCTGTGCTGAACCAGCTGGGAAAGGGTTAGGTGGATTTTACTGCCTGACTGAGTGGCAGGGTTCACTCTCCCATCTAGGTAGAAAGAAGGTGGGAGATCCTTCAGGGAAGAGGACGTAGAGTACGGACTGAGCAGCCCATCCTGGGAAGGATTTCATCTGAAGGAGCCAGAGCTTCAGGGAAAGGAGGGATGAATTTCACGCGTGAACCATGTTTGTGAGCAAGTTTAAAAATGCACAGGTTTCTGTAAATGGAGGAGGACAGAACTGCCCCATTAAACCATCTTGCTGTCCTAGGCTTGTTGTTCTCTGACACAGAAGCCAGCTGCTTCCCTCCACCCTTTTCTGCTGGACACAGCTTGGATTTTGTATCTGAGGAGCCTCAGCCTTTAGCACCCACACAGCAGCCATTCCCAGAGGGTCGTCTCCTTCTCAGTAAAAGTTACGCTTCACTTCTTAGAACTGCTTTTTGACCAGCATGACTCTGCTCCAGACTGTGCCCAACCACAACAAAAATAAAGATTCCCAGAAAGTGCGAAAGTTGTACAGCCACAGACTGCAGAGCTCCCGTGCAAAACTGGAGTGGAGCATACGGAGCGTCCCTCTGGCATCCCACGTGTCACCGTGGGGCATTTCAAAAGGATCAGTACATGCTGATTTGAAAGACCTTCACACAAACTGGAACCATCCTCGTGAGCAGTTTTGTGTGTTACAAATACCTCGGCGCTGAACAGGAAGGTCTGAAAGCAATTCACACGTATTCCCCAGTGTCTTTCCACAGGGATTCACCTCTGGCTTGGAGTTCTGGAGCTTGAGGAAGACTTTCCTGCCACAGAAGGACACATCCATGTCACTTCAAGAGCGGAGGTGGAGCAACAGCTCAGACACGGGCCTGTAGGAGGAACGACAGCAGTGCAGACATCCAGACATAGGGATACCTGAGGGTGCTGAAAGCGCTCAGGAGCCAAACACAAACCCAGTTGATCTGTGCATGCGTGCAGCTCTACAGATGCATCCTTAAGTACCCATTTTGATGGAAACAGTTTGGGCTTTGGCATTTTCTGGGTATGGCCAACCATACAGGTTCCTAGAGCACCAGTGAAGGCTGGCTGGATGCCCATGCAAGAGGTGTTCCGTGAGATTCAGATATTTGTGTGCCAGCTTTGTGAATGGCAAACAGTTTTCTGCATTTCTCATCCATGCTCTGCATTCTCTTTTCATTCATTTATGCGCAGTGCAATCTCTTGTCTATCAGTTATACGCGTGCAATGTATGCACGGGCACAGAATTTGGCACACTATGAACAACAAAGATGGGAAAATACCTGAGGGCTTTTGCTCCCTCTTTTCCTCTGAGCACATTGAACTTCTTAAGTTGGAATGTTCCTGCTGAGTTGCGTATCGACACACTTACCTGCCTCTTTGTGTTTTCAGGTTCACTCGTTGTGTAAACCTGAAAATGCAGGCAGCAAACAAGGAAAATATCCTCAATTTGAGAACATCGAGGCATTTGGAGTTAGAACCAAAATGCATCCTAAAAATTACATTTCATACATGAAATATTGTCTAAAAAGTAAGGCCTGACCCTTGAATTTGGGAGAAATATAAAAACTCACCGCATTTTTATTACTTTGGATGTTCTCAAACATAAGCAGGTGCTTCAACAGCAGTTTTCACAACAATAGCCCATGTAGTAATCTTAAAGCCTCAACAGAAAGCGTTATACAGAGAGGTGCATCTTGGTTGGGTTCCAGTGCTTGGAAGTGATAACGTCTCTTCATGAGACTGAAGTGTATTTTCCCAACTTATTTTAATACTTCCATCTATTTAATATTTTACACCAGACAAGTACAATGCCAACACCTTGGATGCAAGACGAGCCAGTCTTTCTTACAAAGACAGTCTGCAGAGCGCTGCACTGGAAGGCAATATTTGTGTTAACAGGGTAAACTCTGAGTGATACAGGAGAGGACTTACCTGTAGACAGGAGAAAAACACAGGGAGCTCCTAACCTACACCTTCTCTCATTTAGAAAGATCAGAGAGAGGTTCTATTTTCTTACTTCAGGTTCCTCTGATATCCAAATTTAGCTGCAAAACTCCAGAATTCAGCCCAACAGATACAGCACTTGTCACACACTACGACAAAACCTCCGAATTTACACAAGAAGCCTCCAGTGAAGGTTTAGATCTGTGAGAGTGAGAACAAAGAAGCTCCTGTCTCTGTCCAAGTCACTTCAGCTTTCTCCCCGTGCATTTTCTCCTCCCTAACACAGTGCACTGATGGTTCTGTTTACTCAGTACCAACTGTTGTTTTTTTCAAAAACGGGTCTATGAATGTTAAGATCTGCGAGCACAAAAATAGCAGCGTCTGCAGAAAAGCCGTGATATTTATGACACCCAAAACAAAATCCTAGATTAAACAATAAGTTTCTCCTTCAATAAGCAGGACCAACCCTGAAGAGGGCTGGCGTGCTGCTCAGAGCAGTTGTCTTAGCAATGTGGAGGACGAGCAGTGAGCCTGCTCAGGCAGCGCAGTGGCGATGTGCTGGTGATGCCTGTAAAGATCTAGCGAGCCACCTACCAGTGTTGCAGCAGCTCGGTGTGCTTATGAGGCCAGAAAGCAGGCCCTTTTTTCTTCCTCGCAAAATATGGGCAAAAGAAAGCACTCAGATTTCAGGTGACAGCTCTGTTCCCTGAGTGAACAGATGCATGAGATGTCATCGCCCGTGGCAGCAGCGGGCTGGAGGAGATGAATTGCGAAGAACCTCTGAAACCTTTGTTCCTAGTGAGACCATTTGTATATTCATGGTATCCATGGTTCAGCAGGTCTGCGTGTAGCCGATCATGGTGGTTATTGATTCATATGTTAAAAACTCTGTCTCAGCAGCCCCGTGAAGAGTAATACCGGTTGCAAATCCCACTGAGTCAACTCAAGTCATAGCAGAGCGCTCTCTCTCTGTGCGTACGTACATGCATATGCATACACAGAAACATGCACTGACTGCCGCGGTTTTGGTTTTAGCTAACCTGTTGTGAGACAGAGGAGCAGCACACTTAGCAGTTAGGCTACATGTGTGTCTAGTTTCACAAATGAGGCAGGAGCATGTGCAAGGGCTTGATTCCTCCTTACACAGCAAAAGGCTTCCTGTGCTCCTGCGAGTTCTGTATGAGTTGGCACAAAGCAGAGTCCGCTGAGGGGGATAGGAAGGAAATGGAGCAATCAAGTGTGTAAGGAGTCACTGCTACCCACAGAGGGAAATGCCATTCTGAAGCAGGCTGAAGTGAATCATATCGAATCCTATTTTTTTTTTTTTTTCCCTGCTCCTATCTTCAGAAAGACACAATAGTTACTCTTAGGAAGAAATGTAAACAAATGTTAAGTCTCATTGTTATAAAATTCTTATTGTATAATAGAGAGAGTGTAGATTAAAGCAGGACACCTCTGCGGGATGAGGAAGCTGTGCTGAAACATCGTGAGGGCGTGCTGCAGCACCACTGCTGCTTGACCGGGTATATCAGCCAGGCTGTGGGGATCAGAACAGTGTGAGCTGTCTTCAGGTGCTTCGTGAAGCAAGGTCTCAGGAGGGACTCTGTCAAACAAGGCACTTTGAGTGAGGATACAGCTGAGCCTGGTGCTAACTGCAGAGTGGCTGCCTTGAACACCTGCAAGGCCATTCGCCAAGCGGGCTGCTGCTTTTTCTCCACTTTTCTCCACCAGCTACGAACCTGGGAGCTGCCACAAGACCCACTCCCAAACTGAGGCGCTGCCAGAAAATCTAATCAAAGAAGGCTTTTTCCTCCTGAACAGGCAAATGATAAAACTACTGCCCTGTGAAACAGGAAAACCCCCACACTTAAAAGGGAAGTTCCTTCCTTCTTCCCCCAACAACCTCGCTGCGAGTGGCGTTTTGGTTTGCCTGTTACAGGGGGCCCAGATGACACCTGGCGTTTAATTCCTCCTCACTCTAACTGGTATTTTGCTGTCCGTGCAAGTCTCACCGTTCTACAAAACATTTTCATTTCTACACTGTTGTTGTTCCTTATTTGTGGCAGAGTAGTGCTGAGAAGTTCTCCACCAGCTCAGTTTTGGCTGTTAGGCACTGTACAGCTGTATGATGAGGGACCAACCTTTTCCATCAAAGAATGAGTCTGAACAGACAGTACAGGCAAAGGGCAGAAAACCAAGAGGCAGAGAGAGTTTACTTGTCCAAGGTCAAAAGCACAGCTGGTAATATAATCTTCCTATTCTCATGCCATTACTCAAACCACTAGGCAAAATTGTCTGCCTAGCCTCCTCCCTCTAAAAATCCCCCAAATCCATAGCGTGTAAACATCGTGCAAATCAGTAACACGTGTGGAGAGCTCAGATGCTACCCCATGCAAAGGGTAGGTTGAACCTGTCCGGAAAGTGTGACTCAAGATGCATGTGAGACACTGCACATTGTCACAGGACTGAAGTACAAAAATGGCCCCGCTCTGTAGGGCAGATCTGACCAGCCCTGAGTGCTCTCCACCCCGACAGAAAGCGGCTTTCAGTTCCCGGCAGCACCCCAGCCTTGCGTCAGGTTCTTTCTTTCTACATGATTGAGCGCTTTTACAGACATTGACAACTGATGCATACAATATATTTCTGAAATAAAGGCCGCGTATTTGTTCTTTCTTTGCGGGCACTCTCCCCAGAGCAAATGACTCATGTCACTCTAATCGGAACACCTCCATCCACGCGAGAGGACATCTCTGCCGTCGCTGGCTGCGGGAGGCAGCAGAGAGGACCCCCTGTTTTGCCCGCAGCATTCCTAGTCTTGCTTGAGTGCACTTTTTGACAGTTAAGAAAGGAGTTCTGCTGAGTCAGGCAGCTCCCCCAGCTGCTCACCGGAAACACAGCTGTTATGCAAAAATAACCATGAAGGCGAGAACTTGTGCTTTTTTGGAGAAAACGATAAGAAAAACACATTGACCCTCAAACCCAATAACAGACTCCTGACGCTGGTTGATTAGATACAGCCCCACTTTTAGCACCTCTCTTATTCCGGGCCAAGGCTGTGCCGAGTACTGTCCTGCTCCTTTTAGGCTCTGTTCGGGCGATGGGGCAGGAGCCTGCACCCTCTCCCCTCCTGATTTTGCTGATCCAAACTGAGAAACCTGAGCTCACTGTTTAATTAGGAGAGGACGGGGGAGGGTGGCAGGCAGGTGGACAGATAATAAGCACAACCCCACACTGCAGCCCTCGGCCTGTATCAGGTTATGGAACAATATCGGAGCAGCGCTGGACACGCTGCTGTTTCCTTGCGCCCGTGTCTGCGGCATCCCCAGTTGTGCTGTGGCACCTGTTCCTCCCAGCGCCAGCACAAGCTGTTCCCTCTGCTCCAGCACACGCCAGTCACGACTCTCAGATTCAGCAGCTACTTGGAGTGTGCCCCAATTCCTTAAAGGGCTCCAGGGCAATCACTGCCAGCTCGCTCAGTGTCGCCCTGCACCAAAGCTGGCGTCTGGGAGAAGGCAAAATCACAACAACACAGACACAGGAAATGAGGAGAAAAGGAATCGGCTTCTCTGGTAGCTGGTGTAAGAGCTGCAATGATCTGATGGGCCTGGATGTGACCAGCACTGAGCAGCACTACATGAGCACATTTACCAAGGTCCCTGAGGTTCCAAAAAGAGAAGGGATTCATATGGGAATGCACAGCACCCCCATTCCTTGGGGGAAAGAGGGTAACTTTCTGTTTTTCTTTAAAAGCCCACAGACTGGTTTCTACATGGCATGTGCCGTAGATGTGCTAACCCCACCAGGCCTCTCAGCATCCCCGCCACGGATCTGCATGGACACCGCTCCAGCCCTGGGCGCAGTGCTCGCCTTGCCTCCAAACTGGCCAATTAAAGGTCAGTCCTGAGCAGCCTGAATCTCATTTCACCTCTCCTCAGCCATCGAGGGAAGTGAGCTGCCCTCTCCCACACCCTCAGGCCAGGCTGCTGCCAAGGGGATTAGGCTCAGCCGTCCCCATTCCTTAGCACTACAGCAGATTAATTTGGAGGGGCCCAGACTGATAGAGGAGCAAAGAGGGGCCTGTGGCAAGCCCCAGAAAGCATCCTGTTAATGACCTCAGAAATCAAAAGAAGGGGTTATTAAATGTAGGCTGGGAAGGAGGGAATAGGTAGGGAATAAGAGAAGAAAAAAATGTTATAAGTGGACAGACCCAGGAAAGGCAGAAAGCAGAAATCAATTCACAGGATAATTCTGTGAACAACAATGGGTGCCCAGAAGTTCTAGTTAAAGACTGGAATATTAATTTAATGGGGAAAATATCTAATACAATTCCCACAGAATTTTTCAATTAAATTAATATGATGGGCTTTAATGGATATCTTAAGCAGCAAACATGATTAACAGAAACAACACGTAAATTACACAT
Source organism: Alectura lathami (assembly GCA_013399715.1). NCBI lineage: Eukaryota > Metazoa > Chordata > Aves > Galliformes > Megapodiidae > Alectura > Alectura lathami. The sequence continues at coordinate 16,534 of VXAV01008417.1, read as the reverse complement.
ATATTTTATAAGTACTGGCACTTGGCCTTGCCATGCAGGAGACCTTATTCTACCCTACCTTTTCCACCAGCACATAGTAGGAAACAATTCAGAGGTGTTTAGTTGCAAATGTTGGCTATGCATTGCATTCAGTAATTTTAATTCAGGCAAGAATTGCAGCACGAGGAGAGGTCTATACGTGCACAAGTGTGATGGGGTGTCGCATGCAGGCAGCACTGATTGCTCAGAAGCAGCTCTGCAGTGTGCCTGGAGAAGAGCCATTGTTCCCGTGGTTTCAGATGGCTCAACACCATATTAATCAGCGAGTGTTGTCAGAGACCTACTTTACAAAATTTCTAATTCATACTGCAGAGGTGGGAAGAGTTTTGGTGGAAGCTCAAAGAATTAGCTGTTGCAGTACAGCCACTTTCAGAAGCTGGGTATATTGCTCATCGGATGAGCTCAGCATAGTTGTACCCCTGACCTAATGTTTTTTTAGACGGTACCCACACATCGAGCTAAATTTTATCACAGAGATACCACACATACATTTCATACTTCCTCCCACATAATCCACACAGAGATGTATTCAACAAGCCTTGCAAATATTTGAATGAGAAGAGGATCCAGCAAACAAAATAGATCCAAGCTTTATTCTCAGCTTAACCACTATACAAACTTGTCATCCAGTTGAGCAATTACTAGACACAAATTTTCAGCAGTGCCTCTTACCTCATTCTCCATTTTGGAAAACTGTGGGCCCAACTCTTCAGTTGCTTTGCAACTAACCCTTTCTGGAGAACAGAGGAACTGCTATGCCTTGAACATCAGGACTCGGTTCCTTCAAATTAAGCCTTCAACAATGCCAATGTTTGGAATTTGTGGCAATGCAGAGTGTTAGAGGCACAACAATTAACTTTCTAATTTGCAAACCTAGGTCAATAAAATATTAGACAATTTCATAGCCACGAGTCATAATAAATACTTCACACAAGCACCTTAAGCCTGCTGGGCAGCAAGTGCTACAGAACGCAGGTGTTACTATTTTTCTTGTGAAAGTGATATCAGCATCCCCATGCTGATAGCCAGAAGAACAGCTTCCAATGAAGAAAAATTGCTTGTCACTGCTGCCTCAAGATGCGAGACAGTTAAAGTGAAGCAGAAGCCATATTGCTGTGTTTTCTATTTCTTTCATAAAACACAAATAAAGCACCCTCTGGAAATATGTGAGCTGAAGTGACAGGCATCTCTTGAATGCTTTTAATTGCTGCCAAAAATAGTCTGAAGCTTTCACCAAAGTTAACACAGACAAAATTTCCATGGAAAGCATCAGTTCCCCGTGAAAAGAATCTAGCTATTTCATCGGTTAACATAAAAACAGCAATTACATACTTCAGCTCTTCTGGAAATTCCACTTCACCTTATAACATTTTAAACACTGTGCTCGCACCCGTGCAGAACGCGTGACTCTTGGCACACCAGCTTACTTACACTGCCGTATGGTAACACCATCCCCTGCCACTAGTAGGCAGATTTTAATCATCTCTTTTCATTATTGCTACAATAGCTCCTAATAAAGCTAGCTGAGGGCTAGAATCTCATTTGCTAAGCTCAGCATAAAGACAAAATGCTCCCAGCATGCTCAACAACAGGCGTATTTAAATCATGCATTCGGAGCTCCTTAAACCTTGTATCACTGATACAAATTTCAGCTGAGACAGTGGAAGATTCACTCCCCAGTTACTTCTCTCATTATAAATTGAATCCATAAACGCTGCCCTGGCCAGGCAGGAGGCTCTCCCAGCACCTGAGGCCCTGTGCTGCGTGGTGTCAGCCACGTGCAGCTGCTTCGACCGCAGATGTTGGTCCCACTCTGCTCGTCCCACCAGCGTTAGCAGCAGAGCGCACCTCATGCTGCAGCCAGGCAGAAAGCGGTTTTGTTATCTCACAAAATTTTGCGATTACCTTCCTCTTCCCTCTCACTTATCATCAGGAAGAGCAAGGAGGTCTCATAGGATGTAGTTTTTGATTGTTTCCCCATTTTCCATGAAACAGAAAGAGCGTAAGATATCCATGCACTCAAGGCACTCATGTGGAAAATTGTCACTCTGCCTGCTCCAGACCTGTGACCTGCCCTACATCTGTAGCACTGCAGGTAAATTCTCTCAACATGGGGCTATTATTGTTATGGGGTAATATCCTGGGACAGGCCTCTAGAAGGGTCTGGACCAGAACCACTACCCTGACAGTCTTCCCCAGCCACATTCTTTACAAAGAAGATCTATTAATGCGTGTTTTCTGAAATAAAACTGTTTTGTTTTATTATTATTATTATTATTATTTTATTTTGTTTTAAACATTGACCAGCTCCAGCTGTAGCTTAAAACCTGTATTTCCTGAACACTGGCAACTCCCAGTCAAGCCAAAGAATTCAAAAGATGTACACGGTGCAGGATCAGGCTCCTTGTGGTTAAAATTACTGTTTTTCCAGTTTTCTTTATTTAAGTTTTACTTCCCTGGTATCCAGAACAAACATACATCAGCATGAAAAGAATCCATTAATATGTCTAATGCTTTCCCCCTAAAACTACCATGATCTCACCACTTTCAAAGCCCAAAGGAAATTAAAGCACAGCTCAAGAGGATGGCGCTGAAGGATGCAACGTAAAACCCAAGAAAGCTGGGAAATTTCTGTGCAAAGGCTGCAAATCTGGGCTTGGCTAGGAAAGAAGCTTACAACGAGCTGTAATAAAATTATTCCAGCCTGTAACCTGAAAAAAGAAAGCCTGCCATTCAGCAAACAGGAAATCCCAGAATTTATAGATGACCCTGTTACAAAGCAAATGTTTTGGAACAAGCCGTTCTTTCCCTAGCGCCTGTTCTCCGCTGTTTTCTCTCCTGCACTTTCCCCCACAACACCAGGGCCAGAGCAGCCCCGTCTGGCTGGCGCAAGAAGAAGCGAGGCAGCGAGCAGGGCTCCGAGCCTGGCGGCGGGCTGGCGTTCCTCGGCTCTCTCGGTGTAATAAAAGGCATCGCCCCCTCCCTGTAAAGCCTCCCTGGCTTTATTGCCAGTGATCATTGCAACCGGGGCACAGTTACTGCTTCTGCTGTGACAATGAAGTTCACAAAGCCGGTGCGTAGGTATGTGGCGTGCAGAACCTGTCCTCAGCCAGTCCTGAATTTCACATCTTCCTTGGGTGTGTAACAAAGGTGACTGCAAAGGGAAGAAAAAATGAAAGCCCTTCCCAGGTTCCCTCCTTGTCTGCTCATTATGTGTCAGACTCAGAGGAGCTGCTGAGGCAGCAGATGCAAAAGGAGAGCAGGGAGCTGTCATGCCAGTAACCGAGGCAGAGGTGGTGGGAAAGGGGAGGCACAGCTGGGTGCCAGCCTCACCAGGGCAAGACAAGGAGGAGCCTGTGGGGCCTGCTCGCTGCACCACAGCCCCTCTCACTGCTGCGGGGAAGGTGCACACGAAGCCAGGTAGCGCTGGGAAGAGCCACGCAGCACAGCCCGCTCAGCCTTTGGTGTGCCGTCCCCACGGCACTGCAGAGAGGTCAGCGTCACCCAGCGCCGCGCAGGACAGCTGCAGCAGCACTGGCATTGCAAAACGCTGTGTCCCAAAGAGCCTGGCCTGGGAAATCCTCCTTCCCCGCTGCTCTGAATTCTGCAGCTAGCAGGGCTGACAGGGCTGTGTCCGCACCTGACCCAAGCACCAGGGAGGCATAGCGGAGCTCCCTGTGCTCTCTGTGCTTCTGGGTGTGCCAAGGAGGGCTGGGTTCAGCAGAACCTGGAAAGCCAAAGCACATGCTCCCAAAGGACAGTGTTCACTGTTCAGCATGCATCCAGGATTTAACTCCTGGAAGCGTGGAAACCAGCTATAAGGGAGGATCTCTCTATTTCATCTCTTTTCTTTCTCTCATCCTATACCAGGGCTGTTTAAATAAACAAATAGACCTTAAAAAAAAAAAAAAAAAAAAAAAAAAAAAAACAGATATTATGTCTCTCCTCAGCAAATTTACTCTGTAGCATAAAGCATTTCCCACAGGAAGCCTGTGAGGCTCAGTCACTATGACACAGTCAAGGGAAGTTGAGACAGTCAAGGGAAATTTAGGCTGATGTTTGAGAAGCCAGGACAAAAAGGATCAGCCCTTCTCAGGATGAAGAGAAGGTGCCTCAGCTAAGTAGGGCTGGCAGACCAGCTCTGAAATTCTCTTCAGATATGCAATTACAGTTATCCCTAGGGGTTTTGCTTTTGTGTTGTTGCTTTTTAAAACCCTTCTCCAGAGTCAACAATTTGCCTGAATTGCTGCTTATTCATTTCATCTTCATGACTTCTGAAGGCATCTAATGAGCCACTTTGAAGTTTGCCTGAAAACAAAACAAAATACACACACAAAAAAAAAAGCAAAACCAAAAGCAACCACCCTGAGATGACATTAAATCTTTCTCCTGAAACTATAATCTTCAGGATTACAGCTCAGCTCAGCTTTGTTTTAACACTCTGCTCTCTTTGGATTAATAGGCTTTTTCCTTATTTTGTTAGAGTATCTTGGGGCGCAAAATCCAAACTGTGGCACCTATGATATGGGTATGCAGGCTTGGTGGGCTGTGTGTGGACTCAGAGCAGGGTCTGAAATTTAAAAACTGAGGAAAGCAGTTTGTTATTTCAGGTTTTGTTCAGAATAACATCCTGGCCTTGCCAGTCCTCAAAACACTGCAGGTGTCACTGCGTGCAATTCACAGTGAGGCAAACCTGGGGTCACCCCTGTCACTTTCAGCAGAAACTTTTCAGTGTACAGAAGCCTGAGTGCTCTGTCTGGCCTCACATCAGCCCCACAGATGTACACACAAAGCTACAGAAGTGACCACATTTAAAAACATGATCTGACTCCATTGCCTGCCTCCCTCCTGAATATCCCTGCACAGGGACGCGCACTTCTGACCGTTTCAGAAGAAATCAAAGAAGTGGAAGTTCCATGGAGATGTGGCCAGTCTCTGCTGAGGCTGCAGCTTGCCAAATCCATCAGCTCTGTACGTGGTTTATATGGTTATTGCCATCACTTGAAGAGTTTCTTTCTTCATTTTAAGAAGAAAAATACCTTCTTAGCATTGAGGACAGCTATCAACACTTTGTTATACAGAGTCGTTTAAACTGTCTGGTAATGGGCCCAGTTGTGCTGTGAGCTAGCTCTTCCTGAAGGGTTTCTGAAGGCTCCAGCCAGTTTATTCAATCGTCTGTGCAAAGATTGATAACGTCGATGTGAGCGAGGCTGGGGTTGTCAGCCTGCCTGAGCGCCCACGGGCAGGGATGGCTTTTCGGAGCAGCTCAGCTCCCGCACACAGGCGGCCACCTCTTGGAAAGTGCCTTGCTCAAAAGAGCCCCCCAGCACGTTGTTTGCTGGGTAATTTTGGAAATCCAGCCACACGGTGAATACGCAGAGACAGCCAGCCTGCACGGAGGAATCCCTCTCAGATTCTCACGTGTTGCTGTGCCATCCGGCCTGTGTTACGGGAGGAGCATGTTTTCTCAGGCTGTACCTTGTTAAAGACAAATCCTGGGGAGGAAGTGACTCTTGGCACTGATCAGATGGTTTCAAAATATGGGCAGGAATGGTAACAGAGTATTGCACTATTTGCCTGTGTTTTCCTTCTGCACCCACGCACAGAAGGCAAGTTTGTGAAGTTTCCCTATCAGAGCCACACGTTCTTCTATTCTCCTCTTCCATCAAAATTTGATGGAAGCAGGATTGGAGCTGATGATGGGACATTGTCCTGCGTCCAGCCTGACACATGGATGGCATTAGGTGAGTTGTGCTCCTATAAGCTGAGACCTCCACCTTTATTTTAACAGAAAGGAGTCTGAAACTGTTTCCCTTTGTCAGTACCTTCTCCTCCTGTTGAGGTCTAAGACCAAAATTTCTTGATTCTTGTACTGAGCTTCCTAACTAAAATGTTCCCTTCAGCACAGGTCTCACACACAGCCTGACAGTCTGCCAGGACCTGGGAATTTTAGTCAGCACCTTGCGGTTTTTGTAAGCAGTTTTGATGTGAACAGCAACACACATAACTGGTGAGTCACATAACGAAGCTGCAGGGCTGGAAGGCAGGGAGGACACAGCGAGCCACACCTTGGACACGTCGCCCACACCCCTCTGCTGCTCGCAACGAAGCACCATTAGCTGCTGGGAAGAACTTCCAGAACTCCATGATGCACCAGCACAGGATTTGAGACAGCCTCTACCTAGACAGCACATTCCTTTCATTCCCCGATGGCACATTCAGGTCCAATTCCATCCCGTTCAAAATGCCTCTCTGCAACCGCTCTTCGCCTTCGGGTTTCTCTCCAAATTCATCAGCACCAAAGAAGCTGTGCAGCATTAAGCAGCATTTTAATTGTTATTAAATATATTTCAGGGCATATAGGCCATATCACCGAGAGAGGGAATAGGGACAAAGAAAAAAAAAACGAAAGCAATTGTTTGCAAATGCACACAAATGATAAGATGCTTTATGACAGCTTTTTCTTACCTGAAAGAATCATTTGGAGGAGAGAAAATTTATTTTTTCTTCAATGCCTCGAGAGTGAAACGCATAAATACAAGCTACTAACTCACTACTCTGACATTGATAAACAGAACTACCAGATTATTTAGGTGCTTTAGATAGCTAATTTTGATCCAAAAGCCTGCTAAACAAGTAGCTATCTTATTTTCACAACTGATAAGGCCTGTTCTAAGGGAGACACATACACTGAACTCTCTCTTGGGAGTCTTGTTACTATTTCACCTTAAATCAGAAGGAAGCTTTTTAACAAGTGTTTCTGAACCAAAAAAATGCGTCTGTTCTTTGCATATTTGTCATACAACGTCGGACAAAAAAACACCCACTGCAGTGCAAAGCAACTCCAGCTACAACTGCTGCAGCACTGCAGAGCATCGCAGAGCTGCACTGGAAGTCAGGAAACCACCTGATCGTGTTCTCCCCATTGAGTAAGGATGCACTCCCAGCCCTGCTGAAGCCCATGGTGGACGATGAGGTTTGGTGGCCAAGGATCACGTCAGTGTTAGCAGGCCTACTTTCAAGGGGGTAAACTGTAGAAGGGACAGAAGAGGCAAATGGTGGGCTTGTTTGCTGCACTGGTGAAGCAGCAGCCGTGTAACAACCTGCCCAGGTTAGAAACAGCTGAACAGCAGGCTTCAGATCCACGAAATGAAAGGGTTCACAGAGGAAATTTGTATTTCAGCTGAGTTATTGTAATAAATAATAAATGGCAACTTAAGAAGCTGGTCATATTGTGGATGCCCAAACTGCAGATAAGACAAACTTCTGTGAGAGGACCAGGGTGAAAAAGCTCCTCGGCGCGTTGCTCAGGCTCTGGGAGCAGCAGGTGTATGGACTGTGAAGTCCAAAAGCAGAAGTCTGACTGAACTCTATGATGAGAACGAAGGTAACTATTTTTTCCCTTCTTTGCAGTGTTATCATCAACACCTATTCAATTCTGTCCTTCTGCTGCTGCTTTGTAAACTTAACGAAGTAGCAAAAGAATTCTGGCCGTCAGCCTGAACAGCTTTGGGGTAGCCAACAGTATCTTCTGTTAATATAAATAAAGCCTGGATCTGCACGAAATCATGGCGCTCAAACATTTTCTCTGGTAAAAGATAAAATTACTTCCCTCAGGCCCATGTTAATGAGGCAAGAATCCTCCAGTATCAATGAACAAACTTAGCTCAGTTAACTGCAGAGGGAGCTCCACTGCCAGGTGGGAAACCCCCTCACCCCTGGCGAAACACTGCAGGGGAGTTCTGTGTGGGATCCCAGTGTTGGTCAGAAGAGGTTCTTGGGATCCTCTTGGGAGATTCAGACTGGCCTGGGCTATGTCTTCCAGTCAAAGCACATCCTCAAGACCCCACAAGATTCACCTGTCAGCAGAACCTGGACTCGTGGAGGGGTTTTTCCTCGCATTTTCTGTCAGTGTAGCTGACTGAAGACTCTCTAAGATCTGAATGTACAGCTGCATGGCAACTACAATCTCCTGTTTATGCTGAGCACAGACAAGTGGTGACCTAACATCATCCAAACAAAGTGCTCTGTACTTTGGGGAGACTAGTAAAACAAATAAGAATGCACACACCAATGACATTCTTACATCTATGGCATCTAAAAGCAAACTTCACTCACCTCATTGTGCTAGCAACTGAGAACTTGCCGATACAGAAATCAAGAAAAATACACACAACACCTTTCATCTTGCGCTTTGCTCGCACTGTTTTCACATTAACTGAGACTTTTTGGCCTTATTTTCACCCACAGCTGCACTGATTTAAGCAGAGAGTGATTTCAAACCCATTTATCCAAGTGCTGGCAAAGGCCTGTACAATGTGTTTGTTTTGGTTTAGCTAACAGGGACTGGCAACATGCAGCAAAACTAAACTAAACATGAGTAAGACCCTCTTAAGCTGAAATAAAGTTGTCTGCATTGTGAATCCTTGAACAAAGCTAGTTTTAAATTTTTATCCAATTGGGTTATCCTCACTTCTGCATCTGGAGGAGGCCCACTTTGTACCAGTGAAGTGCAAGGTGGCTTTGTGAGCTGGTAAAAATTCTGTTGAACAGTTCTGAGACAACTGCAGGCCATTAGGCATTTGGGGGAAAATATCTGAAAAGTACATCCCGCCCCTTCGCCCTGCCCCCTCCCCCACACCAAAAAAAAAAAAGAAAAAAAGAAAAAAAGAGAGAGAGAAAGAAACTAACCATTTTCTATTTGAAAGGAGAATAAAATGGTTTATAAACTGTAGATGAACCTCTAATCTGGTAAATCTCAAAATCCATGAAACCACTTGGAAAAGAGCAGTGTAGGGGAGGAAGATGTTAGAAATCATCTAGAAGAAGAAATACAGACCTAGCATCCACCTCATTCTTTCTGGGCAGAGCACATACAAGTTTTTGGGGCTACTGAGCAGTTTAAAAACAAAACAAAAAATATAATAATAATTAAAAAAAACCACTTTTATATAGGCAATCATCGCTGTCTGTACTACAGTGATCTGTTATCAGAGGAATTGAGTTGCAAGAGAAGGGGGGCACAGGGAGAAAGAAGGAAGCTGCCAGCACTGGGCTGCAGCTCAGCCAATGCTTGATTGCAGGTATAAACATTACACGCTGGATCAGCAAAGCTGCAGAGAGTCAGCCATAAACCTCCCAGGAGGGGCTGCACAGGGAAGGCTGACAATGCAACTTCGGAGTCTGTGTGTTATTTGGAGACATCCTGAGCAGCTAAAAATACATGGCAGTCTTTAGAGAGAAAGCAAAAGGGAAATAGTTTCCTCTTTCCAGTGCAAAGGGGGGAGGTGGGGCAAGGTGGGGTGAAAGGAAAGAAGGTGTTATCGAAAAACACGTGGACCATAGAGCTCGGGGAAATGCTACACGTGTGTATGTGAGCAGGTAAGCCACCAGCTGCAGCAGGAGGCTCCTGATGCTTGAACTGACCTTAAACGCAGGAAAGACTGCAGCCAGGGGCTAGCTCTAATCACCATCGCACCGTCACCTTCAATAACGTGCCTCTGCTTGAGCAGATCCAGCACTCACGCAGCAGCTATTAAAACAAAATTACTTTAATAGAATTTCCACATTCCTTCCGTGCATGTATCCCAGTGTAGTGTACAACCACCGAGCTCTACTGTAAGAGCTCGCAGCATGAAAACAGTGGCATGTTATAAGGTGTGACAGATGCAAGAGGCTGGCAACGCTGGGGCTAGAACACAGTCAGGGTGCTAGCCCTCGTTCTATCGTGCTGTGCTCCTCTGTAAGCAGACAGTATTTCACTCAGACCCATGGGTAGAGTATGTTACTGGGGAAAAAAAAAAAAAAAAAAAAAAAAAAAAAAGGAAAAAAGATGCTGTTGTTGGTGGTTTTGGTTTTTTTTTTTTTTTTTTTTTTTTTCCTGTTACCTGAATGAGAGGCGCTCTGACCAATAAAGGCTGTGGGGAGATATCCCTCAGCTGGCATTTAATATTCAAAGTGTGCAATATCTCAGGCTGACACTGTGAGAACAGACCTTGATGACAGCCAGTGATCAGGTGAGATCACATAAATTCAGACTGAATTATCTGGGCTATTGAAAAAGGCTCTAAGGGGCAGGATGAAGGTACTGAGCAGCTAGGCTACAAACACAACCAAGAAAACTGAGTGTTTCGCTGAGTAAAGGCTCTGTAAGGCCATGACAACTGCAGGGAGATAAACCGCAGTCCTGAGAAACAAGGTAACTCATAATGTGGCTCATATTGCCACCCTGTCCGGGACACAAGCGTAGAGCAGCTCCGAGAGCCAGGAGGAGTTGCTGCCCCTGCCATAGAGGTTAAGTGACCCTGAATAAGTTACTCAGACTTCCAGCAGATCAGCCCATATGATGAGGGTGACATGTGTCTCAGAGTTGTTTGAGGAATTAGCTCCCTAACATTTGCAAAATGATTTGAGATCCCTCTGCAGAGGGTGCTGTAGAAGGGCACACTTATTATTGCAGTCATAGATTTTAACTATGGGAAAGAAGCTCCTGCAGGAATACACTGCTATGAAACTTAATGCAGCTGTTAATCCTGGAAGGCTCTGATTTGCAGAACGAAGTGCAGAAAGTGCAAAGCGTTCTGCTGTGAATAAAAATGACCCTTTACACACACTCCAAAGCTTTCAGTACTGTAAAGCCATAGCGCATCACACACATTTCAAGTACGAAAGGAGTGTTTATGCTCCCAGATGGCCAGCAGGCCACCCCACCAATCTGACGGGCTCAGAAGTGAGGAAAATGGAGAGGCAATAAAGCAAAAAGCAGGCTTATGGACAGGCAGGGCAGGGAGGGACCCAGGATCTGAAGTGCAGCGGTCTTTGCGGAACGGGACAGGGATGCCCTAGCACAGGAAGCACGGGTAATAGCTAGCAGAAATATGAGGGGCCTCCATTTTCAGAGGCACTAAATCTAATGAAGATCCATACTGACAATCTGAGCCTTTCTCTACCTTCCCCTTTTCTCCTTCCTGCCTGTGTCATTTCCTTGGGGAAGATTTCTGTTCTTGTTCACCTCTGCTGTGATTCCCTTGAAGTCTCAGCTGTTCCAGAGAAAGTAAATAGGGTTTAAAATTAATTATCAATTAAAATGAGGTTAATCAGCCCCAGACTTGTCATCTATTATCCTTGTAAGCGAGACAATCCTGTCCCCCAACAAGGAACAAGGCCAATAAGACTCAGCAACAAAGCCTGTTCCCTCGTGACCTTTGCTATGTTTAGGAGGAACAGCTAAAATAAGCTCTAATCCTCTGCCAGGCCAAACACTGTGGAGAACAACTATATTTAACCCTTCTGATGCACTGCGTATGCCAAGTGCCTGGACAGCAGAACGCGTTTCTTGTCCTGTACAGCTTGTATTAGTGACGAATACTCACGGGGAAGGGACTTCCATCATCTTAGCACGGAAGCAGTTAACTTGTCCAAAGCCCTTAGCAACTCCGTCAGAACATTTCATACTCCAGATCTGTTGGTGCTGATGGGAGCTGCTGCCTTATACAGCCTTTAATACAAGCTCTTTGTTCCAAATGCCTTCTGTGTTTACTGGGGTGGTTTCCCCATTCACATGAACAGGACCGTGCAGGCAACTCGCTAGGGAACCAGAGAGCCTGAATTCGCTTCCTTGCTACTTTAAATTGTTAGAGAAGTAAGAAATCTCAGCAGTGAGCAGGCAATGTATGAAATGTAACACCTTCCCAGACACACAGCAGAGATGTAGCATTCCCGAGCTGTGACCTGTGCAGATGATTTATCTGCCTTAATACCCAACAAATCTTTGAAGGAAACACTTCATTTTTACCTATCAGCTTCCATATCTGTAATGTGGGAAAGTATGTAGCACAGTAAAAAAAAAAAAAAAAAAAAAAAAAAATGTTTAGTGTCATTAAACAGAAGACAGCTATGAATGCAGAACATATCTGCGTTTCAGGGTTCAGACTTCCACATGCTAACCTGAGGATAGGCACAGGCCTGTAACAGGAGGCCTTGTGCAGTCCCAGGGCTCCCTGAGAAGAACCGTGGCCTAACAATTTCTGTGATTTCTGTGAGTCTCCAAAGCTTGCCTTAGAATTTTATTGCTTGCTACAAACACGGAGAAAGAGACTTCCAGAGGCACAAATGAGTTAATAAAACTCAAATCCTACTGAGTTGAAAAGGCATCATGAGCACTTGGTTCCCTTTGCATGTTCAAAATCTCCCAGAATCAGACTTGAACCTTGGACCTTTAACACAGGATTAGAAGGTTTTTCTGATTTTTCACCGATTTTTCTAAGGCTGTTGCCTGCTCTTCCTTGCATTCAAAACCATAGAAATGAAAAATACATGTCCCTTCTCCAGCATCTCTTTAGCCTCTGGTTTCATTCTTTTTTTTTTTTTTTCTCCTCCTACTTTAAAGTAATCCAGCAGTGTGTGTGTGTGCATGCACTAAACTTCACTCTCGAAATACATATTTAAAAACAAAAACAAAAAACAGAACAAAAACAAACCACGAGAACAATTTGTTCCAATCTGCTTCTGCAAGTTGTTAAGAGGGAAGCTCAGCTGTTACTGCCCTAATGGGCTTCATGCAAAGAGTTTCCTGCCAAGAACTGCCACAGAGCTCGAGCCTTCGCCTTTGCTAAGGCTTGTTGTGTGTCTTGAAATGACCGGAGCTGGTCTGTAGGATCTGGAGAGCCTCACAGCAGAGACTGTGAAAGCAACAGACTCCAAGACTGGAAAAACTTGATGCTCAGCTATGCACAGGGTGGACCTGGAGTCTGTTTGTGACGCACAAATGCTATATAGAAGACCAGGGGAACTGAGTGCCAAAGGAAAGGTGTGGAGTCAATTAACGGGATGGGAAAGGAACAGATTCTCTAGGCTTCATCAGTACAGTACTTTGACCCTTCTGTAAGATGGCAAAGGCAGCAAAGAAAGAAAGGCAATATGGTTGTGAGGCCTTGTGTGAGAATCACACGCGTGAAACCCCATGTGGGAACATGTTTGCCTGCTGTGATTTTTTCTCTAAGAGGCCTTTGATAGGACACGGAAACACGTGTTGTTGGAAAGTAGCCTTACTGTTTGGCTAAACTTTGTTAAAAGAAAAATTTGCTTCAGAGAAGCTTTGACACGATAACAGAAGGTTACACAGTAGGAAAGTAAAGAATTAATCTTTGCAGGGATTTCCAGCAAAGAACTTCTGGGGAGCCCAGGATTTCAGCATCAATGATTTCCCTCAGAAAGGTTTCTCAGCTAACAGATTACAGCCTGGGACCTGAGTTTTGCCTTGGCCTCAGTGGGACATGTGAAACATCTCCTGATTTTCTGCCAAAGACCCTCTACTCTCAGAATTCCATCCGTGAGTAGCTGCTTTACAGGCCAGTCGGGTCCACCTGGCTACCTCACTGGACCCAGAGCTCCAGTTCACTGGAGTTCCAGAAGCTGTTCACTGCTTCTTTGTAGAGCAGGACTCACTAAAGTTACAGTAAAAGTCAACTTCTGTCCGTCTTCTTAGAAGAGGCACGGAAACGGGTCCATGTTGGAGGGTGGCTGCTCAACGTCTGCGAGCAGGCATTACCTTCATTCTCTCCTGGGCACCCAAAGGGGACGTCAGAATCTGCCTCAGAGGCAGACACATGCAGCCACCTCCTAATGATCTCAGCTAACTGCTGCGCTGGGGATCACAGGGGCTGGGAAGCAGATGTGCACTCTTGGAATCCCACTGTGGCTTGGATTTCTGTATCCAGTTACTGTCTCAACAAAGACATTTGTAAAATGAAGCTGTCTTCACCCTCCCCCTTCTCTCTTGCTGCGTTACTGGTATCTATTTTTAGTTGTCTTATTTTTTTTTTAAGTGTTCCATTTAGAACATTTCGCTATGTTCTTTGCCACAGTTCTTGAGGCTTCAGGATGCAGGCAGGGTGTACCTGGCTTCTCTCACGGAAAAACTGGAAAGTGCTTCTCACCGACTTACAGAGAAAGTCTTATCATTGTTAGTAAACTGGATAACTGCAGGAGAGCAAATCCCTTCTGATCTGTATGCTCTTGTGTAGTCTTTTCTAAATACCAAATATTGCATTGCTTTATTTATTCTAGTCTAGCCAAGATAATTCCTACTCGCCTATGCACGTGGACATACACAGAGATCTATTTCCGCTGGTACAACATGGAAGATTTATGCTAACCACTGAAGCTGAACAGAAACAGTCTGTTACGGATTGGTACTGGCACAACAGCAGTTACAGCACAGACTGTACATGTGTATCACTATTTTGTAAGGAAAATCAGTTTCGTGTGCAGAAGAAAGCCCAGAGAGCAGGATGGAGCTGGGGGACCCTGTCTGCCTGCCCCTCTGCCGCCCTGGGATTTGCTGCTGGCTGTGACAAGGTGTGGGATGCCCTCTAGTGATGCAGTGCTCGTATCTTCAGAAATATATTTTTGCTTCACGTGGACAGAACAGCAGCTGGTGGCCCAAGCAGGGCAAAGCAGCTGAAAACAGCAGCAGTAACACCAGCACGTCCTAAGCCCTGGGGAGGAAGAGGTGCTGGGCTCATGTCACCCAGCTGCTGCAGGTCCTGCTTTTTGGCCAGGACTGCATGGAGCCAGTGCTGGCAGGGTGCAGAAGCAGCCTCACACAGACCACGTCCGTCAGAAGGAGTATTTCTGCGACAGCCACCTAGCAGAAGGGAAACTAAGGGAAGGGTGGCCTGAGCCTGCTTAACCCCGAGTTAACAACTGGCTCTGGCAGAAAGTCTTGGCTGGGAAGGTGGGTTGGAAAGATGGGCCTCTTGTGGGCGGGAACGCAAGAGCAGGGGTGCTGGGTAAAGGTAGGAAGGCTGCCGGAATATTGCAAGGGATGAGGAAGCGGTAACCTAGTGCTTGAGGGCTCAGCAGGGCACAGAGTTTAACCGCAGATCAGCCTTCAGTCTTTCGGGAGCTGATGTCAACACGACTGCAATTTCTATGTGTTTACTATGCCTCTCACTGCCATCAGACAGGTGATGATTCACAGGCACTGGTTACTGCTAATCAAGGGACACGCCTCATGTTGAAACCTATTCACTAAATCCCAGTTTCTTCTGGCTTTTGAGGATCACAAGATAATACTTGCTAAACTCGAGGCGTTCACTCAGGTAAACCTGGCCAAATTAGAGTTACTCCATCTGTCTTCATGTGCAGCAGAATATTTTCTTTTCAAGGGGTTCCAGAGCAGCTCAGAAGAGCCAGGACCAAGTGGGCTGGCGCATGTGCTCGTACGACTGGATCAGCTCCATCGCAATTATTTGATTCCACAAGAGGTCACCAACAATCTGGGCCCTTGCGTCTGCCAGGATGCAGCAGAGAGGCCGCTGCCTCCTCCTTGGCGCCGGGAGCAGCATCGCTGTGCCAGACGTGGGGCAGAAGATCGCTTCCTGAAAGCCGAGTGTCCAGCTGCACGGCCTTCAGAAGGTGTGACAGACACACAGCATCAGGAGAGCACTGCGGACGGCGGCTGTTAAGGTTCATCCTCACCCAAACTGGGATGAAGTCAGTTCTAAGATACTACAGCCCAAAGAGGTATGTGCACGCAGACCTGCACTGAAATAAATGTCTGAACAAATCAAAACTACTTTTCTCATCTTAGTTCACGGTGTAAGTAGTCTGTTGGTTTTGGAACCACAGTAGAAGAAACAAATTAGACTTGCCTCCATGTAAGATGAGCAGTAACAATTTCCCACTAATCCATAAGATCTGAAATCCATCAAGCAGACTCTCTTACATCATACAAATAACGGCAAAAAACTTGGTGACATTCATCATTTTCTTTTAAAATGTCAAACAGAAGCGCAAGACTGATAGCCCAGCAATGCTGCTGCTGCTGTCAGCAACTCATTTAATCAATGTAGATGTTAATTCTAATAATGACTTGGACTCCATTTAACTTCAATTACATGATTGTTTTTTTCTCAGTAAAATTATTTGCAAACCTGAGCAGAGCACAAGTGCTTTGTATTTGATATTTTCTTCCTCCATCCTGAACCTTTTTCTCTGCCACTTACATTTTTGTTTAGCATATAGATTATCTGGCTGAGTTCTAAAAAGCTGAAGCACCATCTGCTCTGGTACTGAAGATCCGACGGTACATTTAACTCTCAATAGCCACTTGCCCCAGATTCTTGGTTAAGATTCTGCCCACGGATAATATTCACAGCACGTTGGTTGCATTGCCACCTTCTTTCCCCTAGACATTGGTGTATTTCAGTGACACTATGAAATGTGAAATATTACTATTTTTGACACATCTTCTATTCTTGTTCTTTCAGGTCTTTCATCCCCTACCACACAGCTTCCTTACTTTAACACCAATAATCCAAACCAAACTGCAGTGTAAGTCAATAAGGAAAATTGTTCCAGACCTTGTATAATAAGAGAAAATAAATTAGCTGGTATCTTAGCTGTTCAGCAGCTTACACAAAAGCAAATAAAACACTGTTCTTCATGATTGTCAGGGTATGTAGGGATGGGATCAGGAAGGCCAAGGCGC
>VXAV01008416.1:24556-42661 GCA_013399715.1 Alectura lathami | reverse complement strand
TTTTTTTTTTTTTTGGGTGGGGGAGGGGATTTCTCATGTAAGCGTAAAAATTGCTCCAGGAAATTTTTGGTGAAGAATTATTTCAATTTTATAATGCATTTGTTTCAATAATCACTGTGGCCCTTATCTTTATCTCCTGAATTAGAACAAACATAGACTTTGCTACAGTAACAGACTGAAGTATGATGTACTCAGCTTTTAAACTACAGTCTATCAGATTATAGTAGCGGGATTAACCATCATTACTATTTGATTTATTTGAACAATTGTGGCTAAAGGAAACATACAGCTCTAGTGTTTTGTGCTTATGCTTATGCCTTACTTACTGTGCATTTTGGCAAACCAAGAGGTCGCATTCCTTTTCAAGTTACATGATTCTATGAAGGTGAAAATTAGAATGGAGTTTAAAATGGAAAGGAACAAAGAATTCTGTCTTCCCTCAGAAATCTCTTAAAATGAAAGGTATTTAAATGAAGGTCCTGTGCCTTCTGCTTATAGCAGAAGACTAGCTGCAAAATTAAGCTCCCTATGTAGGCTGCATTTCTTAAATTTTAGAAGTGCTTGAGGGGTGATTGGATCATGGGTCCATTGTCACTGACACAAACTAGAAAAATTAACACAGAGAACCATATCTACAGCTGACATAAATAAACTACACTCAGTTGAAATCTGTTGCTCTATACCAACCCAAAAAAGTTACAAATCTGATCCAATAAAGTATAGGAGGAAAAGTTCAACTGTGTAAGAGGTCCGTATTGCAGCAAACCTTTCTGGCTTGGCAGTAAGAAAGCTTCTTCAGAACGAGCTCTCTCTCCAACTTTGTTTTGGCTCCAGAGAATAATACCGCAGTGCATTACATCCCCGAGGCCAAAGGTTTAAAAATAGTTAATCAATTTAAAGGACCACCACTGACATGGGGCTTTCTGTTTGTTTTTGGCTTTAGTTTGCTTTTGCGTTGTTTTTATCCCTTCTATATCCTCTGTCCAAGGTTGGCTTTCAAATTTGTAAGAAATCCAAAGTTCAATCTATATTTGGTTTTCTCTGCATTTGCAATGTCTACTTCTTTTTTTGTCTGTTGAGTAAGGTATTGGTTTCATCCTGTCTCTAGAATCAAAAGAAATCCTTGCCAGCCTCCCAGTAATCAACACAATACGGAGCATAGCTGGAAAACTTGCACAATAGAAGAAAAGAACTGTTGAAGTTGTGTTGCATTTTCTTATCCAGTTTTTAAGGAGGGACAATTTGATGTTAATAATGTGAGTGTGTATTTTTCACTAGGATTAATTACTCCTCTAGATGCATTTTTGGGCTTTCGCACGCACATTCTGATTTTCCATGTTGCTGAGCACTGAATCAGAACCATTGCATTCTCAGGTGCTGGGAGTACATAACCTAACCAGCTCTTCTCAGAACTCCCTTGGACATAGGGGTGCACCTCATCCATTGTAATGCCAAACATTATAATGCATGCCTTGCTCTTCACATCACCTACCAGATACATAAGTCATCTACCAAGTCCATCTTCCAAGCAGCCTGACACCTCAGCCATTGCATACAGGTTGCAAGTAGTGTCTCACACATCAGAAAAGAAAAAACTAGTTTCTTTTTAAAATGACTCAGGGAGACGGACATACGTAGGCTCAGCACTTTGAAAACCAGGCCACTTATTTAATCATCTAAATGTGGATTTTGGTTTCTATTGTTAAAAATCTAGGCCACAGAATACGGACCATTTTCGCTGGGACATCCTGGCTGCTTTTTCAGTGCTCTAGCAAACAGAGCAGCCATAAATCTGGCTGGGTTTATGGCTGTTTTGCATAGAACAGAACTACAGAAAGCACCTGGAGAACACTAATTAATCAGTCCATATGTATCAAATGGCTTGACATTGTCTTTTTTAATCGTCAGATTGTTCAGATAAATTGATCCGTACATTTTAATGTGTGCTGTATGATAGACAAGGACAACTGAAGAGCAAATTTCTCTGTATTCTTGTCTTTTCACTACTAAGTTCCTACTTTTCTAGGAAAAATTCCTTTTCCTTTCATTTAAACAAAACTACTCCTCTTGAACTTCTGGTTGCAAATCAGTGCCAATATATAAATGATGTCGCCTTTAAGAGCCTGTTATGACTAGATAGCAGAGTATATACTTCATTGTCACAAAAGAGTACATAGAACAAATCATTCTCTGCTTTTCAGCATCGGAAAAGGTGACTGTGTAAGTGGAGATATTCTGTGATGGCGGAGAAGATTAAGAGGGTCTGTCACACAGCTGAAGGTTCAGTAAGGCATTCTTACTGTCCTTTCAATGATGGAAGATATTCATACACACCCGTATGGTCTAAATACATATGGTCACATTCTGAGAAATGGTTCGCTATTTTGCACTTGCTTGACCATCTCTTTATCAGTCATTTGCAATCATTTAACTGTACCTATTTACTCTGCTCACGTGGGGAAGTCTGATTTGACAAGTACATTCATTGCACGCACAAGGGTTTCAGGTGAAAACTTTTAATCTGAACAGACCTTTACCTTATTGTACATCATGGGTAGCAGACAGCCCTGCCATTGAACATATCATTTATATAGACAGAAACTGGTTAGGAAGTAAGCCAAATCACAGAGCTATACATTGAAATGCAATAGATGTAGTCTGACTACACAACAGGCATATTCTGTGCTGTGAACAGTCACTTCACAGTTACTTCATTTTCCACTTTGAGGCAATCCTTCCCTAAAGAGTATTTCCGTGCGAATATATTCACAATAGAAATAGGCATAATAAACAATAGGTAGCAATAAATCATATATAAAACATAAAAATATTATAACAAATTGTACGATTTTCTGAAAATGTATTCTCACTGCAATATACTGCCGGAGACTTTAAAGAGCTAAAAATCTATTTATGCTAATTATTTCTGTCCCTAGTGGAGAAGTCAGCTGGGAATTGCCACAAACATGCATATGGCCTGTGTTTTCTCCTCTAACTCAGCTGTTCAATGGCCTTCCCATAGGGGCTAGTATTTGAGTCACCACTACTACAAAAGGGCATTTATTAACATAGAGGTAGCATTCACATGTTGCACCAAGGACACTTCATTTATTCAGACATATAGTTAAAGCAGCTGCCTCCCCACAGATCTAGTAAACCAATTTGCAGCACGTATGCAGTAAGTCTCTCTCGTGTAGGGAAAGGTTGTCCCACTATAAAGGTGAAGTTCAGAAGGAAAAGGACGGAAAGATGCACCCTAGAATTGGTTATATGTTTCAATATGAGCTCTATGTTATTCTTCATCACCTTGAATAATACTATATAGCTCAAGTAACACTACTGGAATGCAAATACATTGTAATAATTTGGATAATTATACGAGCAAATCCAGCCCAGTTTTGTATAATCTTTGGAACATTATACTGCACAGCGAAAAGATATTCTGCCAGCTGTAATTCCAAGATCTGCATTCAAAATATTCTTACTATTTTGAGAATTCAGCTATTAATATCTATATGTATATTTAATAACATGCTACTCTTAGCATATGTTAAAAAATCCAAGTCTTTTTGACAGTAAAACTGACATAAATTTAGTAGTTCAGCTTTTGTGGGGAAGGCTGAGGTCTAAAATAACTATGGTGTCACAGGTTAAATTCCTTCCAATGTACCTGATAACCAGCTTTGCTGATCATCATCTGGAATTCTGGGGACAGAGAGAATGACGAATTTAATTCCTCCTTTTCTGTCTTTCCCAAAATATGTGTTGCATCAGGAGACAAATCCTGGGTAAGGTGTTTCAACTGTAAGCATACTACTAGTAAAAACTCAGAATGTCTCGTTATTAAAACAAATCCAAACTCTTAGGGGAAAATATTAATTTGGGCTTTGAAGATTTTAATTTTCAGCTATGTAAGTTCTCAGCTGTTTTCTTATTATTTTTTAACATCCTAATTATAAAGTAGGAATACTATTATAGCGAGGTGCAATAAGCATAATATTCTACCATTGGGTAATATTTTGAAATATTCTATTTACTATTTTACTGACTAATCTTTCACATAGTTCTGATTAAATTCTCTTTACTGAATCAAAATACTTTCAGCTTCTTAATTTGTCCTCAAGCTTGTGGAAGCATATATAATTCCAGAATTAAAAGGAGAATTTTAGGAGAGAGATGAATCTCCATTAATTTTATGGGCATAGTTTATCAAGTGGAAAAAATACTGAGCATTTAAAATAAATTAAATTAATTTTGCCTTCATTTCTTTTTCTGCTTAGAATGGTGATTTAGCAATAAAATAATTATACATTATAATATAGTGCCTGCTACAACCTCTACGCTGGTATAAGTACACAGAATACCTATTACACCACAGCTCTAATTTTACATAAACTGTATTTTCCAGCACGGATTTGTTATGTGTTAACCACAGGTCCACGTTGCTTAAAAGAAAATATATTTCACAGTGAAGTCATCAGAAATTAGTCCAATAAGAAAGGGTACGAAAAGCGATAATGGAGGAGGAGAAGCTCCCTGGGACAAGTTCAAGTGTTGAAACATCATTCTTGTTCTTATACATTTATTTTTCTATATCACAGAATCACAGAATCATTTGAGTTGGAAGGGACCATTAAAGGTCATCTAGGCCAAGCGTCCCTGCAGTGAACAGGGACATCTACAGCTGGATCAGGTTGCTCAGAGCCCTGTCCAACCTGACCTTGAAGGTCTCCAGGGATGGGGCATCCACCATCTCTCTGGGCAATCTGTGCCAGTGCTTCACCTCCCTTATCATAAAAAAGACTTTTTAATTCTATCCAGTCTAAATCTCCCCTCTCTCAGTTTGAAACCACTTTCCCATGTCCTATCACAACAGGCCCTGCTAAATAGTCTGTCCCCTTCTTTCTTGTAGCCCCCCTTCAGATACTGAAAGGCTGCTATCTGGTCTCCCCAGAGCCTTCTCTTCTCCAGGCTGAACAGCCCCAACTCTCTCAGCCTGTCCTCACAGGGGAGCTGTTCCATCCCTTGGATCATTTTTGTTGCCTTCCTCTGGACACGCTCCAACAGGTCCATGTCCCTCCTGTACTGAGGACTCCACATCTGGGCTCAATACTCCAGCTGGGGTCTCACCAGCACAGGGCAGAGGGGCAGGATCACCTCCCTTGCCCTGCTGGCCATGCTTCTTTGGATGCAGCCCAGGATGTGGTTGGCTTTCTGGGCTGTGAGGGCACCCTGCTGGCTCATGTCCAGCTTGTCATCCACCACTACCCCCAAGTCCCTTTCAGCAGGGCTCTGCTCAATTCTTGCATCTCCCAACTTGCAGAGATAGCAGGGGTTGCCACAACCCAGGTGCAAGACCTTGCATTTTGCTTAGTTGAAGCTCATGACATCAACCTGGGCTCACTGCTTCCGCTTGTCTAGGTCTCTCCGGAGAGATCCAATGTACATATAATGGCTCTATTTTTAGCTCAGGCAAAGTTAGCCTATTCACAGCAAGGTATATAGCTGAATACTTCTAATTAGAAGGCATGTTTCTGTTTTTAACATCCACAGTCACCTATTTCCACAATGTGTGGGGGTTGTCCCATACTGAAAGATATGAATGGCAGTATAAATAGACATTAATGTTAAATCCAGATACCATTGTTCCAAATGTTTGAAATGTCTGCTTCATATCTACATATATTAAATGTCTATTGTTCTAATGTTAATAACATCTATACTTCCTAATCAGTTGTTGAGTTTATATAGTTAACAGTCCTTACAGTCCTTACCCACTATAGTAATCTTGTTCTAGTCGTAACATTCAAATGGTATGAAGGAGAGAAGCTTCACAGCTTTTATTGGACTAACTGACATCATGGGAAAGAAGCTTTGGAAAATATAAACCTTCAGGTTGTTTTCATCCAGATATCAGCAACTTCAACATTTTGAATGGATGTTAGCTAATTGACTAACATGATAGTAAGCAGAAGATAACTTCTGTATTTATTTTAACAAAGAAACTTGAAAAGAGTCTAAGTTGAGCTCATTGTCTGTAGCATTTATTATTGCTTTTTAATGCCACTCCACAAGTTCAAAGCTTTAAACATATTAAAAGACAACATATATTTCTAGCTTGGGTTTGAACACATATTATTCAGCACTTGTTAGCTAACATGGATTTATTTTTTTTCATTGAATTACTTACTCACTGTAACTGCAGATTCTTGTTTACTGGGAAAAGGTTAGGAAATCATGAAAAAACATAACATACCTTAATGTTACCTCATTAAACTGTTTAACCATACTCTCCCTGGTATATTGACTTTAGAAAAGGAAACATTCTCTGTTCCACTGGCAAAATCTTGATCAACATACAGTTTAATATTAAGCAATAATAATAATTCCTGCTTTTTTTTTTTCTGCACATTTTTGGTTTTCAAACTTGTGATAATCAACCTTATATTTAGATTCAATTTTTGTAAGAGATGCTGTCTTGGAGCACTGAAGTTCAAAACAGAAGGGTGCCAGACCCAAATCCTACACTGTGTGATAGTCTGAAAGATTATCTTCCACATTGCAGTGATTCAATTAGGCCAGAAAGTACCGCAGCCCCTGATGTGTGTGTGGTAACACTTTGAAAGGACTGAAACAGTTCCCAATAGCTTCAAAATTGTCCAGTACAGAGTAGGTGCTGTGTGGGCTTTTATCCTCCTACAGATAACGTCAAGCATATCTACTGCTGTGTGCATTCTGCAGCCTTGATAAGAGAAAGAAGAAAACTTTGCAGGACTACAAAACACAGTTAAATCCAGAGCTTCCTCTCTATCTACTGGTAGATATTTGGGATTAAAATAATGCAACTCCAAGGTATTTTGATAGCTTCATAGATATTCAGGCCATAAATGTACTTGGAATTTTTTTTTAAATTCCCGAAAAAAAAAAAAAAAAAAAAAAAAAAAACTTTAACAAATACATCCATAATATGTTTAATAATTACACTACTCTCAAAGACCTTAAAATGCAACCATAGTATACAGCGACCTGAGAGATAGGTCAGATAATTACTGTGCAATGCCAGAGAAAACTTCAGGCAGTAAAAGTTGTTGCTGTTTTTCTGTTAGTGGTGATAATGCAGCACGTTTAAGTTATATAATGTGTTTATATGTCAAATTAATCTTCTCCATAACACATTCCTAGGAAAGCACCTTTGTTTCTATGTATCTTCTAATTCACTGAGAATCATCCCTCTATGTTGTTGTTAGTATTCTGCATTAACTATGTAACATTATGGAAGGTGACTTAAGTAAAATGACCTGAAGTACTGCAATACATTTCATGACCTTGAAAACATCACCAGAGGTAGAGAAACAAAGCAATTTCTCAAAAATGCCCACCTATTCTTTACTTTTGTTTTGTTTTATTTTGTTCTTGATACATTTTTGTGTAAGCAATTTGAAGCTCTTTGCCAGCACTGTTGATGCAGAACAATAACATGTTTTATATCAGCAAATTAAACACACATGTAGTATAACAGGAAGAGGATTATCCATATTAAGAGGCTAAAGTCCACGATAGACTTCTTTAGCTCCTGAAGGTTTGCCTTGATTGTATGTTTTCCTTATCAGTGAAGGAAACAAGTTCCTATGTCCCCAACACTCCTTCCAACAAACACTTATTTATGCTACATGTATAGCTGCTTGAGGAGGATTAAAAGCTTTGAGGAGGTTCTTTATTGTTGTTTTGTTGGTTTTTTTAACTGCATGACTTCAGGGACCTGGGTGAGAGCCTGACATCCTAGCCTGAAGTAGCATGGCAGAAATTGAACAGTGAGGTTGCAATGAACAGGAGTGGGCAGGAGAGGGAGGAAGCTCAGCTGAATAATATAGCATATAGCTTACACGGGGAGTTTATGGCCTCATTTCCAGAATCCAGTGCCTGGCTGTGTGGGCACCATCAGTCTCTGTAAGCTCTGTTTGCCCCAGCTCCCTGTGGGCATGCCTATACTGGCCACACACCTCACTGGTCTGCCCTGACTCGATGTCCAAACTTGTCCTTGACCCGCCCCACCACTATGGACCTGCCTGATGGTCTCACTGTGCCTGACACTGATACTGCGACCAGACCTGCTCTGTTGCTTGTGCTGGGGCACCGTGTTGCTGTGTTCCATTTGGGTGAGGGCACTGCCCTGCTGGCCATGCTGCCACTCCCAACTCCTGGCTCCCCAAATTGTTGAATAGCCAGCCTTGCTCTTCCTTGACATCCAGTTTTACAACAGCTTAAACAGATACAAGTTATAGTTTGAATGGCCCATTATTGACCATGCAATCCTTTCTGTCCCTTACCTAAGCTATGGTTCTCATCTAACTTTGTGTGGACCTTCTTCCAGACATTACAGCAGCTCCAAAAATCATTGTTTTTGAAGTTGATTTTGGTTCTGTTTATTCAGATTTTGGTTTGGTAGACTCAGGTTTTCAACTTCATGAACAGTCTCAGTTTGGAAGCAGATAAGATTTAATTTTGGTGTAAGAGACCAGATGAGCAGAAGAAGTTCTTAAGGCTGGTTAGTCATATCTTAGCTCCCCAAAGCTGTGGTGAATACCTAGGCAGGAATGAAAGTCATTTGGTCTTTAATCGAACCCAGTCATTTGTCATGAAAATGAGCACGAAGAAAAGAAATTGAATTTATTGCCTGACAGTTAAGAAACTTCTGTTCAAATTAATATTTACTTAGTTATTGAAAACAGAACAGCTGTGATAAAAGCTCCTACCTATGATTTTTATAATCCTAAGTAGAAGGTTATGGTAGTAACACATAGGGAAAGAGAGTTGGTTTAAAGAATGCTTCTGAAAAGAGCAGGAAATATAAATTAAAAGTAAATACCCTTATTGTTTTCTTTTTTTCCTGCCAAAACTCTTTAACTAAACTTGATCCAACCTCATAGACTATACCAATCAACATGAAATTGTGTTCTTCAGAAAAATAAAATTTCATTCATTTTTTCTCAGTACTTTCAAGATTTCAGCGCAGCCGCGATGACTCTTCTTAGATACTTCATAGATTTTTTCATCCCAGAGTCCCGAAGGAAGTAGCTGATGCAGTCGCCAAGACACTCTCTATGATATTAGAGAAGTCACTGAAGACAGGTAAAGTCCCTGGTGACTGGAAAAAGGGCAATGTTACACTCATTTTTAAGAAGGGTAGAAAGGAGGAACCAGGGAACTACCGTCCTGTCAGCCTCACCTCTGTGCCGGGGAACATAATGGAATGATCCTCCTGGAGGTTGTGCTAAGGCACATGTAAGACAGGGAGGTGATGCGAGACAATGAGCATGGCTTCACCAAAGGCAGGTCCTGCCTGACCAACCTAGTGGCTTTCTACAATGGCGTAACTGCATCGGTGAACAAGGGAAAAGACACAGATGTCATCTATCTGGATTTCAGGAAGGCCTGTGACACGGTCCCCCTTAACATCCTTCTCTCTAAACTGGAAAGAGATGGATTTGATGGGTGGACTCTCTGATGGATGAGGAACTGGTTGCTAGATCACACCCAGAGAGTGGTGGTCAATGGCTCAATGTCCAGATGGAGATCAGTGACGAGTGGTGTCCCTTGGGGGTCTGTTCTGGGACCAATACTCTTCAATATCTTCATCAATGGCATCGACAGCAGGACTGAGTGCACCCTCAGCAAGTCTAAGGATACACCAAGCTGAGTGGTACGGTTGACATGCCTGAGGGTCAGGATGCCACCCAAAGAAACCTAGACAGGCTGGAGCAGTGGGCCCAGGCTGACCTCATGAGCTTCAACAAAGCAAAATGCAAGGTCTTGCACCTGGGTTGTGGCAACCCCTGCTATCTCTGCAAGTTGGGAGATGCAAGAATTGAGCAGAGCCCTGCTGAAAGGGACTTGGGGGTACTGGTGGATGACAAGCTGGACATGAGCCAGCAGGGTGCCCTCACAGCCCAGAAAGCCAACCACATCCTGGGCTGCATCCAAAGAAGCGTGGCCAGCAGGGCAAGGGAGGTGATCCTGCCCCTCTGCCCTGTGCTGGTGAGACCCCAGCTGGAGTGCTGTGCCCAGATGTGGAGTCCTCAGTACAGGAGGGACATGGACCTGTTGGAGCGTGTCCAGAGGAGGGCCACAAAAATGATCCAAGGGATGGAACAGCTCCCCTGTGAGGACAGGCTGAGAGAGTTGGGGCTGTTCAGCCTGGAGAAGAGAAGGCTCTGGGGAGACCAGATAGCAGCCTTTCAGTATCTGAAGGGGGGCTACAAGAAAGAAGGGGACAGACTCTTTAGCAGGGCCTGTTGTGATAGGACTGGGGGAAATGGTTTCGAGTTGAGAGAGGAGAGATTTAGACTAGATATAAGGAAAATGTTTTTTACGATAAGGGAGGTGAAGCACTGACACAGGTTGCCCAGAGAGGTGGTGGATGCCCCATCCCTGGAGACCTTCAAGGCCAAGCTGGGCAGGGCTCTGGGCAACCTGATGTAGATGTCCCTGTTCTCTGCAGGGAATTGTACCAGATGACCTTTAATGGTCCCTTCCAACTCAAACGGTTTTGTGATTCTATGATTCTATGACACTTTCCTCTAGATCAAAGCCTTGCTCACCATCCATTGCTAGAGATGGTGGCTGTGTTACATCATAAGCAAGGACACTGATATGATCCCTATCAAAGTAAACTGAAGTCATTATCCCAGCCTCTTCTCCTTAGTCCCTCTGCAAAATGCTGTCCACATCAAACATGCAGGAAAGCAGCGGGTCTAGTCCTGAGATATATAAAAGGAAGGGCAGTCATTTAGCATATCATATATTTCTGGTTTGAATTTCACCCAAGTGAATATATCACTTGGTCAACCCAGGCAGTAGCTTCTACCAGAGCTGGTAATTGGGCTGGTAATATTCTTTGCAGCCACTGTTCCCAAGTCCAACACAAACAGGACAACCTCAAATCATCAAGTCAGCTGGTTGTGTCAAGATTATGCTGTTGACCTGAGAGGGTTGCTGATCATTTGTATATTCTCAGCTGTTTTTCAGTGGTGCTAAACTTAATCTATTTTTCATGCAGGTTGTTAAAGCAATGTAAACTAGAGCATACAACAATTCTGCATCCTGTGTTGGGCTAGCACTATTTTGTGGCTGATATGACAGTAAATCAGTTCAGAGACCCAAACCAGCACTTAAAAATAATAATAATAAAAAAATTTGGTGTGATTTTTTCTCTCTGAACATTTTCATTCTGCAGGGCTTACCAGGTGCTGGTGCCAAAAGAAAAGGAATGGAAATATCTTTCTGGAGGTGCCAGTGGAGGCAGAACTGTGGCATGCTTACTAACACTGACTTAAACTGTCACAGGACTGTCATCTCTGGGGACAGTAATTTCCAGCTGTAGGCAGTAGTCTTTTAAAAAAACAGTAATTCAATCACTTGTGATTCTGTGACCATAACCTGAGGTTAATGGCTGACATTAAGTATGTCATGGTTAATGTCATAACATAGCTGGCATTCAGTGTAAATGACAGCAATTTTAGGCAACGGGTGTTAGAGGCAAGTAAACATTTCAAGACTAGGTCTTGATCAGGTTTCTTGTTTAGTAGCCATGATAAAATACCCTCTCAGTTTTATTAATGAGTCTGATGGATATGAGTGCTAATGAAAATGGACAGGTAGGTAATGAGGGAGGTGCAGTCAGAACACAGGATTAAAGTCAGGTACAATTAAAGTTCAGCTCCCTAGCCAAACACAGACTCCTCTGGGGCCCTGGGTAAATCATTTATGCACAGCCTCTCAGTCTTTAAAGAGAGGATAATAATATTCATTATCTTCAGTCATACACTTTGTGCGCAGGAGCAGTTTTGGTGGTGCTTTGTTGTTGGTTTTTTTTTTTTTCCTTAAATCTCAGAAGTACTCAGTAGATTATCAATATCCTGATTACAATACTGGGCAGAGCTGGAGCTAGGCAGATGCTGTGTATGTTTCCTCACAGAGCTCCACTAATGTATTTCAGATCTCCTTACCCCTTATCAGCTATGCTGTTCCACTCAAAGGTTAAGACAAGCTGCCAGGAAAGTACCTGCTGCCTAAAGGAGTGATGCCGCATCCTGAGACAGTCAGTGCTGCCCTAATGCCATTCCCAGAGGAGCTGCCTTTAAACACTCTGTCTCCACAAGTGACTTGTAAGACTCACAGACAATGGCAGCACGAATGTCAGATATCCAGACAGGGATTGAGCAGAATACCTGCCCTACCCAAATGTTGTAAAACAGAACCGAAGAGTGCAGACAAATTGTGGTGAAAGGAGCAGAGGGGGAAGTTAGTGAGAGGCAGAGAAACCACAACATCAAGCCATCTGGATTAAAACCAGATCAGTTATTCTAAATTGGTGCTTGAGTGCCAAGTAAGTGAGCAAGAGGAAGAAGGAAAGCTGTGTGTTTGTATAGCTGCATCACAGGGCATTAAGGAAGTGGTGTTTTAATTTCAAGCAGAGCAAAATCTGTGCACAATCTATTAGCTCTGCCTGATATTATGAAGTTGTTACTAAGAAGTCAGGTGTACTTTGGGATATCCCCGTGCACATGTACTGCTGACCAAGGTCTGCATTACAGCCTTTCCAGACCAAAGATGGCAGTTAGTAATTAAATCTTAATGGTTATCTGCTGAGAAGAAAACACTGGGGAGAGTGAGAAACTGGAGTTTAAGAGGATCACTTCTCTATAGAGAGGGAGTTTGGAGCCAGGAAGAGTTACCACAGGCAAAACAAAGACATGGAAGCCAGGCATGAAAAAATAAAAAGCAAAGAGAGTGTGAAGGAGGTGGAGAAAGAAAAGATGTCTGTATTTGAAAAGAGAATAGGTGAAGTTCCTGGGGGAACAGCCAAACAGAAGTAAACTCATGAGCTGCAGCAGTAGCTTAGGTTGTCACACAATGTCACACTGGCAATATACACAGGACTTATCATTTTAGGAAAGCAAGAAGATTTTCTTGTTCTATTTAGCAGACAGTTACTTGTTTATAGCACCACATGCAACTGAGAAGTGAGCTGAAGCACAGCATGCTCATGCTGGCTAAAATTTGGGAAAAGGTAATCTGGAGCAAGGACAAATCTCAAGGATTGAAGTTAATCCTAGGGTTATACAGATTTTATTCAGACTTCAAGGCTTAAAGCACACATGTTCTAGTGTCTGGCCAATGTCTACCCAGGGAGCTTAGCCAGATCTATGACACATGGGTTATGTATACATATATGGGCTTTTAAACAGCTGAGGTTGTGCTGTGCATTGGTATGAAACAGAGTTGCCTCCAGAGCATATTTCATTTTGTATCAAAGTCTGTCCAGAAAACAGGTGACACTCTAATCCAGTTAGGCAGCAATCCATTTCCCCACTTCCTCAGCATTTCTCCACAAGTAATCTGGCTTCTGTCGAAAAATCTGCCTGGTCATCTCTTAAAGGCAAAAGACAAACACATAAAAAGATCTTTTTTTAAACTTTACATCTGCAACACTGTTCAGCTGGTGTGAAATTGCTGTATACTCAAGTGCTTCCACTCACTGTCTGTGAGAAGTGGTCTGGCATGGTTGGCAGCTCCAGGAACATGAGGAAAATGGGAAGGGAGATGCTATTTAAAAGCACTTCACCCAACCGTGTCAATCTAAGACCAGTAAGGGAGATGGAAAGTTTTACCCACAAGCATATACTTACTTGAGAGCAATAGAAAAATTGCACATATTTGATCTATTATGGGTTATATCTTCATGATTAAATCTGGTTCAAATTACCAGCTGTCCTGACAGATCTCAGAGAGAACACCAGTACACACTGCAGCCACGTAATCCACACTCCTTATAAGTGTGGATAAAAGTATCTTGAACTGACCTCCCCAAAGATTTGTAAAGAATCTCGATTCATCTTCTTCCCTCAGTTAGAGCTGTATCAAAATAGCCTCAGGTATGGCAAACATTGCTGTTTTGTTCCTCACTTTAGTTCCAATTTAACCTAACAAAGCTCAGGTAAAGCTCAGTCTCCTTGTGACAGGGCCTGAAAACAGCAGGTGTTTCACCGTCCTTGATGGTTCTCAAACTTGCTGAAGGAAGAAATAGCTAGTGTCATATCTCAGACTAATCCAGCATGCTCAGGAGTGCCCTCTGTCAGTACAGAGACTGATATTTTCCTAAAAAGAAGTTAAAAAAAAAAAAAATCGCCTAGTACTTTAAGGAAGTAAAAGGTAAAAATAACTTCCTTCAGGAAGTAGCACCTAAGAGTAAAATCAACTCATAAAATTAAATAGGAGACAGCCCCTGATTTTGAATCTGTCTACCAGCAAGATCTCTGAGCTGAAATTCCTCATGGACTTAGAGTTGCCATATCATTATGGCCTGATTCCCTCTATAGGCATGGTTTGTGCAGTTACACCAAGTACAGGTATGAATGCATGTGTTTGAATCCACTGGCTCACCTTAACTCTGAAGAAAGGTAGAAAACTCAGAGATAATTTTCTGCAAGTTTCACATAAACGTGCAGCAAAGGCCTGAGGCACCATCTGCAAAATGAAACCTCACTTTATCAGACACCAGAAAATCCACATTTTGGGATCACTGCAGCAAACACCCCAATCAGAGCTCATGAATGACTAGAAGATGCAAACCCATTAACATTGCTTCTCAAAAAGTCTGTTATTCTCAGAAAATCTTGCTCAACGTCACATTAACTCCATAAATATACACATAATGCTAATGCTGTCTGAGCATCCTCTGTTTCCTTTCCCTTTGCAGTTTAGAGTATTGCCAGAAAAAAAAAAAAAAAAGAGCAAATGGCTGCATAAGCACTTCAGGCAGATGCCACATTGATGTTGTGTAATTGAAACAACATGGCCCTCTCAAACATAGGCAAAAATGCTTGTAGCTCTACGTGTTACCTTTCCTTCCCAAATGTGATAGAACAGTTTTACATGTTCGAAGTATATGCAAACTCTGGAATCGTAGGGAAGAGCATAAAGCTTCTAGAAACTGCTAGCCAAATAAATTTGTTAGGGAAAATACATACCAGACAGATATATGATCCATATTCACTGCCATCTGTAAGGCAAATATGAGCCATTTTCCCTCATTGAAGCAGAAATGATCCTGTTTTGCAGTTGATGATCACCTAGTGACCTAGACCCCAATGGCTCAGATCAAGTTGTGATAGTTGATGCTGTTAGGACCACTTCCTTGTCAGACTAATAAATGATAATTTCATCAAGCTTCCATCCTACTCTTTTGAAATAATTACTCCAGGCAGTAACATTCAGACTTAACCAGCTTCCCTCCCTTCTGTGCTGAGTTAAAGGCTACTAAATGCTATAAACTGTGTAGCAGAGCACCCCTAATCAGAATAAACCCTCCTCTATCCCAGAGCCTGGTGAAACTTCCCTGGATGTAAGGTGACATTCAAGTAAGGTGAGATTTACAGCCTCTGTGAATGTTCAAGATCAGTTATGCAAATATTCCCAAGATGTCAACACCCAGATAACAAGAGGAACTTAAGCAGAACCTCCTGAGAAACAAGCCTAGAAAAGCAGTTAGTTTCAAGTTCCCAGCTGAGCTGGGGATTTCCAGATGCAGCCACAGCAGTGCTTATGAAGGGGTCCTGCCAAATGTGTGCCACCTGTGACAACCGCTGACCATATGATGCCGGAGGGGAGGTGAAAGACAAAGTGATGGCTTTTGCAACCAAAACTTCAGGTCCAGATTCATGCTTGCGGTCTGTATGGGTGAATGCAAATTTCATGTATGTGCACAAATTCTACAAATGGATGTATTTCTTGTCCTCTCTCAATTCCAGCACCATGTTAACCTTTTTAGGTAAAAGAAAAATAAGATGGACCCTCTTCTATGCATGTGTCCAACAAAAATGATGACACCAGCTGTAAGCAGGTAGTGACACATGAAGATACATATATGGAAAAGGGTGAAGGTAAGGTTTTAATTATGACATTCTGCAATTGTTTTACAGACCACCTTCCACTCATTTGTGGACACCAGTTCAGTGCACAGCCTGCAGGCTGAAATACTAAAAGACAAAACTGAGCTAGGACACCCATGAAATTCTGGTCTTTTCTGTCAACACAGAAACAGCATCCAGTTTTCATAATACCAAATGGCTTCAGAAAGGGAATACACGTTTTCTTGTTGCAAATTCTGCCAAGATTACCACCCCCTGAAGACCAATTTCATAACCATTGCCCTGCTACAGAAAAGATCCCTCCTATCTGATTCCCTAATAAAACAATAGAGGCACTATGAATAAAAGGTATCCAAGCTTTTTGACTTGTGACAATTTAATTGCTGGAACATGAATCTTCCTGCTTTTCTGTAAGACTGATGAATTTCAGGATGAACAAATTCCTCTTCCTCACCCCTCCTCAGGGGAAAATAAATAAATAAACCCGTATTTTACGAAGCACCTGCATTGTGCTTGAGTGTGCCTGACTTCATGCAAGCAGTCAAACACAGCGTGGTGTGTACTTGCCAGACATGTTCAACCTAATTAGATGGAAACCCAAAAGTTCTGAAATACGAGGACAACTACTTGTCAAATCCCAAACCAGGGGAATCTGTTTCTAGCTCTTCACAAAGCAGCATCACTCCTGCACACCATGAAAGCAGTGAATTAGAGCCTCCATAAAGCATAGGAAGAAGGACTGAGATGGTTTGGAAAGCTCAGCACAGCTTGCAAAAATATCTGAGTACATCAGAGCCACAGGGCTGTTGAGGGGATTGGGGGATTCACCTTCAGTAGGCTGCAATTTGGAAGAAACTGTGGTGTGGAGAGCCCAGAAAAGCACAGGAGTTTTTGCGGCCTTATGAAATTGTAAACCCCACCTAAATGTTTGAAGAATTGCTATGGACAGTTTTGCTGCAGAAATTCCCTGTAACAGTCTGTCAGAAGGTGAAGGGAAGCTATAGATAAATAAAATACATAACACTGTATTAAACACACTTTGTTTTGCTTTGCAAACTCACAATTTTACTGTTAGAATTAGAATTATTTCAATCAAACACCAACAGAAGCCAAAAGCTGGCTCCCAGCTGTGCCTGCATACTCACAGGAACACGTTCTACCTCCTGTGGGGGGGCAGCACGTGTGAGTGCTTAGAAATGATGCACAATCATTCTGCAGCTTGCTCCTCAAGTCTGACATCCCTGCAACGATATCCAAAACACAGGCTGAGTTACCCTGAGCCTGGCAGGACGTGTCAGTGAGATGGATGAAGGCTATCTTGGCCTGGATGAAAAGTCCATGACTGATGGCAGGCGGAAAGTTTAATGTGAGCTCTTACACTGAATGCTGATACCAATTTTAACACTGTTTTTTACTGTTTTCTTTGTTATAAAACTCTTGTAGCTCTTAGGGTTCACTGTTCCAGTCCTGAGCTTTCTTCTTCCACGCAGGCATAAACTGTTACTGGCTGACTGCAGTCACAGCTTTCACGCCCACTTTCGCAACTGCAGAAAGAGCTAACAGCTCTGCATACATGATGTTCGTGGGAGTTTAGGTCTAAACTGGTTTTCCTCCCCTTTAGGCAGAAACATTTCTTCCTCTGAGAATGTCCTTCTAGTTGAATGATTTTAATATCCTCTTCCTAGACTCTGGAAGTTTGGAGTAGATGTTTCTCTCCCTCTCTTTTTTTTTTTTTTATTAACATTTTGCCTGTTTAATGGGTGNGCACTTTTATTTATGTGTGTCAAATTCTACTGCTGTAGAAAGTGTGACATATAGTCTAGTGCAACTTATCAAACATAGGCTGTCTGGCAGTCAATTCCAGCGTAGTGTTCGTCTCATGAGCTGTGACTATGGCCCATACAGTTTGGATTTTTAGATCTCATGGCTGCCCCTGTACAGCTGCTGTTTACAGAACTGTCATCCTCAGCCAGAGGGTGTTAATGCAAACCTTTGTACCCAGTAAACATTATCTTGCAAGAGATTAATCAGGGGAAATAAAACAAGGAATAGACTTGACAAAAAGCCTAGATACTGCAAAATTCTGTGTTTTAAAACAGCATTGAGGCCATATACAGTACACCTCCATAGGCAGACATACATACATAGACAGGTGGGTTGTTTATATAATTAGGTA
>VXAV01008416.1:3136-18330 GCA_013399715.1 Alectura lathami | reverse complement strand
AAAAAAAAAAAAAAAAAAGTGTCGTTGTTTGTGTCAAGTGTTAGAAACACCCATAATTAATGAAAATCATATATAAACACAGCTGGATAAAGATATTCATGCTGCGTAGTTGACACAGTAGTTTATACATTACTGGCATTTAAAAGTGTGCTGTTCCTCTTCGTCTTTACACAGACTCCTTTTGAACATGTGAAACTTGACCCTCCTGCCTGTATAACAAAGCTCTGCCATGCAAGACAGCTCACTGGCACTGACCTGGCACATAGCTGTGAGCTGAGACAGAAATCAAACACAGAAGATTCTTCCTGGGTGAACGGAGGCGAGGAATGTGTTGGAAGTGATGTGAGATGGCCCTATGATGCTCTGCAATAGCCAGAAATATTCTCAGCCCTTTCTGAGAGAAATGGGGAGAGACAGAAGAAACTGATGAGGAAAGATGATATCAGATTAGTCCAAAAGATCTGGATTTTTTTGTCACTACATGAAAGGAGGCAGGAGGGGAAATGTGGTGGGAATCAGCAAAGGATGTGAGATTTAGGACTCTGGGTAGACTCAGCAGGAGCAAGTTTCCCCACAGCACTGCAGATCCACTTGTTTTTCCTAGCAAATAGTATGTCCCTCCTTCTCCCTTCTTCTATCTGCTCCAAACTATGATTTCAGTTAAAATACCACATCCTGTTCCCATCTGAAAAAATAAAAAAGAAGGAAAGAAAGAAAATTAAAACAAAAAAAAAAAAAAAAAAAAAAAAAAGAAAGAAAGAAAATGCAGCACTGGCTTCAAATGGCAATTGCAAATGGAAAAGCTGGATTGGTAACCCACAATGATGGACCTTGATAGCCTGGAAACCCTGACAACTCCTAAGTAAATCACTGTCATTCACTGCTGACCACCACTAAAAATCTTGACTGACACTGGTAGACCAGGAAAAACATGTAAATATTGAGATCCACAGTAAGACCATGAAAGCTAGTAGAACTCTGATTTTCAGCAGACACAGTTTGGTTACAGTTCCAAACTACGGAAACTGGTTGTGCCGTTCAAGCTGTACAGATGTGTTCCTTCACCTCTGGAAATCCTTTTTTCAGCAATACCTTGTCAGGAAAGTGAACAGCACTGATGCAGAGAGTGAAGGTGCTACAGCTGTGTAATGTACAAGGTTTTCGTCTTTATCAATGGGACCAAGGGCATATGCTAATCAATTAATTCCATCAGTAAAATAAGGTATTTTAAACATTAGCAGTGTTTGCCCTTTACAAAAGAAAATAATTCAAGTTTGAATGAGCTTCTTTAATACTATCAATTCGTGATTTGATTTAGTTTTTAAAGTTTTGCTAGAATTATTGAGCTGAATGGAAGCATGAAAAGAAAACACATTTTAAACCAAAATATGGAGACATAATTCTTCAAGGAACAGATTTTTCTCTATACCAAAAGGGGAATTGTTTTTCTAATGTAAGCTGTATTTCCACATAAGAAATCTGTTGTATGGGTGGATATAGTTACACTGGCAGATCATATTATAGTAGGTGCAGACCAGCTCGGTGTGACACATGAAGTATTTAAGTACAAAACCTTAGAACTTTTCCTAATGTTTGTAAAGTGGTGTGAGACACCCAGGTAATAGATGATATAAGAGTCTAAACTGCTGCAAGGTTAATTACTGCTAAAAATGAATTTTTATTAATACAGTTAAAAAATCCTCTGTGATTTTATTATTGCTTAAATCATCTATAATCTTCTAAAGATTCAGCATGGTGGATTTGTGGTATCAAGCTAAAAAGTAGAGGGAGGAGAAGTGTCAGTAATGCTTGGCATGGGCACTCCTCAGATCAGCTCCATACGCCCATTGGAGGCGTCTCCTATGTACCAGGCGAGGACATATGTTCCAGGGGACTCTCAGCTTTCAGACCTCTACTATGAAGAAGCACAAAACAGAGTCAGAACACTGCTATATCTATTTCACTCTTACTGCGCATGTTATATATATTAATGTGAGATGTGTTTTAATTAAGTAGTATTTTTAGCTATTCAGAGTGACTGACTCTCACTTTTTTTTCGGCAATGACATTTATTGAATAACCATAAATTGGCTCCATTTTGAACTCAGAAACAGTGTATGACTATTGCTGCCCTAATTCAAAAAAGTGATTTTCTGCCAGAAAGAGAAGGAATAAATAAGTGTCATCTCCTCATGAACATAAAAGCAGAGGAGGAAACACATATGTGATTTGGAAACAGGATTACTCATAGATTCAGAAGTAATAAATCCAATTACCTTGCTTGATTCACCAATAAATGGAAAAGTAGTATTTGTTTTGTTATCAAATTAAGTTATTCTTTGGAAGTAATCCACTTAAAATAATTGTTTCCTAGCATCAAGCAAAAGTAATCAGTAAAAAAGGAACCTCAGCTGTCTTTCTACTGCTTTCTGCAAAAGGTTTCTCACATGTTTTGAGCATCAGATTATCCCATTATAAACAGCAACAAAGAAATCCAAGGAATTCAGGTAAGTAAATGCTGCTTTTATGACATCTCTTACTCCAACTTAGCATAGTGGTTTGAAAGCAAGAGGTCTCACAAACAAGACTCAGAATAAAATGGTCGTTTGGAAACCCTGCAAGTCAGCTACTGCTGAACTTTCTGTCCTCGGTGACATAATGTTGATTAAACCTTTGACTGTCAGAGCTGAAGTATTCTGAGGTGCACCTTCTGCACAAGGGATGTTATTTTTTGCATGAATAGTACAAAAATATTGGCCATGATGGTTCACCAGTATTGATACAATGAATATGGGCTCATCTATTTCAGGAGTAATAGTTAAGGCACAGGGAAAAGCCTAGAACAAGGAATTCACTGCAGCTACAATGTTTTCCTAAGAATATATGACTTGCCTGAACAGAACTTGTAAATGTAATGTATGGTGCAATATCGGCAGCAAAATGCTTGAAATCTGATCCTTACCTGTTCTAAATCTTTTTTGCAAGGCAGCAATACCCAGTTGTCTTTGAACTCTGAAACTGTAAGGTTTCTAAAGAAAGCTGTCTTACATTGAGTGTTTGGTATGCAAGAGAATTAAACACCCCTCTGGTTTCTGAAAGGAGATCATCAATCAGACCAAAGAAGACAAGACTTTTATTTGCCATCAAAGATCTGATTCATCTCATGCCATGTGCGATCCAATAGCTGGATTAGAGAGATTACCTGGCAGCAAGCAGAAATTTTTGTGTTCATTCCGTTCTAGCATTGCTGAGGTTTTCATCTGTCTGCACAGGGAGCCTTCGTTGTCTTCCTTTGGGAAGTGGTGAACCGCCTTCTTTTGGAACGCCAGACATGCCAGCCCAGAGTTTAAGACAAAGCTGTGACTGACTGATGATTGATTAAATTTTAAATGACAGGTTTTCAAACTTTGTAGGAGTGACAGGCAGGAGCAGCCTTCTCATAGTGAAAGCATTAAGGAAACAATGAATTTTAAGATGGAATTTGGACAGTTTATAAAATGTATTACGTGATGTCAAGGTCCATGATAGGCACCATCATGTGGAGACCTGGTCCAATGACCCAGAGACTCCTTTTTTTACATTTATCTTGTGTCTCAGCTGCTAGGGGCTGTGGTATTGTACCAGACCAGAGTTCTCTAACAGAATAGCCATTAACCCTGTGGATATGCAGGCTCTTCAGCTCCATACTACCACATACATACAAGCTAGGATCTAACTTAATAATGGACAAGCTACAGAACTCTTCGGAGTTCAGTTATTTCGACGCAGAAATCTATTTCTGTGTGTCATTAATGCTAACATGGAGGTTGTATGTGCTTATGTAGGACCATACTTCCAGCTGGCAGAGACCCATCTGAAGGCACACTTGTCTGTCTACGGTTGGAATCAAAATGTCAGACTGCACAGTATCTGACAATACTGATGTAATTGCATGCAGAAAAGTGATAACTATGTAAGTAAATTAAAATGCATATATCAGCTTCAACTTCTGGAACACAGTATTCTATTTTTTCTTGCNTTTTGTGCATATCTAATGTTTACCAAAAAAACCTTAACATTTATGCATTTTACAGTTTTAGAACGTTTACATGATATTTATAATAATTATTATATATAAAATCCTGAATTGAAAATACTCAGAAAATACTCAAGAGTTAACGCGATGGCTGGAGTTGTTATTATAAACATTATATAAAATTATCACTGTACATTCTGCTTCTGAGATAGTTTAATTTGACAGTTTCATTTAATGATAGTCATTCTGAAATGAAATAGCTGTACTTGAAATTTTAGGGAACCTGTATTCAGTCGAGAACAGGTTAGATAATAATAACTGATGATGTATCAGAACAAAAATCTTAGGATAGTCAAAAGGAGAGAAAACCAACAGTGATTAAAATAAATGAACAAAGAACAAAACTCGTAGATATAAATTAAATCAAATACCTTTAGGCTCCTGTGAAGTCTGAAGCATAGACTACAGTTTAATTTCAAGGAGAAAATTCAGGACAGGAATTCTGCAGTGATTCTAAATAAGCTATACTATGAGCACAAGGACTAGCTGCAGTGCAATACATGAAAAATTAATCAATTTTTTGTCACCGGGATTCTATCAATCCATGGTTTTCAGTACCATTATAACAACACTTGGGGTGTTATTTCCCCTTTTCAACACACTGATATAAGACTTTTTACTGAGAATTCATTTGAATAACAGAACAAAAGTATCTCTGGTGTATCTACACAACAAGATTCTCTGACTTGGGTGTGCATTTTCCCTTGCAAATTTCTGAAACCTGAAAGCCACCATTATTTTGTGATATGAAGTCCATATCTCTTCCTCCTAGGTGGTGCTGTGGAAAGAATTCAACACTGATGAGACTGGCAATAACAAATCACAAAAATGGGGAACAAGAACCTGGCTCCTGTAGTATTTGAGGGCTCTGGGTGGCTGCATTCTCTGGCAAGGATGCCAGAAGAGCTTTGCCGTTCCTAGATCTCTTTGTGTGCCTTGCCTGCATGGGAACTCCAAACTGGGAAGACCGTGGCTCCTCTACTCCTTTCCTGTTCCCTAATCTTCTCCAAAATGAAGATGTCCAAAAAAGACTGAGATGGTGCACAGAGAGGGAATTCAAGGAACCAGAACCCAAGGCAGAGTGTTTGTGGCTGGGTAGACTTTGAATAAAAAATAATTATAAGGGCTTTGGGCAGATAATTCTAGCTCTTTCCCATGTTATTTTTAATACCTTGAATCCTCTAAAAAGTTTAATAGCACCTGGTTCCTATTCTTTGGACTTCCGTTAGGTCACTGCATAATCTTACAGCACATACACAGACAAATCCAAACAAGGGATGTGATCTTAGGAGGTGCTTGGGCTCCTTCATCTCCCATGTGTCATCTCACAGAACTGGGCAGAACAGAGCATCCAATAAATTAAAATATCATGTTGATGTTTAAAAAGAGATAAATGATCAAAGCAGACTCAAAATATGCAAATATTGTTGTTGAACGGCAGTTTAAGGAACACTGGGTGATACAGAGAGTGATGAGTCTTAGTCCCAAAGGTTAAGTTCTGGGTTTGTTCATCAGTTCAGACTTCACTCATCATTTTTAAAGCACTTTGTGGGGTAGATGAAAAGTCTCCTACCCTCACTCCACCTGAACATTGCCCCCCACAAGGGTAGAACTCAAGCCCAGAAGACATCAGAAACACTTAGAACATCAGTGCCTTCAGAAACCAGCATGGAAGCTGTCTTTTACACTCAATCTTTCCTCAGTAACTCACACAGAGCACTTTTATTTTTTCCACCAGCACGGTGAAAGCAGATAGTCACAGCAATCCCTTTCTGTCTATGTCTAACAGGTGTAGATGTACAAATGTTGGGCTTCGTTTGGTAGGGAGCAGTCATTGTATTCTCTATGTTAAAAGGCAGCGAGAACGGGTTTGATGTGCTGTTGTTAAGAGACATAGTTCCATTTGCACTTCTTGAAGGTCTGGACCGGTGTCTTTGTCTTGGTTTGTCCTTTTGCTAGCTGAGCTCAGTGAACTTACATACTGAGAGAACAGACTTTGAAGTTATCACAGGCAGGTGTCAATGTTATCATCAATAGAACTTTTGACACATGACTTCAACTCGGAATCTAACTGCATTTTTGCCAATACACAGTCCTTTAACTTCCTCTGACTTAGCATAATTGCAGTACAGGGATTTCAAAGATCTCTTTGAACCAAGGTACAATCAACATCATTTCAAAGGATGTTCGCACCCAGCAGTTACCCCAGGTAAACTTCCTTTCTGAAGGAAGATTCTGCTTGAATGTAAATCAGCTTCTTCACTTCTGGAAATTGTTTCCACTCTCTTCTCAAATACACTTTCACACCAAAACCTATCACCAGGTGCTTGTATGTTATAAGGTACATTTTCAGCAAGAAAACAGATACATTAATTTTAAAGATTCTTTGTTTACCAGATGAGTCTCTATCTCTTGATTACTAGACCAAGGATTCAAGTAAGCAAAAGCTATTGATGTTGGACATCCTAAGTAAAAGAGATCAGTGGTCTTTCACCCCTAATTTAGTTTTTAAGGTGTCCCTAGAAAGCCTGACTACAGACTTGCAGTCTGAATGATATCTGTAGATAAAGGATGGTCTGAGTGGTGCAAACACTGAATGATCCTGTCTTCTGTCCATTGCTGGGTAAAGAGGAAACTTCAGTCTCCAGAGCCGTCATTTTAGCACCTCAATATAGCACTAAAATATACATTTAGAAAAATCCAAGTGTCTTAATCTCTACAGAGTGTCATTTAGGATATCATCCACCATTAGCTAATCACACACATCCTCTTCACTTCCCTAAGTCAGGCACTGCTGCATGAATGGAAGAAGATAAGGAACACATTTTTTAAAGCTTTTGAATGATAATGTTTAATTTCATCATTATTTTTAGAGGAAAAACCTTTATAAGCCTTTTAAATAACAATCCATGGCTCTGTGGTAACGTCTCAGTTGGCAATTATAGGTGAAGATACTGCTTTATAAGAAGCTTTGAAATTCTTCTCTTTCCTTTGCATCTAATCATGCTACAGTTGCCAGTTTTTGCTGCACTCAGAAAATGTAATTTCCAGGAAAATTCCAACTGTGTGTTGTAAACATTTATGAGCTATGCTTCATATAGTATTTACTAGAATTGGGGTAGAAAATGAAGAATTTTCATGGTGAAATCATATCTCGTTCTTCTAAACACATGCAAAAGGACTTGAACTGTTGCCTCTATTTTCTTCTTGGATTATCAAGGATTAGCTTAATGATTTCTGTGGCAAACACAGCCCTAGAAAAAAAAAGGAAAGACAGAAGGAGAGGAGAGTTTTAGTCATACTTAAATCATTGCTAATACTATGCAGATGCCATGAAAGACTCATTAGCATGGCTGACCACTTCAGTTCAGGTTGAGATTGCTCAGAGCCAAATGTTCATCCTTTAGATCGCTTTGCACTGGAGATGTCATAATCTATATCTATTTTTTCTGAAATTTTCTGATGCTATGACTAAAATATAATGTCCTTCTACATAGAATTTTTAATCAAGAAAACATTGTTCACAGGTAACATCATATAACCACTTTTGTCTCTGTCAAAATATTACTTAACTGTCATGCCAGGGCCACACATTTATTCCTGGGACTGCAAGGGAAACTGAGTCCTGTTAGATGATCCACTTTAAAGTTTAACACTTGGAATAAGAAATTAGGTTAAACTTGCTGGCTTTAGTAGTCTTCACAACATATTAGTGATATTCCTTGTTCAAGTCCAAAACAGGAAAAAAATTCTTGCCAAATTCACCCTGCATTTGGAGAAAACATGGTACAGGATATCTAAATCTGTGTTCCTGAACTAATTCTTTTAAAATGGAGTGAAAGAAAGATTTAATCAAATGATGTTAATAAATTCACCGAGCCTTCATGATCATTATAGTCATGCTTTGAGAAAAGATCACAAATCTTAAAGACAGCTGCTCTCAGAAACAGAAAAATATATATATATATATATGAATAAGGTAGAACAATCTTAAGCTCCCAGAAACTTATTCCTTTCTGTGCTATTCCAGATTGTGTCTGGGGTGAGTAGGTAAAAAGCACTGGATTCACAGTGCTCAACAATTGAAGAAGAGCAGGGGTGAATCAGATCATTAAATTTGTAATCAGATCTGTTGATTGTCCAGAGTGCTTTTAGTTTTGTTTAGTAAAATAGGAGTTTCACTTTGAGAAGAGGATATATATTACAAACCGTTTAGCAGCCCTAAAGTGTTGTTTAAAAAAGATGAATTCTCAGATTGTCAGATGAAAATTTCATATAAATTCCTATTCAAATTAATCAATTACAAAGTCCAGAGGATCTGTGGAAATGGAACAGTCCTAAGACAAGATTTCAACTGCTGAGCATTTCTCTACTACAGAAATAAAAGTGTT
The DNA here is from genome assembly GCA_013399715.1 of Alectura lathami. Classification (NCBI taxonomy): domain Eukaryota; kingdom Metazoa; phylum Chordata; class Aves; order Galliformes; family Megapodiidae; genus Alectura; species Alectura lathami. Next base: position 9,864 of record VXAV01008416.1, on the reverse strand, counting down.
CCACCTTGCTGCATTATTTTTATATCATTTTCTTTTTTCTTTCTGCTCCCAAGTCACACCTGCTGGTTCTTCCTTCTTCCTCCCCAGAAAAAGAAGATGGGGAAAAAAAACAAAGCTTTTATCAGAATTTATTTAGCCACTAGGTTCAAATTTTTCAGTGAGAGAGTATGTGGTGTTCACACAAAAAAAAAAAAAATGTGTTCATGTACATTTGCTTAAGCTAATTTCTTTACACCTTTCTTTGTCAGAAAAAACATTTAAAATATTGCTTATACATTGATAAATTTATTCGTACATACATGCATGAATTCAGATATTACATTTGGGAGTTACTCTTCTCTTTGCATTCTTAGTATTCATTGGCATAATTGCCCAAATAAACAATAAAAACAAAGTTAGCAGGTCCTTGTTGGAATAACCCTAAACAACTATGCTTTTATCATAGAGCCATTTAATCATAGAATCCTCTAATCATACGATCATTAAGGATGGAAAAGACCCCTAAGATCATCTAGTCCAACTGTCAGCCTAACATCACAATGCCAACTAGACCATGTCCCTCAGTGCCACATCTACACTTTTCTTGAACACCTCCAAGGGACAGTGACTCCACCACCTCCCTGGGCAGCCTGTTCCAATGCCTGACCACTCTCTCAGAGAAGTTTTTCCTAACATCCAACCTGAACCTCCCCTGGTGCAGCTTGAGGCCATTACTTCTTGTCCTGTCATTGTTTCCTGGGAGAAGAGGCCGACCTCCACCTCACTGCAGCCTCCTTTCAGGCAGCTGTAGAGAGCAATAAGGTCTCCCCTGAGCCTCCTCTTCTCCAGACTGAACGGCCCCAGGTCCCTCAGCCACTCCCCATCAGACTTGTGCTCCAGGCCCTTTGCCAGCTTTGTTGCCCTTCTTTGGACACGCTCCAGGGCCTCAATGTCCTTCTTGTAGTGAGGGGCCCAAACTGAACTCAGGGTGCAACCTCACCAGTGTCAAGCACAGGGGGACGATCACCTCCCTGTTCTTGCTGGGCACACTATTCCTTATGCAAGCCAGGATGCCGTTGGCTTTCTTGGCCACCTGGGCACACTGCTGGCTCATGTTTAGCTGGCCGTCGACTATCATCCCCAGGTTCTTTTCCTCTGCACAGCTTTCCAGCCACTCTGCCCCAAGCCTGCAGCATTGCTTGGGGTTGTTGTGACCAAAGTGCAGGACTCAACACTTGGTCTTGTTGAACCTCACGCAGTTAGCCTCAGCCCAGCTATCTGGCCTGTCCAGATCCCTCTGTAGAGACTTCCTGCCCTCAGGCAGATCAACACCTCCTCCCAACTTGGTGTCATCTGCAAATTTACTGAGGGTGCACTCAATGCCTTCATCCAGACCATCAATAAAGATATTAAACAAGACCAGCCCCAGTACTTACCCATGAGGAACACCACTCACAAGCAGTCAACTGTTGTATTTAACTCCATTCACCACCACTCTCTGAGCCCGGCCATCCAGCCCGTTTTTTACCCATCAAAGAGTACACGTGTCCAAGCCACGGACTGCCAGCTTCTGCAGGAGAATGCTGTGGGAGACAGTGTCAAAGGCTTTACTGAAGTCTAGGTAGACTGCATCCACAGCCTCGTTTGGTGATCAACATTTTGAGCAGGGAGTGTTACGTATTTCCCCCACAGCTCTGTAGTTAATAACTACATAATATCTTGTGTACATTATGAGTATATGAAAAGGGCATTCTTTAAATAAAGTTAAAAAACCATAAAGTCCACTTCAGTCACTGCCATGGACATTCTTTTTAATTGCTGATGGCGTTTATCTTGCCCCGTTGGATGCCCGGTCTGTGGTTTTGCAGCTGGACTTTGCTGCAGATCAAATCTGGAGCGGGTTCTTATTCTTTTCAAGTGGCCCAGACACAGGAGCAGAACCCAACAGTTCCAACCCATGTCTGCTGCAGGATGATGGCAGTGCTGCAGGAGTAGGTAGATTTCTCCTTGACAAGGCAGAAGACAAAGCTCTCCCTGACTAGCTCTCTCCTGATTGAAATGACACATTGCTACATCTTTTCCTCTTACACGATTCTTACAATCACAGCTCATTATCCTTGACCTATCCTTAACACTGTACAGTCTGTCTAAAATAAAGCCTGAATCGAATTTTTGACTGCTCTTTTCCCACAGAAAACCTCAGTTTATTTTGTGAGGAGATGTATATTTTAGAAGAGTATCTACCTTGACAACTCCAAGAGACCTTGACTGCATCAGGCAAGAGTTGTACTCTTTTAATAGAAATATCTCCCCTTGACAAGGAGTAGATATATCACCCCAAACTGCCTTTACTCTTTTCCTCCCTTTGACAGAAAGAGGAGATACAGTGTATCTTGCTCACTGGCCATGGAGTAAAAAAGAAATTCTGTCCTGAAGAGCAATTCTGAGTAGACTCCAGCCTCCAGAGAGCAGGAACAAAAGTCAAAGACAGTCCCGATTTTGGTTGCCACATACTAGTGTGTGTTTAGAAAATGCCACATTCTTTTGAAGTGCCCACAGAAGAATCTGTGGGTTTGTGGGTCCAAATGTTAACCATTTTGTGCCTTGGAGCAGGATCACCCATCAGAACCTATAATCTGTTTTACCAAAATATTACAAATAAAGCAGAGTGAGTTCTCAAAAACTGCTTATCCAAACCTTAGTAAGCATAAATAATGTATTTCTTCCTGGCTGTGCCCTGCCTTAACACAGCAGCACAAAGGCAGTCTTGCCATTGCTGCTGAGTATAGTTAATGGCCTTTTTTTTTTTTTTTTTTTTCTAAATTACAGTTGGTCGCTCTAAAAGAATGTTTCCTGCCAAGTGTGGTTTCATGAAATGCTAAGTCAGAGAAGCTGGAAGGAGGGACCAATGGCAGGAGTGGCAGCTGGCCGCAAACCTCTGAAACTGATGGCACTTTTAAAAGGAAGGATAAGAAACAAGGATGTTTGGGGGAAAAAGGAGGAAAACTGGAAGGCAAATTAAATGGAAGGCAGGGTAAGATTCCAAAAGGGAATAGCATACTGTAGTGGTTTGATTACATATAGAGTAATGCTTTAATGTTTAGGACTAGATCCTTTAAAATATTCATGTTCTTCATATGGAACTAAGTCTGATACAAAGTCAGGGCACCATACATCAACACAGTGATCTGTCCTGGGAAATTTGAGGCAATTTGCCTTTTGTATAAAAGAGGCTTAAGTAAGACAGCTCACTTTCTATTTGCCTAAGGACATGCACATTGGCAGCTGTTGTATATCGACTAATGAGTTGTGGGTTGTTAAGCAACAGTAATTCACACTAGTATCTAATGCACATTACACCTAAATACTTGTGAGGGCTTTAGCAAACTTTCTGACTTACAGCTGCCAAAAGAGTTTTGCCACCTCATCTCCCTGAACTTGCCATCAGCACTGCTGGTCACTGGCTCCGGAAGACAGGAGAGGACACAATCATGCAGCCAGAAATGAAAAGATGTTTTCTTCTTACAGTTTACTCCTGTGAACGGGAAGAACAGTGGAAAGAAAGTAAAGAAAAATGAGATTTTGTTACTAGCATTTTAGGCTACCCTTCAGCTCCATGGTCATTGCTCCTTGTCACCTTCCACATTGTGTCTGCAAAGCATGTGTGGGAGTACAGAGAGGACTACATGAGGGGTCTGATCCATCTGAAAACTAACCCCCACCAAACCTGCTTGTTTTCCTTCCAGAAAAGCAATTTGGCTCTACATACAAGCTCTGGGGTCAGTGTGGCAAAGCAGGCAGAAGAAGTGGCTGCAGGGCCATTCTATAAAGCACAACAGCAGAAAAATGTGCATGTAACACAACCACCTTCTTAATCTTCAATGTCTTTTCCTGCTCCAAGCTCTAATTCCAGACACCCAGGACCTGATCTTGTTTCCACTTAAATAAATTGCAGCTTTGCCATTAACCTTGATAGGGGTAAGATTGATTCTTGAGATGTAAAGGATATGATTTTCCACATTTCTTCAAGGGTAGTGTGGGTCTGGAGGAGTATGCAGGCATCACTGAGTCTGTTTTTCCTCACTGGCTGCTCTGTAGTAGGTACCTAGTCCACAGTGACTCAGATACCAAGTTCCAGAAGCCCTCTGTACCCGACAGAAAGTCTTCCAGCACCCCAGCATGGGAGAATAAAGGCTTAGCAGTCTGTAGCTGGTGCCACAGCAGGAAACATTCCTTCTCTAAGAGTACTGCTCTTTCCCTAGAACAGAAGGTTGGTCTCATGCACAGGATGGGTTCCCAGAGCAGCTAAAGCCAAGCAAGGTCTGTTCTGTCAAAATCCTGCTGCAGGAGTAGGGAGGGAAAGGCCATGTCAGCAGGAACTGAAGATGGCCTTCAGTTACAGTGAAACTGCAGGCGTGGGCACCAGCTTCAAAGCGGACAAACACAGGCCTGCTCGTGGCCTCGCCGCAGGCAAGGAGCCAGGGCCAACCTTGCAGCACAGCACAAGCACAGAGCAAGCCACTGGCCTGGAGCAAGGAAGAGACTTAAGGGCCCCAGCTTGATCCTTTAAATGCCATGAAGAAAGTAATCAGAACAAGTCTTTATTTTTACCCTGGACACCGTTGCATCCTAACTGGTTTAACAGGGTTTAGCGTTTTCAGTTAGCATCTTCCCTTTCTTTTTCTCTCTCTCTGCTTATGCTTTAAAAGGATTGCTGAAGCAGATAAGTAACACAAAGGGGAAATGTACCTTTTTATGCTCCCTTATAACCTTAAACAGGGGAAAGAGACTGAACTTCAGATCTATTCTTCCATTCTTCATTTGTAGAAGAGAATGAGCAGCATCAACTGGAAGGCAAGCTTTCGTGAAGCAACCGAGTGATTCGCATGGTGAAGTTGTTCAGTCATAATGTTGATGGACAACTTATGGAAACTGTTATGTAATGAAATAATAATTTATATCACTATTTTCTGCATCATATCACTTGTTTAAGAGTTGATGGGTTTTAAGTTTTTTTTCAGGATGTATATATCTTTTGTTGAGACTTGGCCCAGATTTTCATTTGTAAGAACCTCATATTTTAAGAGCCTCTAATACGTGCTTGTTTTATTTATTTTCTCTAAGGAAGCATTTTGCATACCAACGGAAAATATGAGGGAGTTTTGCCCAAACCATAGATTAGGTTAACTGTTATAGAATGCTGCCCACAGTGGGCTGACGAAGAGAAAGATACGTATGTCTTTAGGCATTTAGGCTGGATGTTCATGTGCTCTCAGTGCAACCTGTGGACTTTCTGATGATGGTTCAGCTCTATTTTATACATATTTTGCCATCACTACATTTTATTGTTTTTCACAGAATCTCACTTATGCATTCCTTTTCATTCCTTAATATTTTTCCAGATGAAAATCTGCCTCAAGCTTTTTTTGTACTGATAGAAGTTCTTCACTTTTTCTCTTTGATTTAGGTTTTTAGTTCATTTTTTTTCCTAAGAAAAGTAGACAAAGCTGATAAGCTGGGGTATGTAAGGACAACGGAGATGCAAACATCTCAGCAAAGTAGTGGGACTATGATACAAGAAACCAAGGCCTGTACAAATGCCAGGCAAAGCTTCCCAGAGCACATGGAAAGTCCCTGCAACATGTAACCTCTATGTAAGCCACTTGCTCCGTTGTTAACTTCTCCTCCTTTTTCAGTGTCCTTCAAAATGTCATCCTCATTTTTCCTCATAGCCTCTCACCATAGAAAAGTAAAAAGGTGCATGGGCAGCAGAATAATCAAGCATCTCTTAAGGTCATGTCCCCAAGTGCAATTTGGTCTGTAAAGGGGACAGGAAGATTTGTGCTGTTACTCAGTTGTTAACAACTGTGTTTCTGTTGGGCTCCAATTTTCAGCCTGTAGCTGTTGAAACAGGCTGTGGGAGCTGACAGCTGGACCCTGCTCTGTTAACAAGAGGGCAAGTGGTAAGAGGAAGACACCCACCTTCGATAAACATGCCCAGAAGCTTGGTTATTCACAGAAGCTTGGTTACAAATGAACTTTAAATCTCTTTGCAGCCTTTTTTTTTTTTTTTTTTTTTTTTTTTTCTGGAAGATTTAAGGAGCTAGCACAGTGAGGGCTGGGTTGGGCAGAGACACTTATAAAAGTTATGGTCTGCTAATAGCCCATTGAACAGGTTAAACAAGCATAAATAAATGTAGGATTGTGTGTTTCACAAGATTTAATTTTATGCTGCTTTCTGTAGTCATCGATTTTTCCCCTTTTTTTCTTGAACATAACCCATAAATAAAAATTCTGTAGGCTCACCTTCTTTACTCTGCTTAAGGAATGCATACGGATAGTTAACTGCCTTAGGCCCTTAAATCCTCAGGTTTCAGGGAAAGCAATACATGCAGAAGAAGCACAAGGAAGGAAGGACAGCAGAAGAACTAGAACATCGGTTTAAATGGGCGTTATTCAGAGCAGCAGCCTCAGGGCATAGCATCTCTCTGCCTCAGCTCCTGCACTGGGCTCCCTCATTAGCTGCCGCGGAGGAAGGGCTGAGGCTGGGAGGTGCCGGGCTGACACAAAGTGCTCCATTGATGGCCAAGGATGTCTCCCGTGGGCTCTCTGCGAGGCCCGCGAGGCTGCTGAGCGAGGCCATGCCTCGGAGGCCCTGGGACTTTGAAGTGCTAGAGTTTTGCCTCATCCCTTCTGTAGGCTGCTTGGTACTTCTGATCACATTCAGTCAGCAAGAATAGATTGGGGGG
>VXAV01008415.1:166953-177763 GCA_013399715.1 Alectura lathami | reverse complement strand
GGGCACGGGCTGCAGCTCCTGGGGCTGTGCGCGGAGGCCGCGCAGCGCCGTGCTCCTTGTTCTGCCCTCCAGCAGGGCATCGGCTGCCAGCGGGGCTGGTGCTGAGCTGAAAGCCGTGGCTTGCAAACGGTATTAATATATGCAAAGAGCTCTAAATACGTTTCAGTAAATTCCCTGGGGATGCTGCTGCTTCCTCTGCTTCATGGCTGCCCTCTCCCCCTTGGCCAGCCATTTTTTCACAACATTCCCAGATGTATTTTTGCAGGGATACAATCCTGTCCGCATGGCCATCCCAACACTGCTTTGCTATACTGAACTGGGATTTCCAGTCCTCCCAAAGTCAAGCTCCTTCACATTTGGTGATGCAGCGTGTTAAGTCTGTTTTATTCTCCTAGTCCATGAGCCCTGCCAAAGCTGGGATAAATGAAGGATATTACTGGGAGAGCTGGCATGAAAAGGAGGTGCTCCTCCGAGCAAGGAACGGTGCAAGACTGAAGGCCAAAAGAGTTGCTTAGGAAAGAAATGGCAAGGAGCGCAGCATATAATTTGGCAGTATTTACAGATTTTCATAAGAACAGCATTAAAAGCATTCCAGAGGGATCCGCTATGTTGGAAACTGACTAACTTTACTAGCTTTTGAGCAAGTTCTTCAAAATGAGCTTGTGGCCTTTTACTTCTTTCACACATTTGGGCTTTGAACCTTGTGACTGGGAATTGTGAAATCTCTCTAATTATCAGTTCATCAGCATCCCCAGTGATCTTACAGCTTCAGACTTTTCAGCTTTGCCAAATATGTTTTTGGCCTCTTAGGTGACAGTAAATTTAAATATTCTTTAGAATTTTTCTTCTCTGTGGCTACTACAATCACTTGTGCGCGTGTCTGAGCAAAGCAGAGTTGCCCTGACCCGAGTGCGGCAAATGCGCTCCTGAAATTAAAGAACAGTGGATGTTTATGGGCCTGGGGTCTTTTCCAGTAGCAGCAGTACCTTCTTGCACTTCTACTCATTTTGCACCAGAGCACAAATCCCTTAAATCAGTGTAATCCACATGCTTAAGTGTAGCTTTGCTGATTTGGGTGAACCCGGCCCCTCTGATGAGTTTAGATTCCCGTACAGTCCTGAGAGACAGAGACAAATAACAGGTTTACTCTTCTGCTGCTTCTCTGCCTTCCTGTATCTCCCTTTCCAGGGACTAGTGCTGAGGTAGCAGCAGCCATGTGTAGTTTGCTACATGTGTGAAGACAGTACTCTTCCACTGAAACAAAATGGAGGCATTACATCTCTGTGGCAGGACATAGGCTAATTTCTGTAAGAGTTTCTGCAAAAATTTCCTCACAAGAGCATTTTGTGATAGTGGTGTAATTACAGAAATGGCATATCTACATGCTCTTTTGTGCCTGCTTCTTTTTCTTGCTATATGGAGCACGTGAGGGAGGCCCATGTTTAGGCAAGACTGCCCCATGCCAAATGACATCTGGAGATAATGAACTCCACGGTGCACTTGGATGTGGCAAAGCTGCCATCCTCAATACACTCCCTAGGCCACGTTATATAAAAGATAGCTAGCTTAGGAGTTCTTATTTTGGATATTGATGAGCACCTACATTTATTTATTTATTTATTTATTTATGTTTTGTTTGTGTGTGTGTGTGTGTCACCAGTCAACAAATATTTGGTGACTTAGTATCCTTCTAGGCATGCATGCGCTCAGTCATTTGCATGTTAAAGGAGAGCACTTTTCAGCACAATGCTGATCTCATTTGCAAGAAAGAATTTGAACTCTCACTAACAGTTTTCAGCTAAAAACATTGAGGGGTTGAGCTGTATCAAGAATTTTAAGGAAGTCTGAGAGTGGGAAACTTATTCAGTGGAAAACCATAATCCTTATGTCTCCTTTGTATGGCTGTGTTTGAAGCCTTGTGCAAAAGATCGACACGCCTTTTCCAGGTAAGTATGCAGTGTTCCAGTTTGTGAGACTGTGAGACTGTGATAATGAAAGACTTGCTCAAGGGCATGCAACAGAGGGGCTTAATCAGATTATTAATTGATGTCAGTAAAAGTGTTTGTATCTAAATTGACTTCAGCTTTTGCTTGAACTCTGTCTGAAGAATGTTTTGAAACATGATCAGGAGCTCGGATCTTCTAACCTTGTGCTAATTCTTCCATACAGGCTCTGCATTTATTAAAAATAAAAAAAAAAAAAAAAAAAAGTAATTAAGGGGACACAAAATGTCTGTGTGATAAAGCACCTAAGATTAATTCCTGTATCAGCTTAGTATCCATAATGGGATCCCTGGCATGTCAGATGACTCTTAAGATAAAAATAAACTCTGTATGTAAATTGCTCTATCATATGGAAAATAAATTAGAGGAAGAGAAGCCAAGTGGTTGTTTTCCAGGCCTCAATTTCACATGTGAAATCTTATTTTCACAGGCTTCACTCTCTGAGAGAGAATGCTTTCTCTCACTCCATATACCGTTAGAGGAAACACGAGCTGGCAGAAATCCTGAGAGTGTCAGTGCGAGGAGGAGACAATCACATATTGTAGTTTCTGGCTGCACTGCCTCTCTGCCAGCAGCAGAATCATGTTTGTTGTGACATCGGGGTTGGGGTGTTCAGCTGGTGCAGCATCAGAGCGCAGTGTTTGGTTTGGGTCACGTTCCAGTGGATGCTACGGACATCAATAAAAAAAGACAATCAATTTATGGAGCGGCATGTGTAAAGGGAGAGCCTTCCCATCCCCACAAAGCTTGATTTCAGAAGAGGAACTGCAAAATGCCTGTTCTAGCTGGATAGATAATGTCACTAATTGGCTTTACAAATAGTGACATTTCCTTTCTTACTGTGCTTGACAAAGGGAATTTTGCAACAGGTCAGGACTGTAAGCAAGTAGTGCTTGTGGGAGGGGAGAAGCCAGCTTGGTAAGCTCAGATTGCTGCACAGGAAGCTAAATGCCCCAAAGCAGCAGATGCTCCTCTCCCACACCAATCTGCCTGACTCTGGTTCCCCTACCTTCCCTACACCCATGAATAATAATGGGAGAGCACTGAGTCTTGCTTTTAACACACCCAGAAGCTGTAGCAAAGCTACAGGCTGAGGGCTAAGCTATTTCAAACTCCCAGCAGAAGGCTGCCTGCATACAGCCAGTAACAAAGCCAACAAAATGAGGAGGCCTTCAGCTGTGGTTTCCAGCTTTTGGGGGATGCTATGAATTTACCTCATCATGCTCATAAATTTTTAATGAATGGAGAAGAAGCTAGTATGTTTTCAGCCTTCAGAAAGATTTATTTAACTCTGCAGGGAACCACCAAGCTTTTGGTTATTTGCCTTACGTGTGTCACGGGAGCTAATTTGCAAAGGTCTGTGGCCTAAAAGTGTCCAAACCACCTCCTTTGTCTGCAGTCCTTTGCTACCAGATGTGTGTGCAGAAGCTAAGACTGAAAGAAAAAGTGGCTGATTTATAAAGTATCTAAGAGAAGTGAAAACAATGCCCTGGCACATCTTCTGCCTGAAGAAGGCATCTCTGTGCCAAATTTTCACAAGTGCTTGTCATCAGTTTCTGAATTTTGCAGCAATTTTTCTTTCCTCTAATTTAGATGTGTAAAAATAATACTTTTGAAAGTACAGAAGTGGCAACATCAGCAAAATGTATCACAAAAGCATAATGCACCGCAAAAGTGTAATGCATCATTTCTTCTAGCACAACTCAGCCCTAGCCAGCAACCCTTTGATCCTCCAAGGTTAAGCTTCTCCTAAGTTAAACTGCTAATTGTAAGTCATGCGCATGGGTGTCAACAGAGAGGGCAAACAGAAATCTCAGGCAAGGAGATTGGATTGCTGTGTTTACCATTGAATATTAATTTCTTTCAATGCAAAGATAAAGCAAGATATACATTCAAATCACTATGCTCTCTTTATTCAACACACAAGCAACTCCATATATACAAAGGACAAGAAGGCACTCTTATCAGAATCTCGTTGAAAAAGGGATGGCCAGAGCAAACAGGCTGAGTGAAGCAATGGCTGACAGTGTCCGGCTGTGGGCTGACCCCACTGGGGAGTGGCCCTTCACTTGCTCATAGGAGAGAGCATAGAGACAGGGAACCACCACCCAGGGAACCTCCCCGGGATGCCCATGCTGCACACTGCTCAGAGGCCAGCTGCAGAGTTACAAAATATACCCGACATCATGGATTCAGTGAGTTGTATCCTGCTAAGAGTAGGGTTCCCTCCCTCCAAAACTGGTGTGCCCCTAATGCAACTTAACATGAAACAGAACAGTAGCACAAGTCAGTATGCATCGGCATGCAGCAGGGTCAATTTATACAGCCTGGAAATAGCAGTGCCCTGCAGAACACACCTGTGCTATGCAGGCCTGGTGCAGCTATCTCTGAGATAAGCTTAGACAAGCAGCAGCCTGGAGCTCATGTTGGGTTTATTGCTTTGTGCTGATTTTCTTGGGTGGATTTACTTACCTTTGCTGAATGCTGCTGACCTTATCAAGGCACTCACTTTGAAACCATCTCAAGCATATCCAGCTCCTTTGTGTTTCTGGCTCCCCAAGCTCATTCAAGTGCAACCATCTTTTCTGTCATCTTTTGCAAGACTATAGGCAGCAAGATTTTCCACAGCTTGTGTGGGTTTACCTATCTGATCTACCTATTGGTTTTTCTCAACTAATTCCTTCTAAATTAATTTATTTCCAGCAAACTGACAACAACAACAAAAAACCCCTAAACTTGCTGCACAGTCAGATGTAGAAATGTCTGTGAGAGTTCCTCAAAACCTGACTCATGTCCTTGTCATTCGAGCTTTGCCAGGCTAGCGAGGGAAGGACAGAGCTGTTGTGGGACAGCATGTCCTATCGTTTAAACATTATGGACAGGATGCTTTCATCACAGGACCAGGCTGTAAAAAGCAGGGGAGGAAAAGTGCTTGGTCTGTCATAGCTGTGCAGTTCAACTGTCTCTGGCATACTCTACAAGTGTCAGGGACTTGAGGTGTGGGGGCTTTTCTTCTTGAGGGCAAAAGGCACAGCTCTCACATTACAAAGGCTTCATCATCCCTTCAACATAGTGAGATGCAAAAGCTCATCCTGGCATCCACACAGCTCCTGAGGCTTGCAAGTTCTTTGCCCTTACCTTTCCAGGCAGAGGAGAGTTTTGAAGTCTGAGTGCAAGCAGGGGTGGGGACTGGGAGGGACAGCCACGGAAGAAAGGTGGTGTAGGTGGGTGGGCTGAGCAGGACCGTGCATGGCAAGCACTTAGGGTTTTCCCAGACTTGACTGTCTCACATTTTCAAACAATTTCACCACCACTGTTGGGGCAATTAGGGCAGGCAGGCAGGGGGCTTGGGAAATCAACACTTTTTCAGTTGCTTGGGAATTTTCTGGTTATTCCACACAGAAGTGTATGGACCAGTGCTAGAGGTTAAAGACTAATAACACTTGTGATTTTTCTGTTTGAAGTGTCAGGCACAGAGGAATGTACCCAAGGGCACAGAGGCAGGAGAAGAGTGGTGGCAGAGGCAGATGGAGTAAGTCCATGTTTCTTTACAGGAAGAGGAGCCCCAGAGTTTCTCAGTGCAGGATGGCAGCAGGATCTGTTGTGTCTGCTTGCCCAAGTGTCACCTCTGCTGCCCGTTATCACTGGGCACAAGTTTGTTTATGTCTAACTGAAACAAAGGCATTTCCTGACATGGTTTAAGGCTGGTAGGAAGTTACTGCAAACATGCACAGGAAAAAGAACAACAGTAACACCAATGCACATTGATGTAGTGGGGTGACTGCCAAATAATGTCACTGCAGGCAGGCAGGCAGAGAGGTCATTTCTGTAGGGAGGTACACCGCTACTTTGCACCTGAATGCGAACTATCACACAGGAGAAGAAAGAACAAAAATGTGCAGGCTATCATTTTTTGGTCCATGGGTGTTTTGCTGCAGATTTTAATAGGGATGGGACTGAGACCAAGTTCCTTTTATTTCAGTTATTCAATGTGCCTTAAAAACCAACCAACCAACCAACCAAACAAACAAATCAAAACACATGAAACCAGGGATCATATCAATGAAACCAGGGGTCATATCAAAGTTCCCAGAAGGAACACGTCTACATGTGCATGCAGTCTTTTCATCTTCTGCTGATTTATCTCCTGCACTTGTAATATGTTTTATTTCACAGCTACAGTCTTGATAAAATCAAAATTATGGGAAGATAAAGAGGATCAGCCCTGTAGATTGAATTAGATGTGAATGTTCATTGTCTCCCTCCATGAATCATGCACATATGTAGAGCCCACTCTGTTCAAGGAGAGTTGTGTCCACTAGTAACGAACTGCTGCCACCAGTGGGCTGCGGTTTGTATTGACACACACTTTTCATGCCACACATCTAGGATACTGGCAATAATAGCCACAGAATTCCGGGACTCCAGGCCTAAAATGGAGCCATGCCTGCACTGAACAGTTGTAGGGAGCTGTGTCTGAGATCGAAAATATCATGTCTGTCTCTGCAATACACACACGTAGAAGTTTCTCTGTTGGTTTAGACACACGCACAATTTTTGTTAGGGGCTATTGTCGCCTGATAAGCTTCACTGCACATCTGAGAGTGTTAGTTTTCCCACACTGGCATATTTAGCAGAAATATGTTTGAATATGGATAACTAGGAATCAATTTTTTTGCTAGTGATTGCTATTTTGCACAAATCAGACATCGTTATTCGTGGAAACACAAACTTCTGACATTGAAGGGCAGCTTCAGAAGAAAAGATACATACTGTCCTGAAATACGTGAACCTCAACATCTTTGAGTACCCAGTTTCTCACTCTTGACTAAGTTTGTCAAAGATCCAGAAATGGAATCACTTGAGAATGCCTTAGTGCTTGCTCAGACCATGACTAACAGACACGAGGAATCCTGATTCCTCAAAAATGTGATTTGTTTTCCCACCATTTTTTTTTTCTGAAAATATGGCTACAGATTGTGCTGATGATAATCCTTACATATGTGCAAATGTACATACAATGTATAGAATCAGAGAATCATAGAATCATTTAGGTTGGAAAAGACCTTGTAGATCAAGTCCAACCATCATCCTGACCTACCGAGCCCCATCAATAAACCTTGTCCCTTAATGCCATGTACACACATCTTATAACCTCCAGGCATCGCTCCCCTGGGGAAACTGCTCCATATATATATGTAATACATGCATAATACAATAATACAATAAAATGCAATATAATATAGTAGAATATACATGCATTATATAATTACTATAATTAATGTAACATAATATGCATGGTATCATGTAATATACAAAGCAATGCAATATAATAACTAGTATGTATTAGTAATATAATACTGTATTGTAATACATTATGCTGTGTTGACTCCATGGTTTGAGCTATATTTCTCAGGCTGAGGAAGATTCAGATTAACAGCTTCTACCATGCTGGAAAATACCCTACCAAGGCAGTAATGTTTAATATAGAATGCCCAGTTTATACACCAATAAAATGAAAACAAAGAAGCAGGGTAATCATTCCTGTTTGGACAGATTACTGACTCAGATAAAATTATTTAAGAGAACAAATTCAGGCTCCTCATCCAAAATGGATGTATTGAAAAGATGCATCATCCTGTAGCCTCCCATCCCTCCTGAGTTCTGATAGGAGCAGCATGTGCTGCCATTTGCATGACAGAAACACGAACCAATGTCTGCTCAACTCTACTATCTGCATCCCAGGGGCACCTACCCTGCCACAAATTTTCACCCATTCAAACACAGACTGAATTGAAGCATTGACCACACAGCTGGCTCATGAACAAATGCAATGTTCAAATGCCGCTTGCTGGTATCAACATCGTTGCTACAAATAGAAAGATCTCAAATGTCCTTTAAGTTCTCCAAGGAAAGATTCTTCAGTACTAGAACTGTGTAAATCTGGGATGGTTTTCTTGTTGAGAGAGAATGCTTTACACTGGTCCTAAGAGACACTCTCCTGCTGGTGCTTGGGCAGAGCCCTGCCAAGAACTTCATTTATCACTTGTTGGTCCCTAGCAAGAACTTCATTTATCACTTGCTGGGGAGAAAAACAGCTGCCCCAATTCCTGCAGTGAGCCATTTTATTCTGTTTTTGCAGCTTGCCATGAGCAAGGTTCTGAACATTAAGGAAATACAGCTAACCATTAGATAGCATATTCTTTTTCTAAAATTCCATAATATGAAGAAACTGAAATTATATGTTGTCTCCTGGAATAATACAAGTTTAGAAGAATAGGAATGTAACCTTACTAGCAACAGGAGGATATTCTGTTTGCCATCTGAATGAATCCCTAGAACAAAGAATAAAAGATTTTGTTGGTGTTCATTCAGATGTCTTTCTTCAGCCCATACTACTGGGCACAATCACTTCGCATCCTCTAACCATCTACAGCATGTGGGCTTCCAGCTTCATGGTTATGTGCTCCAAAAATAACTTTTTTTTTTTTTTTTTTTTTCTGGATTTGCTGGAATTGCTGACTGCTGCTGTTTACATAATACTTGGGAAATAATAAAAACTATTTTTAAGGTGAAACAAAGATTTTGTCCATTTTTAACAAAAAAAAAAAAAAACCATAAATGGCAGGGTTCCGTCTTTTTTTTTTTTTTTTTTTTTTTCCTTTTTAATAGGAGAGAGAAAAGTAAGGATTGTGAAGAGAATTAGACAAGAGGAAATGCTGAGGCTTTTCCGTTCAGCAATAGGGAACCTGCAGTCAAGGAGAGGGGCTCTCGCTTGGTAGCAGCTGCAGTAAAAACATTGGTCAAACTAACCTGGCAGCCATGAACATAAGCATACACTAGATGCAGGGCAAGCACCCTCACCATCTCGGCTACCCTGTAGTTGGAAAGTTGCCCCAAATTGTGTGTATCCTCCAGCAGAGTGATATTTATATGTACTGGCATTAATAAATGGATTTTAATGATTTTTTTTTTTTTTTTCCTCCAGTGGACACCTGGAAATTTCTCAGGACAAGTTAATTTAAGATTACTATTTAAAATTACTTTCTCTTATAATTTTCCACAAGCCTTTCCATAGTGGTCCTCAGCTCCCAGTGGTCCACAGATTGCAGGTCAACAGTCACTGAGCCGGATGTACTGAACTGTACCACAGCTGGAAGGCAATAAATTGCAATAACATGATCATTTGAGATACTGTAAGTCCATAAGTCACCCCAAAAGCTTTGAAGAAGCAGATCTGCAAGTAATTCACATAATCTCATTACAGTCAACTGCTGGGCAAATGCGTTGGCGGGTAGACAGCACTGCCACATTTTAGTTAATTGAAGGTGTATATGGATTCATTAGCTGAATTATAATTAGGTTTTTAACATATGCTCAGAAAATATTCTATGATGAGTTAGTATTGCTTCTGGAAAATATTAAGATGTTGCTTCCTAACACATTATAATAAGAGAGCTAGTAGAGCAGAGGATGAAAGAGAATCTGTAACTACCTTATGTTTAAAAAAAAGCCTTTGGGAGATATCTGCTATGGTCCTCTCCTCTCCTCTCCTCTCCTCTCCTCTCCTCTCCTCTCCATGAAATCCAGATTGGGAAAGAGGAACACCTGCCCTATGAGGACAGGCTGAGAGAGTTGGGGCTGTTCAGCCTGGAGAAGAGAAGGCTCCAGGGAGACCTGATAGCGGCCTTTCAGTATCTAAAGGGGGGCTACAAGAAAGAAGGGGACAGAGTCTTTAGCAGGGTCTGTTGTGATAGGACATGGGGAAATGGTTTCAAATTGAGAAAGGAGAAAGTTTTTTACAATAAGGGTGGTGAAGCACTGGCACAGGTTGCCCAGAGAGGTGGTGGATGCCCCGTCCCTGGAGACCTTCAAGGCCAGGCTGGACAGGGCTCTGAGCAACCTGATCCAGCTGTAGGTGTCCCTGTGCACTGCAGGGGAGTTGGGCTGGATGGCCTTTAAAGGTCCCTTCCAACTCACAGGATTCTATGATTCTGTGTGGGTATTTGCAGGAGGTATTAGTTTGCTGAGGTAAGGCCAAGTGGAGTTGTGCATGAACTGTATTATCATGCTTATGAATGGATGGTGAAAATGAGCTTTGGGCAATTTTTTGGACCTCAGTCATTCAATCAGTCCTTTCCCTTTTTGTATCTGGAGCTAGCCACAGATGAAGAAGTCACATATGGAATTGCTCATTTTTTTTCCCTTTTTTTTTTTTCTTTAATTGACTCTGTGAATCTTCTTTCTGACATCCAAAGCCTCTTTAGAAATCAGAGAAAGATAACATGAAAAGACAGCCAGCATAAAAAGTCATTTACGCTTATTAATCTGGGTACTTGCCAATCTGCACCCAGCTTACATCCAGCTTACACAGTAACTCAGCCTGAGTTTAAAACCTTAAAAGCATCCATTATTTCTTTTGTGCGAGCAAATATATGCAATAGATAGTATCTAAATTGGTATTCCATTAGCATTCACCTTTGTTCTGTTGCTTGGTGCCAAAATAGGTCAATTTTTGTTCATCCCCTACTACCACCATACTATAAGGAGGACTGAGGGGGGTCTGAAATTATCTAAGAGTGAGATAATCAGAGTTTACTTTTCCCGGTTCTAGTCAAAACTGTTTGGAGGACAGAAAGCTACTGTATATTTTCAATTAAAGGTCAAAGTAAAGAAATGAAAGATAAAGGAAGTGCTAGTAAATGGAGAAAGAATGAAGTAAAAAATAAGGCTGATCAGCCTTCCTCAGGGAATGGATTAATTACTTTCTGACAGAAAGTTTTGTCCCAAGCTTTTTTTTTTTTTTT
>VXAV01008415.1:109583-149088 GCA_013399715.1 Alectura lathami | reverse complement strand
CCACATCGTGAGGAAGTGCAATCATTGAGAGGAGAAAGGAAAGGAAAGGAAAGGAAAGGAAAGGAAAGGAAAGGAAAGGAAAGGAAAGGAAAGGAAAGGGAAAGGGGAAAATAATGTGAGATATTTCCACCTCAGACAACCCTTCTCAGCACCCTAGGACAGAGCCTGTTTTCTCTGTGCAGCAGATTAGGTCAGATATTGGTCATGAAAACTCAACTCTAACGTGAAGGGTTCCTGAGCTTCAAAACAGTAACTTGCCTGTCCCAGGCGTTGCACTAATTCTTGGTCACATTTTGCTTTTCTGGGGTCTAATGATACATACTGAAATGCCAAACTAACCTCTAGAGGTGTGTATCAAGCCAGAAAACTTTTGGGTGGAAGATGCAAGCAAGGCAATTAAACTTGAATTTAAAGAGGGTTTTTTCCCACAGCAAGGATTACAGAGTTCATCTGAGCTTTCACTGCTGATGTAGAAAAAGTATATGCCTCTCAAAATACACACCAATGGTACAGAAAATAGGTACTACTAAACTGAAAGAGAATTTATCACTAAGGTCTTTTGTACAAAATACATTGGGCATCGCTAGACACTTCACTTATTGTTTCCAACCCAAACCATTTTATGATTGATTCTATGATTCTATGAGTCTATAAAGTAATATTATTCTCCAGGGGAATGCTGACAATTTTACAGCAAAGAGTTAGCAAATAAGATAAGCATGACTTCAAGATGCCCACACTATTATAAATAAAAGTATATGCAATATGCCTGTAGCTTTAATTACATTTGGATAATTTACTTCCACCAGTCACTGAGAGCCTTAACAGCTCCTTTTCAATGTCTTCCCTCAGACAATTTATTTAGAAAAAGAAAGTGCCCACATGCTTGAAAGTCAAAACAACTATAGGAGCACTTTTGGCTGAACAGCTAAAGTCAGTTAGCCAGGCTGCCATGTGCTAACTTGATAAAACTTGTTCCAGTCTCAATTTTACTGGTGTTTAGGAAATTATGTCGCTTACTGTGATGACTGATATAATGGAGTTATCTTCATATCATTTAGTCTGAAAATGGCTGTATGATTAGTAAGCCCTTCATTAGTGAAGATGCAGCACACTATAAAAGTCTCATAAAAGAGACAGAGACATAAGCTGGAAAAGCGTGAGAAGCAGACACACTTTTTGAGCAGGAGTAGACTATTTAGCTCTAAGGTGTCAGGATAATCTATGGGCTTTCTACTTTCTTACCTGAATAACAACAGACTAACAAACACCTGAAGGAAAGATGAAAACCATTTGGGATGGATTCTACTGACATATACTATTTTTCATTTTTTGCTTTCTTAGTGAAAGGAATGAGATGTTCCCAGGGAGCATGGCATCTTACCTGTGGAGCCAGGAAGGCCACAGCTACAGTGACCCAAGGAAATGAAGATGCTTAAGATGCTTGGGAGCCTGAGGAGTTGATACTGGACCAAGGAGCATACTAAGAGAAAAGAAGACTCCAGTTTTCATGAAGAAGCTTGAAAAGAGAATTTGTACAATGCAAGTGTACCCAGAGCCCTCAAGAAAACACAAGATTTTGAATTCTTGCCAGTCTACAGGGGTTTAAATATTCTCTATCCAAAGGCTGGATGCAATACTCAAAGACCACCCTGACGCTATGATGCATGCAAGGTGCACCTGTGAAAGGAAGGTAAATATTTGCTTCCTTCCCTCTCTGATAATCAGGGCATATCTTGCTCCTGTGTCAAGCAGGCTGTTCCCTGTACCCAGATTTCAACATGAATTTAAATGAAATCCCTGAGTTTCTCATCCCCTTTGATAAACACCAAAACCAACTTAAGGAAAAATTTACAGGTGGCAGGACTTGCAACAAAGCCCATGTAGGGAAGGAAGACAGAAATCCAAAACTGAGAAAAAAATCACTTTAAAATGATTATGTTTAATTTGCTAACTCTAAGCAGAAAAGAAAAAAAACACTGTTTTACATTGTTTTTGCCGCTGACATGACCTCAGCAATCTTATTTTCACACAAACCATTCAGAGGATAAACTTCTATCTTAACCCATCTTTCAAGAAGATACAGCTCAGTTCCACATCTCAATATGCCATTGTGTGATGAACCCACTTTGCATCACAAAATGTATCATGTTAGTTCACGCTGATTGCACTTTCAGTGGAGGTAAAGAAGGAAACCATCCCTACACTGCAGGGGGGTTGGTTTTTTTTTTTTTTTTTTTTTTTTTTTTTTTTTTTTTTTTTTTTTTTTCCCCACAGAAGCTCCCATTTATGTTCAACTCCCCCAGAGTTCATCAGGACTCATTTTTACACAGATAAGACACGGGAGGGATACACGGAGTATGCATATGCTAAGATTTGCATGCCAAAGAAGCTGCAGCTGTCTCCAAATAACCCCCCTCCAGGCACCTTTCTCAGAACTCTGCCTGCTCTGGATGCGCAGTCTCAGCACACACACGCACATCAAGGGCACTGAGAATCCCTGCAATCTGCTAGGGGAACACCAGCAGTGATTAATCCAGCACAAAACCTAGTGTTCAGAATGGAAGAAGATGCTGCAAGTTAAAATACATCTTTGTGTCTGTGATACTGGGCCATCCCCAGGAGACAGGACTGCCTTGGCCAGGTTCCCTCCTCGTAATGCTGACAGGACCCCAAGACAATCTCTGTCTCTTGGATGGTCAGTCTCCTCAGGAAGCAACCCTAGCCTGTCTGTGTCCCCTGGATCTTGCAGTCCTTGCAGCAGACCAATTTGAAGGGGAGGGCAGGAGATGTTGTCCTCCCAGCCTTGCTTACAAAATAGAGCCTAGGGAATTTCCCAGGAGGGGAAAACTGCATTTCAACATCTTCAGGCAAAGAGCCCTGAAAGCAGTGGCAGATTTTCCTATGAAAGTGCTATAACCACTGGGCTATTGTACACAAGTTCAGCCTTACCATTACCCAGCCCATGTTCTCAGACCTCATCTAAACACAGCAAGTCCTACTGGCCCCTGAGTTTCATCCTCACCAGAAACACCCACACTGGGAGTGAGCAAAGCTCTGGGTACCTAGCCATACACCCTCTTTGATGGCTAATCCTTCCCCTGTTTTGAACTGCTGTAACTACTTCTCTCCCAAATGAAGCTCCAAAGCAAGAGAATGGCTCTAAGTATGGTACAAGCCACCAAGCACTGCTGCTTGGCCTGAGGTCAGGGATCGGTCCTGGCCCTATTGTATTCAGATCCAGAGACATAAACATACAAGCATCTGCTCAGACTGGTGGTTAGATGCATAAATCCCAGGAGGTGGGCAGGATTATGAGCAAGACTCACAAGTGGACCAAATATATAATGATCCTAATCACTGCACGGATCCAATGTCAAACACGCAGAATCCCTTTAAATAACCAGTCACAATATCTCATAGATAATTTTAATAGCTTGAATATTTACTAGTCTCCCTCTGGCAAGATGAAATTCCCTGTGCCTTTCATCTCAGTATCTCAAAGGACTTTACAGATGCAAAACAAAATGACTTACAAAACAATTCTTACTCTCTGCATTGCACAAATGAGGGGAAAAAGGGTAGAGAGGCTCAGACAACACCCTGGGTAACTCAGAAAGAGCAAATGAGAGTCCTACACATAAGCAGTAAACAGTCTTACAAGCAGAAATTTATTTGAATCTCACAATAATGCCTTTCCCTGCACATCTCCTAAGTAGCATCTGGATGCAATTTTACAAGTGTGAAACCCAGGGTTTCCCAGGAACAAAGCTTGTCACAACAGCACAACAGAGCACATCACAGGAAGTGAAACACATCACTCACTTCTTAAACACTCCACCATTTTACAAGGCCCTGCTCTGCTAGAAAAGGCCTCTCGCCCAGATCCCTGGCCACAACTCCTTGGGGTGCCCTTTCACATGCTTATCATGGGGGCAAACATGCTTGCCAAAGCTGTGTCCACCTCCCAGGACCTTCCATCCGAGCAGAACAGGACCCACGTGCCTCTATTTCCACCAGAAAAAAAAAAAAAAATTGAAGTTCAGTGCTTTATGGACAGTCACCACTGCCTCTCTGGTGCCCTATGCAATGTGTGTGTGTGTTGTAGGGAGTGTTCTGTGTGGCCATGGCCACAGAGCCAGGCATTTTGCTGAACAGGAGCAGTAGGTGTCCCAGGCATCCCAGCAAAATAAGTGTTTTGTGATTGCTATCACAATGGTGTTGATAAGAGTAAGGAATAAATCACCTACAGCTCTGCAGAGGAGCATAGGTAGTGTCTGGCACAAGGAGGTGCTGGTTCTTTTTGGATCACAGCAAGAAAAGCACAAGCACTCTCAAGACAGATAATTGTATTATTAATATCCCACAAAACCTGACAGCAAGTTCTATCTTATGCTGGGAATCCTGAAATGATACGGTATCAGACAGACCTCTGGCCAAGGCATGGCATGCTGTCTAGGATCTCTACCCATGATGAAGTCCACTGGTGTCGTCATGTTTAGAGTTTTAATGGAATTTTCTTAGCAGCAGCTCTATTTGTTTGTTTGGTTGTTTATTTGTTTATATATTTATTACTATGACACTAAAGGATGCTTATGTGAAAACATACCACTTCACTTCAAGATAAAGTCAAGGACATGTTGGTGACATCGTGTGGGTGCTGCCTACAGGCTTTTTGGTTATGACCAGCTGTCTGTGTTTGTCCTACAGCAAGGGACGTGTACACCATGGCAGTCCTCAAGGCCCAGCCATATGTGCAGCTTAGCATGGCACAGCAAAGGCTTGTGCTGCTCAAGTCGACTGCTATATGGATCACAAACTCCTCGATGTGCAGTGATGGACACGGTTATTGTCTACATGGTTATAAGGAGCTGCACAACTGACTAGTTGCTGCATGTGGTGTAGAAGTGTTAGCAACCTGCTTCCTTTTGACGAAGTCATTATTTTGTCAGTTTATCTTTTAACTGTATGTCTTTTCAAGCCTTGCAGACTGACTGGCTCTCTGTAACTCAGATCAAGATACCAAGGAAAGCCTTTTATAACAGAAGATCCCACGGAGAAGCTATGAAATCCTGTTAAGCCTGATAAGCAGAATTGGCCAGGAGTCTCCAGGGGAAGCATCAGTGGTCATGCTAAGGCCAAAGCTCTTCATCTTCACAAAAACAAATGCAGCGGAGGATGTTAAGTCAAAGGCTTTCAGCTTCCTGCTTTTCCAACTTGGCATGTACGTTTCAGTGGGGATGGTTAACTGTTTATTATGAGATATATCAAGATGTGTCAGGCTACTGAGATTCTATAAAATTGTATATCTTCCCCGTTTCTGTTGCCCCATGAAACTTCAAAGTGGTTTCCTTTGAAAGGTGATTCCTCAGGAGGATTCCTGCTTTGTCTCCATCTGTAGAGAATGCATTCCAACACCAGCTAAAGCCTTTAGGCAATGGAGATTTTCAGTAAGTGTCAGCTGAGATGTGTCTCATGCCTAGTGTGGCTCAAGTCTAATAATTCTAGATCTCTAATTTATTGTCAAGTAAAACCACAAGTAAAATCCAATATATTGTTTGAGAGACAGATTTAAATGTTTGAAATCACGTTGATGGAATACAAAGCCTGACTAACAAAATTTGCAGACAAATTCAATAGGGCTATTTCCCCAAAGCTGATCTGATAATAACTGATCTGAGTTTAAACTGATCTGAGTTAATGAATGTGAGGCTTTTGAAGCTCAGACCCAGTGCTTTGAGAGGTCAGATGAGCTGTGATCTGAAAGCAAATAAAATAAATTGTCCCTGTTTTTGTCCTAGCAAGTGCATGAAAAATTCAACTATTCATTTTTTCACCTAATAAAATGGATTTTTTTTCAACAAATTCTAACAGACTAGTCTTATTTTGTGCCAAAGGTGACATCTTGTAAATTAATTTCTGTGAGATTATTAACACTTTGAAGGACAATGAAGTTGAGTTGTTTCATAAAGTTGACCCCCAAAAGCCTGACGTTTTCAGGGAAACAGAGCTTTTGAGTGATGTTCAGATAGGTCTTCGAAAACATAACATGGAAGATTTAATCACTGTGAAGATACTAGAAAAGAAAAAGTCTATGAGGTTTAGATACTGACAGTATATTTTTTTCTTAAGGTTTATAGATAACTTCCTCCAGGAAGGTCAAACTCTGTCAGATTTTTTGAAAAGCTATTTCATTCCTTAAATAATTAAATGCAAAGCATGTAACAGTTCACTGGGCATGCCATGAAGCCAGATGGCAAGTACAACAGTTAGAGAAGAGCTGGTAAGAACTCAAGTGCTTAATTTGTTAAAGGCTTTGAAAAGCCAGCAAGTCTTTGAACAGAAGCATTCCCCATGCTGGACTCACATATAAACTGATCATTTCAGCACTTCAGACAAAGCATGCTTAGATCATTACTTTTCATATTAAACAGTGTGTTAAAGTCTCACCAACAGACCCTCTTTATTTAGTTAAGCAAAGATGAAAATCTGTTTCTGAGGGAAACAGAGATGTACACTGGTAAAGCTGTTGAAGAAGAAGGAGCAGTGAGACCCGCAAAAGCCTCATCACCTCTGTCAAAATCTTTCCATGGGGACAGCATCATTTCTTGGTCACACAGATCCTCCGTAAATAGTACTCCCAGAGCAAACTTCTGGAAGCGCAAACAGCACCACTGACATTTAGTCCTCGTGCTGCAATGGGAGGTGAAAGGTCCTGGGGTACTTCATGTGGATGAGACATAATTTCCCTAATTCTGTTATGTGCCAAGAGGAAAAAAAAAAAATGGATAGGAATGACCTCACATGATATTTTGTAGTTAAGGTTATCGTTTAAGATAGCTTCTGTAAGATATCACCAGAAATTGCTTTGGTATGAATGTAGACAGGTATCAAATTGACAGCATTATCATTTATGTCTATTTACTGTTAAATCTTCAAGCTTCAGTGAAAGACTGTGAAGGAACTGATGATTTCTACCGTACGTGATAGTTTTCTGGGGTAACAGAAGATTTCTGTGTCCGTGATAATCATGAAGAGCAAGCAAAATAGATAGTGTTAAAAGCAACCGTTTCTTTTCAAGAGAAATTAGAGAAAACAATCTGAAAAGGTTTTCTCGAGAGAGAATAGCTGGATGAATAGCCCATTGATAAAAGCAATAATATGATAATTCTGTTCTACGATTCTGATAATCACATTCTAGATCATTTTTAATAAACAAAGCATGCATTTATACAAAGATCATAAGAAAAAACCAACTAGCTACTTTATAAATGTCATGGGCCATCGCTGTTTATGGTTTTAATATTTTTTTCCTTCCCAAGGTTAAAATGATTACATAAAGAAAATAAATACTGTCTTTGGTTGTCTGGGTGAGCAGTATTTAACATTGATTATAGTGACTGTCCAGTTGGCCACAGCAGCAAGTAATCTGGAACAACAGGAATCCATCTGGAGAGCAAAACAGTTTGTGGTGAGGACCCACTGTCCACACTGGGCGCACTGCAGGGAGGCTGGCTTTAGAGAGAGGCTGTTGTCTAGTGCTTAGGCTGAATGCCCATTAGCTGTGCTTCTGGAGAATGGCTTCTGGCTTTGCTTCAGCTGAGAGGATGTGTTTCAACACTGCTCCACATGGAGAACCAAAGCACAGCAAGAACAAACAAGAGGGAGACTTGATTCCAGTTGCATTCACCCCTTGTCTAAATAAATATGCTGTTCTAGATACAGTCTGTGACAGGAAATAGCCATATTTCTGGCTTCCTGACCTAAAATACGGTCAGATGAATGTAGCGTGTCTAATCTGAGCAATGATGTCTACCCGGACTTGGATTGTGGAAACAATGGGATAAACTATCTGTCCTCTCTGGAGGAGTATCTTCAGCTTAACCTCATCACTTTGTTCTTCCAGGACAGGGTGTAGCAGCAAGATGCACTGGGCACTGGCCAGAATCAACGCGCTAGGACTTTCTCCAAAGTCTTGTCAAAATAGTGCAAAGTCTGCTAGTGCTAAATGCACCAAGAGACTTAAATGTCACATTACCTGCTTCAGCAGAAATGAAGAGAGATTATCCTATGATAGTTGTTCATGCCATGGTTAGAAACACCAGAAATACTGGGATATATTCTGGGTTTTGTCCACACTGAAGTCAGAAATTTAAAAAGTCCTGGTGATGGAAATAAATGCTGAAAATGGATAGCATCTCATCTTCAGGAAAAAAAAAATCAAGTATTTTAATCTTGTTAAAGGGACAGAAAACAGCTTTTTGGAATATGAACTGCAGGTCTTTCCATTAACAGATAGCTAAACTGAATGGCATTTCAAATACTTCTAGGCTTTGCAAGATCAGGTAAAATATCTTCATGGCAGTAATTATACTCTTGCATGTTTTTAGAATCATAATATTCTTTTCACTTACCTATATATTTTTATATTTACTCCAAAATGTGAAGTGGTTTAATATTAATGAATAAGAGATACATTTATTAAAATGGCTTCCAAGGATCATTTTTTAAAGTGAAAATTGTAGATACAGAATAATTCCTACTAGGTGATTTTAAAAAGCATTGGAAAAAGGATGGGAGAGCATAAAGAACTACTCCTGGCTTCATAACACTCTTCAAATGCTGACAGTAAAAGCTGGGAAATGAGTGAATACAGATGGCAGAGGGGAAAGAGAGAGGGAGAAAGGGAGCCAAAGGAGCAAGTTTTTGCTCAACTGTTTGCCCGTTGAGGTAAAGGCTTTTCTAAATATACCCACAGGGGTGGGTGCTGAAGACACTTACCCAGCAGTGCCACTCACAGTAGCTGTGGATATTACCAGTCTTGACAATGTCTTGAAATCCCGGCATCACTGAGCATGCTGCTGGAAAACAGGTGTCAATCCCTTGGGCTGTTGCTGGAGGTGGTGCCCATCCCATGCCCTGGGCATCTCCTACCTGGGCTGGGCAGGGCTGCCTGTGGCTTAGCGCCATCTGCCAGGGTGTCCCAGCGGCCACCCTGCCTCTGCTCTCAGCCTTTTTGGCTTGCCACAAGAGGAGTCTGGGGGAGGTCCTGTCAGAGATGGATATTCTCGCAAAGTGCTCAGAAGATACAGTGCAAAACCACTGCAGACAGATGATTTTGTCACACGCTGTATGCTCCTACTCCCTAGAATGCCTTCTGCTGCATTGGGCACCGGTAGCACAAAAAGGCTGCATAAGATGGTAGAAGGCACTGTGACTATTCGACAGCCACAACAGACTTAGTTGCATACATGTGCAGATCTGTTGGCTCACTCCTAAAGCAGAGGAAGCTCAGAAGCTGTTTAAAGGAGCACTCTGGTCTCAAATGCTTAAAAGCACTGAGGTACATAAATCAACATTTCAGAGAAAGCAGCATACAGAGTGAAATCCAAGAGCTAGTTCTTCGGTACCTAAGCTGCAGAATAGATATGATGCAATCATCAAATTCAGGAGAGAGAGCCAAAACAATCCCTTCCTGCACACAAATGCATCTCTGGCATCTCACTTTTTGAATGAAAGAAATCTTGCATCACTACCTAAAGCAGCAAGGCACATTGTCTTCCCTGGATGGATCATTTCTGTGTTTGACTCCTCTCTGAGGCTACTGGGAGCCAGAATATCAGCACTGTCACACGTTAGTTGCTTTGCTTTCATTTGCTTGGTGCACTTTAACAGCATTTTTGGAGAGTAGCAGAGAGGTGACATTTTCATTTTATTTCCTGCGGCATCATCTTCCCCATCTGACAGCTGCAGAAGCAGCTGAAGGGAGAAGTACAAATACCTCCCAGTGTGGGCTGTAAGCGACAGCAGGTGACCCAAAACTGTAAGCAGTGCCAGTCTTCATGGGATGGCACACAAAACAGTCACCTACAAAACTCACTCATTAACACAAATAAAGCCATTCCAATTTTCAAATTTTCATGTAGAGGGCCAGACTTAACTATTTGAGTGCTTGATTTTTCATCAAAAATACATTATGACTGATTTTGCTAATTGGTTTAGATTCACTTCCTCTTATTCCTGTCCAGGCTTAGCGTTCAAGGTCAATAACAGAGCCAATAGGGTAGTCGCATTTTTCCCTTCTCTGCATAAGTCAGCATACAGCTCTCACAAGTGAAGGACTATAGGATGTTCTCAGCTGATCCTGAATAGCTTCTTCTGTTCTCCTTGGCACGGATTAATCAAATACCAATAGTTACTGGAGCAGTAGCAGAAGTTTTGGGGTTGTTTTCTTTCCTGTTCCATATAGGCTTTTTCAAAATGAAAATATTGGAATGTTTCATTTCAAAATTGGCAAAACAAAATGTTTTCACTCATTTCAATTTTTATATTCAACATCTTTTATCCTATTGAACAAAGCCCATAAATCTGATGTGTAGGTAGGTATGCTGAATGCTTAAACACATAATCAGATGAAAAAGAAGCCAGGCTCACTCCTTTACTTTTTCAGTGCAGAAAACTGTAGGAAAGTCATTCTTCTGATTATAAACTGAAGCAGACACTCAAAGCAGCTCCACCTAATTGGAGTTCTGTCGAGAGGTGTGTTAGCACTTATCTGTCTCCTGTGGGCACAAAGTAATATTTTCATACTATTGGAAAATGTCCTGCATTGCTGATGTCATCACAGGTTTGAATGTGCGGAAAGGTTTGAGGAAACTGGTGTACAAAACTTGTTTCAGTGTGTGCTCTGAGTGTGAGGGGGAGGTTTTTGACAATATGGATGTTTCAACAGCAGTGCTTTAGGCAAGAAGAAAAAAAAAAAAAGGAATATAAAAGATTTTTATCTAGTGATTATTTATTTATTTATTTATTTTTCTGGTTTGGGGCTAGTATGGCAAATTCTGCCACAACACAAGATGACACTAAAAAAAATATATGTGAACTTGTTTTTGTTTTCTATACTGAGTACTCATCATTTGAGCTGTGAAAGTTATGTGCCAGGCTAAAACAGGAAATGCCTGTGATTTCATGTGATCCATGCAACTGCAATTTATAGATGATTGTGGGTTTCATCAGCATGAGCTATGGGATGAAAGTTGAAAAGGTTATCCAACCAGTGTAGTCATCATATGCCTATAAACACAGCAGGTTTTAAATCCAGAAATTATGGAACCTAGTTCAATTAGAGGTTGATTTCTAAAAGTGTTTAGAGACTTAAATTTATCTGGGCTTATGGAAGCATTTGACAGCTGCCAGTGCAATTCACACTGGAACATCTTGAAGGTCTATTGCATGCCAACAAAAATCATGAACCTCATCAAAGTTTTATGCCAAGGTTCTGCTTGAACAGTAAAGGTAAATGGGAACTTGCACAAATTGGTTAATCAAACTTGCCTGTCAAATGTAAGCTCAATCATTCAATGCCTTTGTCAGGCATTGACTACAAAAAAAAAAAACAAAACAGAAAAGAACTATACCAGAATGTTAAAACGATGCTGTCAGCTCAGCCCTTCTAAATACACAAACAAAAGCCTTAAGTACTGTCCCTGCCCATAAACAGACAAAGATACTGGTCAGCCAGGAGAAAAAGACCTCCAAAAGTGGACATATGGAGCAACTGAGCTGTTCCCACTGTAAGTTTTGCAGTAGGAGACAATGCCATGACAAATGTGAGTCATCTCTAGCTCATGGGAGGGCATTAACCAAGGGCAGCCACTTGAAGAGAAGAATGTCATCAAGTACCAAAGTGGTACTTACTCTTCGCCCACTTCATGTAACAAAATTTCACCACCAACAATCTGCACAGTCCCAGGTTGTCGCTACCTACAGTCAGGGCCAGGTGTGCTCCACAGTGTATCATATACCTGCTGTCTCCAGGCCTGGAGACTTTCTGGAGGGCATTGCTCCTCACTTTCTGGCTGCAGTTCTAAGGTTTCTTCCAGTGGGAACCCAAGTGTGTACAGATGTTTTGTATACCCAGATTGTTTCTCCCCCCGTGCAGGCAGGATATGGTCACAGATTTCACAAAGACTGGATGATGGAGTATGCTACAGAGCAAAGAGTGGTTCTCAGAACAGGGACTGCCTATATGTCCCCTGTTTGAATGCACTTGTTGGGAACACAAGAAGACAGAAGTGGCTAAACGACTTTGAAAGTAAATACTTCAGAAAAGGTACGGAGATTAAACAGACTGATTGCATAAAGAATATCAAGACTTAAAGGAGATAACCACAACTGATTTTCAAAGTTATTCAAAAAAGAAAGTGTACTACAACTGTATTTCAGATGAAGACACAGCATCTACTAGTAAAATAACTGACTGAAAAATGAAATGTTTTCTAGGCAGTATGTTGGTAAAATGCATGCATTTCCTCTTAATCTGAACAACTTGCCAAAATTCAACTTTTTTAGATTATTTCTGACAAAGAGGGAACCTGATGTTTCAATCAGGCACCTCCATATTCTGATGGTTTTGCAAGCTTTTGTTTATAAGTATGAGCAAGGTCTTGTTTCCTTGGCTGCAACGAAAACAGTCTCAGCTGTTGCAGATACTTTTCGTTCTCTCAGCAAAGCTGGCCAGGACCTGCAAAGAGTCTTGCTACCTCCTTCCTTGGTACTGTCTGCTGAGACCTTCCTGTCTTTGCTGTCTTCTCCTATGAGCTGTCCCACCAAACTCAGCCCTGCCTCTCTCCACCATGCACCCACGCAGATGGAGACATCTGCTTCCCCAGGACCACACTCAGCAAAACACTTATCTCCAAGTAGTTTGAAATTCCTGAGCTATCTCTGCCTTTCTTGTAAAAATAAGTGACTGGGAGCTTGCTGACTTTCAAGGAAGGCTTCAATGACTTCTTGTAATCACTTCAAATAAAGTGGCAATGCCAAACAGCTTCAGCAAGGTGTAATACAGCCTGAAGAAGCAGAAACATGTAACTTTGTCTGAGACATAGGGTATCAGATAGTGTAGAAATTCACTGCTATTCAAATGACTAAACATAGAGATAAGTGCCAAATGACATTTTCAAAACTGTTGGTGCCTACATTACCTTATAAATCTGCCCACTCAGGGCATGATTCAAAGCCATTGCAGTCATGGAAAAATTACCACTGGCTTCACTGGGATTCAGTTTAGATTAATGCTGCACATTCCTTTGCTGCCCTTTGTTGTCTCCATCCTGTGACTTGAATTGTTCCCTCATGGTGTTGCAAAATAAAAAGATGGAAATGTTAGCAGCCATGCATGGGAGATCAGGTACTGGTCCTTCTAGTTTTGACAGCGTCTGTTCACTACAAAAACAGATTTAAATATTTACAGAATTGTTATGGTCAAATTTTTAAAATGTATTAAAGTCTTTAAAGGTTTGTTTAAATGAAAACTGAAATATTCCAACTTCTTTGAAGAGGGGTAAATGTGTATGCCATTTACTTGCAAAAATGGTGAAACATCACTAACTGCAGTAAGCTCACTGAAAAACTCTCATGTTCCTGCAGTAAGCATCACGTCCTTGGAAACCAAGTGCAAGAATTTGAATTCTACGTCATTGCAGAGTATACAAAATTTGTCTTTGATAAATCCTTTCCAGTATATAAAAACATCTAACAGCAGGAAGTTAATATCAAAATTCACTAAATCTGTCCCAAGCACCACACAAAATTTATTAACTAAAACAGGCATAGAATCAAGCGACCTGCTGAATAGATATGGGAACAATTTGTTTTTAGAGTGTGTGATTGGACACCTTCAGAATCATGAAGTGAAAGAAAGATTAAAGGGAAGTCTTGAGACTTTTGAAGGAATCAAAAACCAAGAAACAGGAACCAGTTGTTTTACAATTTTATATTGTTTGCAAAAGAAGGAAGATATAGTGAAAACTTATAGTGGCAAGCAATTAGTCTGCAATGATAATGAGACAATTTTGAATGTGAAAGAGCTTAAACCTGTTCACTTAAGAAGAATACTGCAAGCAGAACTGCTCTGTGTCAAACCCAATGTCAGTACTAATCTTGTGGGCAAGGGATCTTACCCACAGGGCAGCTAGCTTGGCTGAAGAGCTATTTCCAGCATCAGCTCTGCCTGCAGAGAGAGCATAGGAACTGACTGCAGAGAGGCTGCAGAAAGGCAGGAATGGAGAACTGCAGTTTGTGGGAATGTTCCAGTAGTGTGGGGAAAGCAGAAACTGGCCATAACTGGGGGAGAGACCCCATTACTGGAAAGAAGTGTGCCTGTCAGTCAGATAGGTCTGCATCCTCAGTTTCAAATATACTGACAACAAGGATTTTCTGTAGGTATGAGGGTTTTCTGGACATGCATTAGCCCTAGCCAGTCTTAGCTGCACATGGGAATTGGTGCAGGGCAATCAGCCAAGAACATGCATATGAATATGCATGCATATGGCAGCTGTGCAACAGCTCCAACGTTGCTGGGAAACATTAGATGTCCTGCAAAAAAGCCTCGGTAGCTGGTTAGCTCACGAGCATTAATCTGACCTGCCCCAGAAGAGTGAGACCAATGACATACGTACTGTATATCTTTGGGACACCCACAACAAGGCTCCACATGATCACCCCAGTTGCCAGAGGCAGTGTGAAGATTTTCCGTACAGATGTTTGCCAGCTGTGGCCAGTGAGCAAGCTTATCTGGTTAGACTTGGCTGTCCATGTAAGCCATGAAGTTTACAGCTGATGTAGCATTCATTTGTTAAAACACAAATATCTACATGTGACCATTTCATGAGTTCCTTTGCACCTAGTGGGGAGAAAAGGGAATTTCCAAAGCATAAACCATCTCCTTCTAAAGCAAGTGCTGCAACTAAGTAAGATGACTACAGTTGTTACATTGCATATAGCAGCCTAACAGGCACAGGTCTGAAAATGGCAGAATAAACCTCAACAAAATGGAAGTGTATTACATTTATCCTTTTTTTTTTTTTTTTTTTTTTTTTTTTTTTAATAGCAATCTATAGGATTGACAGTAGCCAATAAAAAATTCTTCAATAATTCTTCTCTCCCTCTGGCAGCTGCCACAGGCCCTTATGCACAGAACTTCCAGGGACTCTTTCTTGCACTTCTCATGGGCAAACACTGCATTTATGCCACCTGGACACTGCACCTGGCTGCTGGCCACAGCCATGCCCAGCTCCCAGGCCCTTCATTTTGGGCACATCAGGACCTTCTTTTCCCCCTTTCCTCCAGGCCAAATGGATCATCACTTTCTTGGGTGTTCTATGCAATACGTTTGTTTGGCTGACTGAAATCATGTGGATGATACAATTGCAAGATAGGAATTTTGTCTTTTCTGAAATGAACATGCATAATGGAAATAGTTCCCTTTTCATTTAAGGGAGACTCCACAGTTGCCACTGGGAACGCTGGCTTGTCTGAGCTTTGCAGCTGCTTACAGTCCAGATCTAAGTGCAGCTGCCTGCAACTTCATCAGTTAACTCAACAGAGTTTTGCTCTGTCTCAGAATTGGAGCATGAAACAGCTGCGTGTAATTGTACAGCAATCTTTTACTGCATAGCTATCTTTAATCAGTTCTGACTTAAATCAAGCAGCTTCTTGGACTTAAAGTAGCCAAGTTTTTCCCAGGTGGTAGTGTGTACATTGCTATTATTGAGATACTGTTCAGTTAAGCTCTTTGGTAGATTTTTAAATGCCATCAGAGGAATATGTAGAAGTTTGTTATAAGAAAAGTTGAGGTGTCATATTTGAGGTGCTTAAACCATCCTATATAGTTCATTTCCATTTTGTCATACAATAACAAGATTGCTTTCCCTGAAGACTAATTTTTGAAGGGAAGAACAGCTTGGCAAGAACTTCAGCCATATAACAGTGGGTGGAAAACCTCTATGTACTATCTTTAGTAATGATTGACTCTAAGATGTAGGTTCTTTAACATTTTTAAAGATGAGAAAATTTTCTTTGATATATACAAACGCTGGAGATCTTTCCTAGTTATATTCTTTCAGCTTAACATGCCAGTTTCAGCCCAGTATCAAAATCTGAAGATTCCCAAAATTGCCAAAATCCTCTCGAGTAATCTCTTCATTGCTCTTAATTTGTCATGATTTTGGGATACATTATTCCTCTAGTTCTCCCTAACCTTGCTTAAACTCAAAGCTCGATGATGCTACTTTTCACATACTAAAATAAGGAATTGCTACTGTAGTACAGACCACACAGTGTATTAAAATGGCTAAGGTGAATTTAGATTGTATTGTTGTCATTGACTTGGGGACAAGCAAACTCCTTCACATGAATAAAATGTGTAGGGAACATGTAGCTCATTGTATGAGCTATTGCAAGCTTTCAAAGACTCTCCAGTAAGTTAAGAAGAAGCCTGAAGGAAAAGTTTTTATGATGAAAAATGTTATGAAGTCAGTACAGTGGTGTAACTACACTAGTTGCTACACAATTCAAAAAACTGTTTACATTTACATCATGTGGAGGAACAAACCTAAAACATTACACAATTCTCTACTATGGCTGTTTCTACCCAACATTGCCATATACAATCACACAAATTAAAGACAACCCAAACCACTTTCACGATGAACAGAAAAAAAAAGAGTATGGACTAATGCTGAAGGAGATAACTATTTACTTGTAGGAATGACAAATATATGGTGGCAACTAATTTAGTGATTTTACAGTGGTGAGATGAACAAGAAACATCTCTGAATTTGCAGTATAAGAATGTGTCTGCTCTATCATTGTGAAATGGCATGAAGTTGCTTCCTGGATATGATTTTATGTAATGCATAGGCATATGGATGCATACAAAGTATCTCATAGTGAATAGTTAACATCAGAAATTTTATCATCTAAACTGAAGGAAAACATGACTGGAGAGAATACAGGCATTTGAGATTAATATTGAGTTAATTTGCTTGCTCTGCAGAAAGAGCCTCCATAAAACAGGAAGTGGAAGCGAGATAAGGGAGAAGATCAAGAAGAAGTATAAAGAAAAATAAGAAGTAGAATCAATATGTTAACTTGATGGGTGGCAGGCATGTGGTGATTGGCAGGGAGAAGAATGTGTCTATTTCTATTCAATTATAGTAAAATAAATTTTCCTGTTTGGGTCACGAAAAATAACTATGGTATTACTAAGGTACAAGAACTAATGTGCTCTGCTGTAAACTTGACTGTGTATTATGATCCTTCATTAGGGAAGAGAAGAGTGACAGAGAGAGTGTAAAGTTACCGGAAATTCAGGGATTTATGAAGAGCAGTTAATGTAATTTTAACTTTTTTTTTTTTTTTTAAAGTATTTCATATATTAGGCAGCACAAGACCAGCAAATCACAGTTAAGAACACATAGAAGAAGACTTGGAAATGAGAGGGAAATAATTAATTTGCAATGCTATGAGGTATTGAGGGATATTTGCATGAAATCCTGGTTAGTTCATCTTTCACTTAGAGGTTCTCTGTGTCTGCAGAATTCCTTCTTTCTACAGTCTCTGCTCTTCCTTCTTAAGATTGCCTTCTTAAGTGGGAAGGTATGAGAAAACAGCTGAGCCTGGTGCCCCAAACTATGGACTCTGGTTTTCCCAAGAAAAGAGCTTTAAGGAACACTGAAGAGTCTGCAGCATGTAGTGACAGGCTGAGCTCCTTCTTGGGTGCTGCTCATGGCAGGAGTTGGTCTGGGGCTCCGCAAGCTGCTCCCTCCTGGTTTTGGCATGCAAGCCAGCCGCCCACAGCAGTGGCATGTTGACCATCAGCTCTTTTCCCTGGCTGCTCCTCCACCCATTGTACCACTTCCTAGTTCAAAGTGCCTTCCCATGGGAGAATTAAAATAAAGAGTTTTTTTTATTCTTTTTGAAAAGAAGGGCTGGTTTATTCAAGAGATAGTGAAGAACTGATTTGATCATAACATAGGGATAAAAATAGGGGAAAGTTTCTGCATGCAGGGCATTCTCCAGTCCAGCAGATAAAGGGACAGAAAGGATTGTGAAGCGTCCCTGGAAATACACAAGAGAAATAATGTTTTGTTTTGTTTCTCAAAAATAATGAGCATGTTTTACTACTGGAAAAGTCAACTACAATTTAAAGTTTTTACAGCATATTGGGGAAATCTTGGATAATGTATTGTAATACAGGAAGTCAGTCAGTGAGTAGTGGATTAAGTGCTAACCAAACATTGGTCACTTTTAGTGTTATCCCTTTTCTGTAACAAAAATATTAATTGCCATCGACATGAGTTTAACACTTTTTTTTTTTTTTTTATCACT
Source organism: Alectura lathami (assembly GCA_013399715.1). NCBI lineage: Eukaryota > Metazoa > Chordata > Aves > Galliformes > Megapodiidae > Alectura > Alectura lathami. Next base: position 130,914 of record VXAV01008415.1, on the reverse strand, counting down.
CAGCAATACTGAAAGATCTTTCACAGTAAAAGAAATGTAATGTGTGTGTTAAATGAATACAAATTTCTGATCTGATTCTGTTTTTATATTCTATAGTTTCTAAGGAAGTAATAATATCACTGTAATCAGGTTATTAGATACTGATAACAAATGAATATATTTCCACAGTAGATACTGCAGCATTTTCATACTAGTACTAAAATATGCAGTTACAAAATAAGCTCAGTGTTTTAAAAGAAATGTGTAAATATTCTGTATAAACCCATGACAAAAACCACCTCCATTCTCTCTATATATTAAGTCAAACACTGCATGTAAAATTGCTGTATAAGACAAATACATTTGTTTTGTTCTTTTAGGTTCCTCTTTCTTTGGAGCTATTTATATATTTGGCATGCTTTACAAGTTCTGTGTCTTGCTGTTTTTTTTTTTTTGTTGTTGTTGTTGTTGTTTTGTTTTGTTTCTCCTTGCAATAAACGCATTCTTTGTATGAGATTCATTCACAGACTATTAAAATAATTGAAATCCTTGTTGTGGACCATGACATTAAAAATTACTCTTTTTTTTTAAAGTTGAAAGTTTTTTGGATATATGAGTGTATATATATATATATGCATGTGTACATACTTAACTGCTATGAATTAGTGTCTTTGATCAAAGGGCAACAACCGTGGAAGGACTGGATTTCACCTCAGAATAGGATTTTTTTTCACAGAGTTTTAGCCACAGGAAGGTGAAGTAAAAGCAGAGTGGCTGGGAAGGAGGGAGTCTTCAGTCTGTTTTTGATTTCTTCCTTACATACGTTGACAACAGTGGCTGATAAGTATATCTTGCAGAATTTTTTTCTTATCATTAAAAACGCATTGAGGAAGTTCATGCTTGTGACATTAATCCTTTTCTTAATTGGAACAAATGAGGAAACAGGATGGGTAGGGTGGGGATAAGTATTACACAAGTAAAGTCATGAGATAACTTATTCTTTATGTGCATCACTTACTCTGGGGCATGTTTCACAATGTCTACAACACTTGGAGTGATCCTCCAAGGTGCAGCATATCTCTCTCCCAGCTACCACTCAGCTGAGCTGACATGCCCACTTGTGATCTATCAACAGTTCCCTCTTGGTTTTGTTCACACCCAAGCTGACGTGTGAAGCAAAATTGAAAAACAAGATAGTCATCTACATGAGGAGCTTCATCTTTTCTAATGCAGATTCTACAATGAGCCTCATGGATAGGATTGTAGGAGTGAGAATCCAGGGTGAAACAACAGCAAATATTGTTCCAGCAATACCACAAACTGACATCACTTGCTATGACTTCTTTCTTCACCGGATTAAGTTTCCTGGTGTTAAGTATAGGTTACACGTCATTTCTTCTTCTTGCAACATCCCTGATTGCTGATTGGCTTTCAAACATTAATAGTCCAGATCTGGGATTTTGGTGAACGGGTGGGAAATTTTATGCCACTGCTGTGTGAGATGGGTTTTAGGACATGTCTTCTATCACGGTGGTGCTGTGGATCATCTGAAAATACGTGAGGTGAGAAAGCACTGGAAATTATAGAAGGGCTTTGAAATTTGTTTTTCCAAAGGAGCAAGGGTCAATAAAAACCTTTTTTGGAAATTGCTGTTTTTGCATCACAAACATGGGTTCAGAATAGGTAAACAAGCACAGCTAAGTGACTGTGTTTCTACTAGATCTAAAAGCATTGTCCAAGGTATTTAGATAATTAAGTTTTGAGATTTTATTATGAATGAAATGTAGCATTCACCTGCAATGTTCAAGAGCATAACCTTGTATGAATATAATTCTTCCACATAGACCTGTAGATCTCAAATATTCTGGGAAAATGATGGATTAGAATAAGCAAGAAAAAAAGAATATAAGGTAAAAATTCATTTGTTTTATCTTTCAGAGATTTTTCTTATGTATACTGAGAGCAATTGCCCATGGAGGAATGTCAGTTAAAAATCAGGTTTCAATTGAGTTCTTCATTTAGCATAACAAAAGCACAAGAAACTTAGAAGAGGAAAAGAAGAAGATGTATTGATAAAGGTCTAATTGACTGTCTATGTCTTTAATTGAAAAGTCGAACATCATTAGGAAGATACAAGACTGAGAATGTGTTTTTAAGCAAGTTCTACTTCCGGAACCTCTCATTCTTGTGGAGTCATAAAAAAAATATATTGACAAAATATAGTGTCAGGCTTGCAGATATTACTATGAGGAGTATGGCATAGATAAATCCAACAGCTAAGGCAGTGAAACTGGAACATAGCTTGTAAAAGGAAAGAAAATGTTCAGAAAAAAAAAATTTAGAAACAGAAGCAAAAAACTTCAGTTTCGCAAACTTGCAATATTTTTTCTAATTATATAAATCTATTGTCAATCCTTTTATAATATCATTGCTACGAAGAGCCTGAAACTTTATTCCCTGAAACATTTCTGAATTGCACTGGCAAAGAGAACTTTTAGTTTGTGTGTGTTTCTCTTTAAAAAAGCACAGTTATCCAGGTCTGCTTTTGCTTAAAACTCTGCCATTGGCAGTATATCTCTGTAACAATGAAGAAAGGAGAACAAAGACTAGATAGATAAGGCTGTAGGTTTAGACCAGTGGCTATCCTGATACCACATCTTCAGCTCCATGTCTTGAGCAAAGATACTCTACCACCAAAACAACATGAAACAGAAACAGTTCTACATAACTTAATTGGACTTCCAGCTACCTCAACACTGTCTGGTTCAATAATCTGAACATCCAGTTTAAGACTTTCTCCCCATGTATACATTTGATTCTCAGCTTGGCTATTTTTCTAAGCAAATAATTCCATGTATAAATAACCTGAATGTGCTCATTAACCAAGGAATACATCCAGGTTGCTTTTACAGGTTAGATGTCTAGATTTTCTTTTTCATTTTCACTGTCAGCAAATGGACACTGTAGAAATGGCTTGACTTTTCTGTGCTTTTACTCATGGAGATAATAGTGGATTAATGTCTACGACTTTTGCATATAGACACACAATTTATCTTCCCAAATTAGGAGGCTAACTTCCATACATATCAGTGAAGTTGACCTCCTACAGAGGAAACTGGGAAGAATTATAACTTAAATGACCTGATTACCTGGTTCAGAGTAAATGGAAAAAATTGGCCGATGCCTGATTTTTTCATACGAGCAGCCCATCGAAGATCTTATTTCCATAAGCAGGTACTTTCAGAACTAGCTTCAGAAAATGAAGAGGCAGACAGCATTCAGAACAGAAAAATATTTGCTATTTTTGAGTGCCTGTTGCCCAAATATGAGGTCTGCTACAGAACAAAGTCTCCTGATCTTCACAGAGTCTTTTAAAGATGCTTTAAGTTCCTTTACAGGATGTCATGTTTCCTACAAAGTACTCCAACTTTATAACTGAACAAGTACATAAGCAAGATAATGCTATGTTGAAATTAGACCTGTTTTGACTTCCAGAGGCCCCTTCCAATGTAAATTATTCTCACAGGAACTCAACTCTAAGCTCCTTTTATGTCAAGCAAAAGAGGATTTTATATTGCTAAATACCTATGCTACAAGCAAGGATGTTTCTTGCCAGTTTTCATTGAATTTTCTTCTTGTCCCACAATACTGATACCACCATAAATGTAAACATCTCATTTTTCTGCTGTTTGTACAAGAAGTGTAAAAAACAATTTGCCAACATTCCCCTTCCCTTCTCTTCTTCCTGCTTCCCCCTACTACATGTGTAGTTTTTCAGGCCATGTAGACTAAATAACAAGCCTTGACATGGTCTGGTATAATAAAAAAGAAACAGTGACTGATGAACAGCTTTGGTCTTCACAGTTGGCGTTTATATTACTTCAGATATTTTTCTGTTCACATGACAACATACTTGACTTGGCATTGGCTGCACATGTAAGAGCAAGAGCTCTGGAGCAAGATGATACCTCACTTAACTGAAGGCATCTGCAGTACAGCTGCCTACAACAGACCTAGTCACCACATGATATCTTCATGGCTAATGAGAAGAAATTCTACTTTTGGGGTGCAATTACTTTGACACACCTTAAATCTCTGTATTAGGATAAGATAAAGTGATATTCATTAAATGACTCTGAAGGAGAATGAAGCTTAGATCTGTCAATGCAGCTGTAAATGTCTATGTTTAGGTCATCCAAATGCTCTCACCCCTCCCCTCCTCATTGGCTTCACACCAAATCACAAGATATATGACCATGAAACCCTGAGGAACAGAAACCCTCCCTCACTCTACTGTGCTGGATAAATTCAGATACTCCTACACCAATTATGCAAACAAGACTCAAGATCAAATTCCTCATACAGTTAAAGCAAAAAAATTAGTAGTTTGAATCTGTCAAATTACTTTCATTTTTTGGTGATGGTCCATTATAATGAAAGGTTCTAGGATGGATGAGGGACATGCTTATTTAATACATTTTTTCACTATAAACCTAACTAATACTAAATTCAATTTTTTTACCTGTGGAAAACTTAGATAGGGCTTGTACTCACTCATAGAATCATAGAATCATTTAGGCTGGAAAATAGCTGAAAAGCTATTAGCTACCATTTATGAAACTACTTTAAAAACAAACAAAAAACAACAAAAAAGCACTAGAACAAACTCAGTTGTCCTTTGAGTACAGGGGTAATCTTTAGCTTGAGAAATACGCAAGGGCCTGGAGAGTAGGTGGGCTTAGAATACTGCTTATTCTAAGCAGTAAAGGGCATCAACTTCTCAAGGGCCAGACCACTTGTCAGAAGAGAAAAAGGCTTTGCAAGAGAGAAGACAAGGTGTCCGAACTGTGCTGCAGACAGAAGTGCAAGGTGTAACCCACAGAAGTTTATGGTGCTGTCTCAGCTCTGGCTGGACCTGCTGACACTGACCCAGTTGATACACAAGACTTTGTAACATAGGACCTGGGTGGAAATGGAAGCTGAGCTCCTAAATCTGACTGCACAAGACAGGAGAGAAGATCTGAGGCTTCAGGGAGCAACCTGCTCAGAGAGCAGCCAAGGAAGCAGGTGAAAGGCAAAGTGAACAGGCTGCTTGGAAATCATCAGTAAATCTTTCTTCTATCATACTATGGTCTAGCTAGTGTTTTTCTCTATTCTTTCCATTTCTTCCACTTCCTCTTTTTTCCTTCCTTTCCTTCTTTATCTCTTCCCTCCTTTTTGTTTTTCTTGGTTTTCTGCATCTATGTTTGTCAAAGGTCTCCCTCAGTCTATCTGCTTTCCTGCTTCCCCTCCTCACTTCCATGCAACAGCTCCATGCAAAGGGACCCCCTTTATCTTGTAATTCCTCCTGATCCACTGCTTGCAAACCCTTCTGAACTTGTTTCTCTCATACATTCCTATTTTAGTCCATGCAAGTTCTTTGGATGTGGAGTTGATGGAGCGGGTTCAAGGGAAGGCCACCAAAATGGTCAGAGGGCTGGAGCACCTCTCCTGTGAGGAAAGGTTGAGGGAGTTGGGATTGTTTAGCTTGGAAAAGAGAAGGCTCCGGGGAGACCTCATTTGCGGCCTTCCAATACTTGAAAGGAGCTTACAGGCAGGAGGGGGGCCGACTTTTTACACAGGTGGATAATGGTAGGACAAGGGGGAATGGGCTAAAACTGAAAGAGGGGAGGTTTAGGTTGGTCGTCAGGAAGAAATTCTTCCCTGAGAGAGTGGTGAGGCGCTGGCACAGGCTGCCCAGAGAAGCTGTGGCTGCCCCATCCCTGGCTGTGTTCAAGGCCAGGCTGGATGGGTTCCTGGGCAGTTTGATCTAGTGAGCTAGTGGCTGGCAGCCCTGTCCATGGCAGGGGGGTTGGAACTAGATGATCTCTGAGGTCCCTTCCAGCCCAAGCCATTCTATGATTCTACGATTCTATGATTTATGACCGTTGTGACAATGCAACAGTGGGAGATTTTCCATACAACATCCAAGCTCCTGCAGGAAGTCCCACCAACACCTCATTTTCCCAGTGGTAAGGGCTGTTGCCCAGTCAGACAGAGCTGGTAGGTTCAACAGCTGGAAGCCTGAGTTGAAAAGATAATCGTGCTTACATTTCTCTGACTCCAAAACATGAAATTTGTGTAAAGTATTTTTTGAGATGAACATTTCAGTAAATGTTGTTCCTGTTTTTCACAAATACACACAAATACAGCAACTATAATATTCTATTACAATCACATTTACTCCAACAATGATCCAAACAGCAGCAACTTTAGACATGGCCAAACTCCTCCTGGCAGCTTGTGTTCTAGGGTGAGCTGAGCAGTTGTCTCACCAGCACTTGACCCAGCCACAAGAGATGCTGGAAACCTCCAGTGACCTGCAAGGTGGAAGTGATGATTCTGTTCTAAACCAGAGACTTCCAGTGGGGTAGTGCATCTTGCTGTAAAGTTGTGAATGCTGAATAAGGCATGTGTCAGCTAAATATCTGTGCTTGCACCAGTTTATATTGAATTTTGTCACTGTAAAACAAATGAATTATCATCTTTGGGACTAGATGTGCATTTCATTTTCAAGTATCATACCACAATTATATTTATCTTCCACAATTTCACATTTTTGTCCATAGCAAGTTCAGCATCTTTTCCTCACAATGCATAGTAACAGTACTCTACAAGGAATGGTAGAGCTAAACAGTTTCCTGGAGCAGTTTGTTGTAAGCCAGGGTATTGCTCATAGCTATGGCATTTTTCAGACACTGCCAGAAGTAGGGCTGAGATCGAGGATTAGTTGGCCATTCCAGAACAGAACTTCTGCACAGCCTCTTCCTCAGCTGAATATACCGGGAATTCTGCAACACCTTCTCAAGAAATATCAAGATAATCACATCAATTTTTTCATCTAGAAGTCTTTGATGGGCCATGTAAAATGTTGTCTTGAAGCTGCCACTTTTAATGTACTTGTTGGTCAGCACAAATATGGTCTTTTTGCTTAGTTGAATGCTCTGGGAAAGGTTGTCAAAGACTGGCTGTCCTGGAAGCCAGTCTCTTTCTTCCAGGCATAAATTGAACCGTCTGGCTTTTTGATCTTCCAGCTTTTCAACCAATTCTCTCATCACCCAGTCATTCACAGCTGGATCTGTATTGTCATAGGCAACAAAAGCATCATAGCAAGCATCTGGTGAAGGTAAACATCTGTAGCCCTTCAGCTTGGCAGTGCAGTAATGATAGCTATACCACACATCCCAGAAATAGCGGTGACTTATAACAGTGAACACCATTAAACCTAGGACAGCTGAAGCTGATAAAGTATACATGATCAAATAGGATGTGTTCAGCTCACAAGTATACAGATCCAAGACAATCAAACTCCTTCCTTTATGAGCTCCTGGGCCAGCACATGTCACATCTGTGGCCAGGAGAGGAATAGTCACTTGAGTCTGATTGATCCACCAAACAAACCACACTGCATCGCAATTGCACTTGAAAGGATTGCCATGCAAAAGCAGCATCTGCAGGTTGTTAATGACGTTTTCAGGGAAGCTAGATTTCTTAATTATTTGGATCTTGTTTGAACTGAGGTCCAAGTATTTCAGTGAAGTAGCGTCTCTGAGAAAATGTTTGGTTAGCCGTTGAATACGATTGTTTCGGAGTATCAGTTCTTGGAGTGTTGAAGTGCAATTAGACAGTTCTCGGGGAACAGTAGTCAGAAAGTTATTGCTGAGGTCCAGAGTTATTAGTTTGTTCAGCAAGTGGAGTTTTCCCCAGTTGAAGGTCTTCAGCTTGTTATTGGTTAAGTTCAATATTTTGAGTTCTGGAGGCATAGCTTCAAAAACACCAGGAGGCAAAAAACTGAGCAAGTTAAAGGAAATATCAAGCTGTTCCAGGCTGGTCAGATTCTTGAAGAATGACAGGTATCTAGCATTCCCATCTGCCCACAGAACATCTAAACGATTCCCTCTGAATTCTAAAATTTGAAGAGATTGGCTTTCCATCCCCGTGCTAATGGAGGTAGAAATCTCATTCTCGTTCATCATCAGCTTCTTCAGATAGGCCAAGTTTTTCATGAAACTAAGCACGTGACTAACACCTTCTGCCAGAAAGTAATGTTTGTTGTTGCTCAGGTCTAGAATTTCTAAAAGTTCCAACTCTTTGAAAGCAGTGGAGTATAGCAAGTCAAGCCTGTTATTAGAAAAATCCAGATATTTCAATTCAGACAGGTAGTAGAATTCACTTCCATTTAAAGTTTGACTTATTGCATTACCTGACAAGTTAAGGCAACTGAGGAAACTAAGACCCTGGAAGTCTAAGGGGTTAACAAAAAATATATTGTTCCTGCTTAAATCTAGAGTTTTTCCATAACCCAGGCAATCCCCATTAACTGAAGGTTGGTAGGAACTAGACTCTTTGTCTTTGGACTTGCAACTTCGACCATACTCATCATACCTGAAATAATGCATCTCTTGCAAAACTTGCCTGCTGTATTGCTCTACTGAAATCCTGGGATTAGAGCAAAATCCGTAAAAGTTACTTTCACCTGAAGAAGGAGAAATTTTATTCACTGAGAGATCTATGACTTTAAGAGCTTGGAATTTCTGGAACACTCTTAGGTCAGCAACTTTAATAAAATTAGTCCCAAGATCCAATACTGTTAGATTTCTAAGTCTGAGCAATGGATGTAGATTTTCTTCTCTTAGTTCTTTGAAGACATAACCCCTGATCCTTAGGGTTTCCAGGTTAGAGAGGGAAGAAAATGTCTTAGACAGGTTCAAGGATGGAGAATATGTCTGCAGTTCAAAATTAAAGGACAGATCCAGCTCTACAAGGCTGGGGATAAGCTTCAAAAACTGAGCATCTCCAATCTCCTTTATTAGGAAATTCTGGGAGAGGTCCAGCTCCTTCAGATTCTTGATGTTTTTAAACCAGCTGCTGGGGATACTATAAAGAGAGTTACTGTGAAGTCTAAGAACTCTTAAGTTTTTCAAGGAATAAAAAGCCTTTGAATGTATCTTAATTGAAGTATTGGGGCAGGGAACACAAGGATATGGGGCATTATAGCAACGTGGGCAATTACCACTGAGATCAAGAATTTCTAGGTTGTGAAGGGCACTTAAATCATGTTCCTGAACCTCTTGAATCCTGTTGTTGTAAATATACAATTCCTTCAAAGTAAATGACAAGTTGGGCGGAATATAAGTTAAGTTGTTACACTTCAGGGACAGTACTGTCAAGTTTTTCAGATCCAGAAAGGTTGTTTTTTCAATTTCAAATGAAACATTGCACGGATTACGGTAGTAACAGTTCTGTCCTAGGTACAATAATTCTATATTTCTTAGTTCTGACAAATTGGCTTTTTTGATAGAAAAAATACTGTTTGCTTCCAGACTCAGCAGACTTAAAGTAGCAGGAAGACCCCGGGGTATTTCCAACAGCCGGTTTGCATCTAAATACAATGACTTCAGTCTTGTCAGAGACGCAAAACTGCCATTCTCAATTGTTGGTTTCTGGCTGCACACATTATCTTTGGGCCCCAGTCTGACAGGCACGCAATTGCATCTGAAGTCAATCTCCACAAGGTTTTTAAGACCAGCAAAGGACATTGGAGAGATATGGGGGATGTGGTTAATAGTCAGGGTCAGGTTAGTAGCGTTTTCAGGGATCCCTCTGGGGACTTCTGTGAGGTGACGATCGCTGCAGTCTACTCTCACACTACCTTCAGAGGCTTCTACATCACAGGGTAAACTTTTGAGAAACCAAACTCCTGACAGCAGCATTGGAAATAAGAAGAGCAAGACCAACAGCAGTGCATTTGACGTCTTCGCATGAGGTACCTAAAAATAAGGAAATCAGGATGTGTTAATCAAATGCAATGGGAACACATGCCATAGGATGCCGTGTCTGGGTTAAACCAAATATACAGCTAGCCTGGAATCCTGTTTCACACTGGTCAGAAGTGGATGTGCTGGAGGGATTGTAACTTGGGAGGAAGGCATATATTGGTATTTCCTCTAAAGCTTTCTTTTCTCTCTTATCACTAAATATTGTAGTGATAACATAAACATTTCTCTCTAAATAATGAATGATAAAGAAATTAAAGAATCTACTAAAAGTGACAAGGTGGGTAATGAAAGTCTGTTTCTGTGAATTTTCTCTGTTTAAGGGTAAGCAGCGTTAGACATCCAGCAGATGCGTAAATGAGAAAAGTAAATTTTTAGAATTAGGTTAAACAAAGAAAATCTATAGACAGTTAAAATCTAGTATAAACTTTCAAAACCACACAAACAGCTGCATGTCTAATTCAGATTTCACATAAGCATTCTTCATCTATTATGTGTCAGAATAGATGCACGGTTGACCAAAACCAGTCAATGACTATGCTTCAATATCCTTTAATAGCAGCTTGCATTTTCACTGTCCAATAAGGACAGAGGGCCAAGAGAGCACTAGATCAGTGGAAGGTCTAAAAATAAAAATCAAATATATTTAAAATTGAGTATGTTTCTTAAAAGAAACCTTCCTAAATATAGTCTCAAGTCTCTGTGGTCTTGTCTACTTCACAGAGTAGTGCATATGATGGGAAGAGCAACGGGCTTGTAATACTCCACAATGGACCAGCTACTTCTTCAGCAGCTGTCAGTGACAAAGACAGCCTGGCCCTATAGCCAGGCAGCTGGCCAGGCAGACGTGCTGCCAGCCTTGGCTTGAGAAGCACAGGCAGAGAGGCTGTGACCATTTTGTTGCCTTGCACACCTGTCTAACTGCCTCTGTCTTGTGCTGGTCAAGAGATTTCAAGAGGATCAAAACCACCATAATCAAAATCATCTGGAGAACTCAGTTGTGAAGGATTGGAGATAGACACTTGGAATACAGAATGCTTGTTAATAACCAGAATTAGTGACACAGGGAATAAAACTGAGTAAATGCAAATAACCAGGTCAGCTGCTGAAAATCAGGTGATTTGATAATGTGTTCAAGGAACACTGAAAATTTTTTGCTCTTTAGCTGGGATGCAAGAACATGCAAGGACATACTCATTACATAGACAATATGTGAAAACACGGCTGAGCATTCCCTTAGACATGTTTTGTAAATGACACAGATTAATTGGGACTTCCTGTTTTATGCTGTTTACTTACGTCACTGTACGTCCTTAGTATGCAAGTATAACTTTGTATTCCTGTGTTACCTCAGATAACAGCACTAAACCCCCCTGTTCATCTACATATTAAGAGGAAAGCTCTAGTGACCAGCATAGCAGCAAATGGAAGAGAAGCTAGATCAAACGTCTCACAGCACTGCAGTTCTGCTTTTTAGATTCAACAACCAGAAGGAATCACTCTGGGGATTCATTCAGTTGCCATTTGAAAATAGAGTTTCAGTACAGATGGAAAATGTAAAAGTCCAGCGCAGACCTTGAATTCACCATATTAGCACTTGTAAATCATAGCAACTTCCTGGTACTGGAAGCCCTTCCTCTACCATTACTTCTCATTTCCAGGAAGAGCCATAGAGCTTTCTTGTCTTCAGTGAGTCCACAGGAAACTGAATTTTGGTTAAATATTGAGGTTGGTAGCCATTACTGTTATTTGTACAATTACTCAAGGAAAGCCAATCTCGACGAACCAGACTGTGGCCATGAATTCCAAAGTAATGAGTCACATCTCATTATTTTCAACTCTTGCAAATCATTTGTTGTATCCAAATGACCTTCCCTCGGCTTATAGCAATTCACTTTGGAAATTCACCCGGACTGAAGACATGGATGAGATCATTCACCAGGGTCTTCAGTACAGTCTAACCAATCAACTTGAGAGGATACTTAACTTTTCTGATTTCCTATAGTAGACAACCACTTGGATGAAAATGAGCAAGAATAATCGGAGCAAGTGGGGAGCTGATTTGGAGAAGACAAAACACATTCATTTCATTCCACTATCCTAGATTTTTTTTTAGAATTCCATATTTTTCTGAATTAATACTATAGGCAAGAAAGTGGGAAGGAGAAGGAGTGGCACTACCGTTGAAGTAAATTGCACAGAAAACTCAGGGTCTATCTTTGAATGAAAAGAGACGTTGCAGAAGAAAAATTTGGATATGTTCTTATAAACATTCTGCCTTCATTCTTTTCCAGGGAACACAGCATATTATTCATGTAAATGACTTTGTACCAGACTAGTGACAGTGTGTTTCATTTTATTTATTGGTACTATTCATCCAAGTCCTTGCAGAGACACTTTCTAGTCACCAGGACTGGGAAAAAGAATGGCCTTGCCAATCACTGGAATCTGTGCTTAATGGTAATTTTAAAATAAGGAAGGAAAACCTCTGCTGCTCTTGAGGACAAGTTAATCAGAATCAAGCTTTAAAGACTGCTAAACCAACTTAAATCCCTCTGTCCAAGCACTAGATTAGGACTTGAGCAACATGAGATTGCCACCTAGATCATCACAGACTTCCTACGTGAATTTGTACTCAGACACTGCACTTGGGGATCAAATTCTAGGCACTTACCTGGGTTCCTCAGTGCAGTGCCAGCAGCCTGGGCTGCACTGGCATCCAGGAACAAGTAGGAGAGGAGAAAGGGGCCCCTCTCCAGCACTGCTTGGCCCTCCTAGCGCAGAGGGAGATGCCTGAGTGCATGCCATGCAGAGGCACTGCACTGCTTGAGGCCTGAAAGCAGGTGCAATGAATATGGGCCATCAAAGTCTTCAGGAACATCACTGAAAGTTCATTTCGTTGTCAAAAAACTGTCTACTGAGACATAAAATGCCAAAATTTGAACTTTCACGTTTTGCTGTATTTTGAGGAATCTAGGCATCTTCACAGAGTCAGCCTAGCTCTTATTCTCTTTGTATAGCTTGTGTCCCCATAAACATTTAAAGCATTAGCTATTTTAGATGCAAACTGTTGCGTTCTGGTGCTGTGTCTAACTGTTCATATGCAAAGCACCTTGTGTACATTACAGTACTAGAATAAATAAAAAAGACAACTGAAATCAGAACAAGCAAGAAATGCTAACTTGTGCAAAGTCCATGCATTTAGAAACTAGTTTAAAAGTGCAGCTAGGGTATGCATGTGAGCTGTCCTTTTCCCTGTGATCTATGCTTGTATTTACAAATTCATAAATATTTATATTCCAATATTAACTGAGAACGTGCACAAACCCATAACAGAATTCTATCTGATTTGTGGTATTCTTCAAATAGTTAGAAACAATATGGCTGGGTGTTTCTTAATGTAGATTTTCTTTAAATGTTCCACATGCATTTTAAAAGGTGAAAGAGTGAAAGGCTAGAGAGCAAAGAACACCAGAGTTATAGCTATATTTTATTACATTCCTCCTGCAGTATATTAGTGTAAATAAAAGCCATTTCTTCTTTCCTATCATTATAAATTGCAGCTATGAGGCACAACAGCAAATCTGGACATTTAGAAAGCAGAAAAGGAGACCATGCACTTGAAAACTTTTCCCAAGCGTTCCAGTTAAGAAGTTCTAGCAACTTTAAACTGAAAGTTTCACCTACCATTTTCTGTGCGCTTCCACCTCTGAAAGATTTGTTGCTGTAAGAAACTGTAAATCAGAGCAGAAGAAAACAGCATAAAAGAGGTCTCCCCTGGTTCAAATCAGATAGAGAGGAGAGTGTAGCATGGCATAACTCACTCAAGACAACAGCAGTAACCACCACTTTTTTTTTCTCTTCAGCTGAACTGTAACCTGAGAAATAATTCAACATGAAACAACTGTTACAACCCACTTCCTCAAATATCTGCCTTAAAGTTAGAACAGCAGCACCTCAGCTACTTCTCCAGCCCCCATAAAAATAACTGAGTAGTCCTATTCTTTCCCTTTTAAACAAATTCACACATTACTCATAAAACCATGTGCTGTTGTGGCAAAAGGGTTTTTTTGTTGTTTTGGTCTCATATGCCACAATTCACTCTCTTCTCTGCCACTTTTGAGCATGCTTTTCATTCTAAACTGTGCTGTTTACCTACCTACAGTGCAATAACTGAAGGAACTGTAAGACGACCTACTCCGAGACGAACAGCCCAGACACAGGGAACTCCAAAGGAAGGCAACTGCAAAATATTTAGAATGAGAAGTTAATCAAATAAGAGAGAAATGTGTTATGCAAGTGTAACGTTCAGCTGAGACAACAAGGATTTGCAGAAGATCAAGTTCCTCTTTTTTTTTTTTTTTTTTCCTTTTTAGTGCTAGATTTATGACCACAGTTAAATCATTTTTTATGATTATTATTTAGGGTTCATTTCTGCTGCTAATAGCATCAAGAACTGGCCTTTAACTAAGACTCATTTGTGTGTCTATGTAAGCAGATAAATCTCTCAAGCTGAACTCTTCATGTGAGAAATGTCTAGTAAGTGAATGGGGCTTGAGAGAAGGAAACAAAAACAAACCACTAAAGAAAAAAGGAAGGTTGTAAGGGCGTAGAGAACAGCATATAAAAAGGTAAAAAATGCATGGGAGAGTGTATAAAGGAACAAGTTTGAGATGACGTTCTTCTCTGAGAGAGCGGTCAGGCATTGGAACAGGCTGCCCAGGGAGGTGGTGGAGTCTCTGTCCCTGGAGGTGTTCAAAAAACGTGTAGATGTGGCACTGAGGGACATGGTTTAGTGGGCATGGTAGTGTTGGGTTGATGACTGGACTAGATGATCCTAGAGGTCTTTTCCAACCTTAATGCTTCCATGATTCTATGATTCTACAATCCAGCATTTCATGGAACATGGTGTCTGACTATTTATTAATATTTATTTCTCCCTTCCTACTTTTTTTTTTTTTTTTTAACATTTTAAACTGTTTCACAGTTTCTGACTTTTTTTGGAGCTGAATTCATTTTGAAAGACTGGAACCTGAAGAAGAAATATAGAAAGACTTTGCACTCATACTTAAAAATTCCCTGGTTTTAATGGCTGACTGACACAGACATAAACAAAAACAAGAAAGCACACAAGAAAAACGCTTAGCATCATTACCATTTCAATCAAGGAGTAGTAAAGGGCTCATTAATTCACTATAAGTTCAGGACTATGTTTCTCATATTTTGCACCTGATTACTAAAAGCATTGTGATTAAAAAAAAAAAAAAAAATTACTTTGCTATGGATGGGTAGCTGGATTTTTTCTTTTCATGCAGGATGCATGAAAATAGCATTAGTTATTCCACCCAGAATATTTCACAGATTGTATGTCACTAGAGCAGAAAGTGAGCTTTAACTTACCTGTAGCTATTCACCTTAGTATAAAGCAAATGTGCTTAATTAATGGAGTAATAGTACGTAAGAGAACAACAGGGCACAAGATGCATTGTGAAAGTCATTTTTTTTCAAGCACCTAAACATGACTCTGGTGTATTATACTGGAACAGAGCTTAAGCATGAGGTGTTTAACGTCCACTCACTTCAGTTGTAAGTAGGTTTTCTAAGGCACAGTGTGCAGTCACCTAACCCTGCAATTTTCAACAGGTACTCAGCGTCTTTGGAAATATCCCTGGCAATCTAGAACTACAAACTTCAGAAGCTTTAACAGCTGTCCTGTCACTTTGCCTTTTCTTTTGGACTTTTATTTTTTTCAGATTAGCAACTGGCTCTCACTCCACCAAGAACATGAGTTTCAATTCCATGCAGAGTGAAACTGCAACTTGAGCTGAACAGTAACAACAGTAACAGAATCACAAAAGGCATGTATGTTGCTTTTTTTTTTAATCTAAGAAATGTGGGCAGTAAAGTACAGTAATATTTCCCTTTGAAAGGTGGAGGGCATAAGGAAGGGGGAGCTCAGTAGTCACAAATTTCAGGTCTGTAATTTCATTTTTACATGCACAGATTTGCATTGACTTCCTGATTTTAAAAGTCCTGCTTTCCCTCAGACTTTGTGCAAAATCTCTTTTGCGTGCTGTGAAACACAAAGTAACTGAAAGTAGCAGACTACTTCCTATCCTGTCATGTGTCAGGAAAGGACACATCCCTAACAAGGCTGGTATTTTGCCACCTCTGCTGGTGGATAACATAACTTAAAACAGACCAAGATTCTTTAATCTCCCTAATCCTTCATCTACAGGCCTGNTTTTTTTTTCCCGACTATATTAAAACTTAGAGAACATTGCTGCAGTCTATCAAAATCAAGATTCTACTGTGTTTGCTTTAAAGCTGGACAGTTTAAAGTTGTAAAGTCTTACAATAATGTCTTTTCTCAAAAGAGGTAACTCTCACACCAGTAATTATGATAGTGCCCCAAATACTCATGGTTATTACAATGTTGAGTGCAGCACTGCATAATTTACCAAGGAAATTTTCACAGAAATTGCTCAATTTTTGAAATACATAAGTTGACTCTTTAAACCAATGCAGGCAGATGTACAAAGAGAACCACAAAGAGAAATGGATGACAAAATTGAGGAAATGATAACAAAATCATTTGCAGAAGCCTTAAGGAACGTACAAATGTAGAATCCCTGCTGACAGCAGTTGCAGAAACGTGCTTGCAGGCACTAAAAATAAGCAAAACAGTAAACAGAAGACAACAGCAGAGAAGAGCGGCCTACATCAAGGGCAGAGGATAGCTAACGGCTGCTCTCAGCCCTTTGGTGAGGGACAGCTTCACAGACCTGCATGAAGAGCTAACCCAACAGTCCTGTGCGCTAAGATAGGACTGAGGGAGCTGCAAGCATCACAGAAATAGAAATTCACATTTCACTATAGAAATTTCCATTTCTAAAAACCAATTGCCCCAGGCTACCACAGTGGCACGACTGACCACTTGGTGTATACAAACCAATTTGCATTTGTTGAAAGCACAGGCACCTGGCATTCCTGTGAGTTTCTGACAAGCTGGGTAGCAGGCATCTAAAAATGCCTGAAATAAGATGCTAGGATAGGCAGAGAGGGCATCAGTACTTTCCTTTGGAGAGAGGGAGCTGAAGTGCTATGGCATTAATGCTGGAAGTAGTGATGAGCACAGATGCAGGAAGTGCTGGCAAATCACGCAGCCAGCACATTCAGGGGAGTTTGGGCATTTTTATGGCTCCTCCTGCCAAAAGTAACATGAAGGGTTGATGCTTGCCACCCCTCTGGACTTCCGTGTTGCTACTTGCTCTCTCCAATGTCTTTCCCCTCCTTTATCTTTTCTTGCAAGAACAGCGTAACACAGCTCTAGAGAAGAGTGAGATGACCATCCACAACCACATATGACAACTGGGATGGAGTTGACTTTCTTCATAGCAGCCTGCACAGTGGTTTGGGTTTGTGATCTGTGGTGTTGTCACCAGTGCTCTTGCACAGTGTTGAGGATTTACCTGTTTCCTACTCTGCACTCTAGGGAATACGCTGGGATTAGCCAAGATGCTGGGAGGGGGATAGCAGGGACAGCTGACCCCAGACCACCATAAAGGGACATTCCTTACCCTATGACACCATGCTCAGCAATAGAATTGGGTGAAGAAGTAAAGTTTCTCCAAAACAGCCATTGCTCAGAGTATCCGAGCACTAGGCTGCCAGCAGGAGGTGGCAGGTGAATCCTTCCCCAGCAGTTCCTCCCCCTCTCCTCTTTTTCTTCTGTTACCTCAATGCCCAATTTTTTTCCTTGCACTCCAGGTAGTCCACAGCCTCAGCAACAGGACTCAATCATTTAATAATAAAACACTGGAGTCCAGGGCAAAAGCTTTCAGAAAGGCTGCAAACTTCAGGTACTTTTACTGAGAAAGGCAAAAATTGTACTTCTATTAGGACAGCAGAATAGGATTAGTCAAAACTAGCTTGCAAGCAGAGTTAAAACCTCCTACTTCTGCTATGCAGTCTGGTATTTTCCCCTTTATTTCAAAATAAATCTGCTGAAAGAAGAATGGTTTCCCAACAATCCAAATTCTGTTAACTAATCTTTACACCAAAAATCCCAGAACGGACCAGGGAAAATTAAACAAACAAACAAACAACAACAAAAAAAAACCACACCTCACACATTTTCTCAGTCCACAAAAGGCAGTTTCTATGACTTTTGTCAAAATGGATGGTATATGTCAGAGTTGTAGGAATTTACCTGTAACTTTGTGTTCATTTCTACACTGATAGCTCTGGCCTCATTAAACATGAGAGGATCTATTCTAGGGAGAAGCAGAAAGCAACACCAAGGATCCCAAATGAGAAAAAAAAGCCACAAATGCTCTCGGTGTGGTAAGATCTTCAATATGACATCAGCTGTGATGATCCACCAGGTGAGCCAGACCAGAGAGTGACCTACAAATGTCTCAAGTGCAAGAAGTCTTTTAGCCACAGCATGGCCCTAATGAAACA
This sequence comes from Alectura lathami, assembly GCA_013399715.1. Classification (NCBI taxonomy): domain Eukaryota; kingdom Metazoa; phylum Chordata; class Aves; order Galliformes; family Megapodiidae; genus Alectura; species Alectura lathami. Next base: position 112,654 of record VXAV01008415.1, on the reverse strand, counting down.
CCAGTGGGCCCACACCAGGGAGAGACCGTTCAAATGTCCTGAATGTTGGAAATCCTATAATGACAGCTCCTTGCTCCAGAGGCACCAGAGGAGCAAACGTTATAGATGCCCCAGCTGTGGGTAATGCTTTCCAAGGAAAGACCCAGTGCAAGAGAGATGCAATCACCCTTTAATAAATCCCATTCCTGGAAGTGGATGAGGTCGAGTTGGACAAGTCTTTGGGCAGTGAAAGTTGTCCCTGCGTGTGGCTGGGGGGGTGGCCTAGACATCTTCAAAGGTCCCTTCCAACCCAAGCCATTCCACGATTCTATGAAATGTGCAAAATGTGGCAGACACAGCAAACTTAGAACAGTTTGAGAAATAAGAACTTCAGCTGTTCACAAAGCATTAACTCAAATTCCCAAAGAAATTTAAACATTGTGTCAATCTCATCAGACTGTGTAAAGAAGGAGAAGGATGATCTTATTAGAACGCTGTGTACCAGTCTGGTGTGATTAACAGTTCATCCTTATGTCCAAGACAGCTGTAGCATGATTTATGAGCAAGGTCTGCAGGAGTATCAACACATTCTTCCCTAGTTGACCTGTGCAGAGGGGAAAAACAAAGTAACCAGAGAATGAAAGCAATCTCTTAGTACGAGTTATTTGGAGTAATTTAAGGAATTTTTAAGTTTTATTTACAAAAGTTGTGCACAGCATGGGCAGACAATTCAGCGTGGTCAAAGATCTATGATCTGATCTACAAAACAACTGAACTGACATCCTATACTAAATGTATTGTATGCCTTATGCATAGTGATGAGGTCTAAAAATTTTGGTGTAATTATGTGGCCATAGACTTTGAATTATAGATAACGTAACCTTACATTTAGAAATCGTTTTCCAAATAAGATAAGGTAAATTAATTTCGATAGTATTGTTAGCTTAACTTTTTAAGGTACGTTATGAAGAATTCCTATGAGACCTGATGGTTGAACTAAATTCTCATCACAACATCTGATACACCCATTTCTGTATTCATCACTGAAAGCAGTATGTGTCATCTTCAATGCAGAAAAGAGAAATCCCTCTTTTAAACTGAATTTTTATCCTTCCCCACCCCCCCCCACCCCGGATGTATGTTTCTTAGAGAAATTGAAGGAAGTGTCTGCCTTATGATTGTCTTAAAGGGAAAAATCCACTTCATAGTACAACATTGTATCACTATAAACATATGCCAGAATAAGCAAGGTAGGATGAAATAAGGCTATTTTATGCAGTTCCACAGTAAAGAAGCATTTCCCAAGCACAGCAAATGGTTTTGTAATTAACAATTGTAATTTCAGGCAGAAAACTGAGTCTTCCTGTAATCTAGGTATGGGGACAGTATCTCAATACACACAGACTCTTACAATCTTGCAGTAAGATTGAAAACACTCCATAAAAAAATCTGAAGACCTAGAAGTACAATGTCAGATACAATTTTTTTTCTCCCCAGAATCCATTAGTGGCTGCAATACCAGTACTTAACCATAAACTTTCTCAGCATACAAAAGGCAAAATTGTTTTCATAATCACTTTAATTCTCTAATGTTAAAGTATCCAAGACCGGTTAGTCTACCACAGTTCATTGACTGCCCAGTAAAGTACTGTGGCGCTTCATAATAGCAAGCTGAAGATCTATGGACTGTGCAGTTAAAGAAAAGTATTTCAGATTCTTTTTAATCAAGTAAATGCGGGCAGAAACCAACTTTTATGAATACTAGCATATTTAAATTTGCTGTTTGGACTATGCGTTGTGAAGCTTTACAATATTAGCAAGAAAACTGCTATGAAATGACTCATACAATCAGACTCAAGGAATGTTCAAAACTACGGGAAAAATGAAATTCAAAACAAACTGCTCATGATTAAAATTGGTCCTTATTACTGAAAGACATGCAATGAATCACCCCAGGCATAGTGAAACATTAATGTTACAATCAAAGACAGTAACTGCACAAAATAGACATCAACCAGATGATTTAATGTAAGGAAACACATAGAGCTTTACAAAAGAAAATAGCAGCCATGTATCATGTGGAAAAGGAACATGAAGTGTAAGAAACAGTTAATACTATGATGTGTCAACAGTCCCTTAAAATTGAAATGAAGTTTAAACTCCATGAGGGCTTACAAAATAATATTCATGGTAGTTTAACACAAACCAAAAATCAACAGCTGCTTGCCTGACAGATGGATAGATGCAAGATGCCCCCCTCTGCACCATTTAGCGTAACACAGAAAACAATCTTACATGCATAAATCTCATCGAGTTCTGTGAAGAGACATTCAGTAGTTCTGTACAGAAAAACAGACCTGAAGCAGGAGCTTCTAGAAAGCAAGGAGGAACACAAATGCAACACAGAAAACTCCCAAACTCTCAAGGAAATTCATAAAAAGTTTCTGCAGGATGGATATTTATCGTCCATACACAAAGAATAAATGACAATTACAAGACAAATATCATAATTAGACATACAAGCTCTGGGATTTTACAAATATACCAATTTCTTGTGGTTGAGGTGCATTGTTAAAAACAACAGTGCTAGCTGACAGGACCTTCGCAAAGGTGCAATGTAACCTGCTGTCCTGCAGTTACAACGGGACGTGACTGAACAGGTAAGATACAGATTCACCATTGTGTGTTCTTCGAATTGCCTCAGCCAGAATCATGGAAATGTCGATAAACTGAAAGAAAAAAAAAAGCATAGAAAAAAAAATATGATAATTGTTATAAGATACCAAGAACAATAAAACCACACAGTCTATAAACAAACTGTACACAAAGATTCAATTTACTATTCTGCTCTCTTACCTCTTCTGGGAAGCAAAGTGACATAAAAGCATTACGTAATTAACCTGCATATGAGAACTGCACTAACACAAAGCACAGACTCGCAAACAAAATAAGAAAACACTGATTTCTGCACAGGCATACTGCTGAAGGCTTCTAGCACAGGGCATGTTGACAGAAAGAAACTGTTCCAGCCATCAGATGGCAGTGCCCACTTCACAAGTACAGTTTAATGGCACTATACCTTTTAAATGCTT
>VXAV01008415.1:83307-93501 GCA_013399715.1 Alectura lathami | reverse complement strand
AAAAAAAAAAAAAAACTTAGAAAAAAAGCTATGAGGCCTGCTCATCAACAGCTCTCCACAACTCAAAATTTACTGTGTTGTGCCAGCTGCTCTGTTTGTTCTATCTGAGCTTACAAACTTATGATGGCACCTAAGAATTATTTTATTCTTCCATAGATTTCAAGGTAAATTCTGGCATTGATCACTATTCATGCCACAGGATCCAAAAATTACATACAACTTTTAAAAATACACAGGCAAATGCAAACGGAACAGTTGAATGTGGATTCTTTTTTGATTTTAGATCAAATCAGTAGAAATCTACTGTTGAATCACACTCAGTTTTCACACCTGCTACTCCAGTACTTACTCACAAAAACAGAAGGCCAACCTTCATTTTTCTCTGAATCCATGCAAAACATTCAGAAAACATATAAAAAAAAAACAGGCCTCCTACATGAGGCGATCAGATCTTTCAAACCCATGCTCTATTAAATTGGTCTAAATCATTAAAGGTTAAAATATCTTAGGCCCTTGTTTAAAAGGTTGCCACTCCACCCAACACACAAGCAAAAAGCTCTCACTGGAAGCCATCCAAATGGGCCAGCCATGGGTAGAATGGTTTCCTGACAGGTCCTTCAACACTGAGGCTTGCTCTAGTCAAGCGCAGTCCAAGCAGCTTTAGTGCATTCGCTTCCAGGGTGCTGTGCAAGACTGATCGGCTTTTTGTAGTTGCAGAACACAGAAAGGAATTTACTGCTTAAAAACATCTTAATGACATGCAAACATTTGATGTATTACCATCATGATAGCTGAGCTCAGTATGACTAGTTACATTCTGAGAGCTGCCACAAAGTACCTGTCAGAGAGAGAATGCCTGTCCCTTTGAAGGTGTGCAAAGCAGAATAAAATTAAATTACAGAGAACAGACTGTGCTGATTTAACTAGCAGCCATTATTTTGTTTCCTCCTCACTGAGCAATGTGCAGCTCCATGCTGAGCACCGAAAGATTGAGTCTTGTGGAAAATATATGTGATCATGCAATTAAAGACAATATTGTAAACCAGATGCATAAGGCAAAATGCAAACAACCTTCCTTCATACCAGTGGGACCTGAGCGCTTCATTTTGCGACCTCTAAAACATTAATTCTTGGCCCATCCTTCTCCTTGCTACTTGAGCCTACTCTATTACCCATGTCCATACTTGAGCCTGCCCTATTACCTGTGCCCATTCAGTTGGGGTCTCTGACCCCTTGTGTTAGTTGTAGCTCTCTCCTTGTTTAATCCATTTCCCACTCCAGGTATTATTTAATTTCCTCGGCTCTCATCCTGACATTTGGCCTCACTGCCATAACGCATCTCTTCCACTCTCCCTTCCCTTCCTNTCTTCCACCTCCCTGTTTTTACACCAGCTTCAGGCTCCCCCTCTTCTGCTCTCTCAGTTTTTAGTCAAATCAATGTACTTGCATTTTTACATTACCTGAGTACCATCAAAAAGGCCACCAAAATCACAGAAGAGAGAAAGAGTGGCTTCGTTCCCTTGTCTCCCTTATTCCACTCCCAGAAACAAAAAAAATTTAAAAAGCTCCTCACTTCATTTGTCTCCTTAATTTAATACGTTTTGCCTAAGAATGTTACTAGTAGGATTTCTTATGGCCAAATGAAAACAAAACGCCTAGTAAATATCAGGACCTCTGGGAGGACAGAGGTGGTAAGGGACAGCACCATCTTCAGAGGGCTCAGTGGTCACCTAGCAGAACTTTTTGAGGCTTTCACCAAGGTGGAGAGACACAACTCCGTGGTTACACAATTGTTACATACAATTTTTTTCTGGATCAAAGCAATAGAGCAATTCAGAGAAAAGCATTTATATGTAATTGTCAAATTCAAAATATTTTTCTAGCTTGTTTTTTGGCCAACACAACTTAAGTTCAGCCCAATGCTAGAGCATATTCCATGACTGGAAGAAGCTGTTGGTCATAATCAAAAGTCCTCTACAAAATAGATCTGGTGTTGGAGTATCAGAGGTCTAGTTCCCAGAATAACGAAAATTAAGAAGCCTGCCATTTCTTCTAACATAGAAATCCAACTGAATAAAGCACCTTCCTGTTAGCTTACATACACGACTTCACTCACCATTGTTGATTCATTGTTATTATCACGAGGACTCTAAAATAATGATAATCACCACTCGACTCAGCACTTGCAGAGAACTGCTTAATAGCAAGTGCTGTCACATATCAAACCTTTACAATAGCTCTAAAGAGGACCACCAGCATATGGTAAAAGCTCTACAGTAGATCTTTCAACTCATGAGTATGAAGTTATACTTCTGTTCTCAACATTAACCTAGGAACCATTACAAATGAGAAGTAGAAAATAACAAAGAAAATTCTGCCAGTTTTCATGGAAGAATATTATTGGAGAGACAAAGAAGGGCAGTATACAATTTTAGCACATGTAGGAAAAAAAAAGTTGCCAGTAATTTCATAGACACATTACGTAATAGGAACAAGCTTTGCTGAGCAACAAAAATATATTATTTTATTGCTCATTGTATATGCAAAGAACACTGAAATACAACACGTCAAATTGTTTTACTCTTTCAAAACAGCCATTTCCAAGCACTCCACTAAGAAATAACAAGTTTCAAAAGGGCAGGGAATGTATTTTGAGATAAATATAGATCTGGTTGATAAAATGGACCTGAAGTGATGCTACTTCCGCTGCCATTAACCAATATCTTTCCAATGCCCTTGGGCTTGGGATAAATTTTTCATTTTGTAAACATCTTTTAAAATGAAACTGCTGCTACTTCATTTCTTGGTGCATTTCAGAGTTTTTGGTAATGCTTTTCAGGCCAGAATGACATACATATTCAGCACCCAGAAATGTGAACACACATCTATACATTTACATATTTTCTCATGGACACAGGAGGTATGTGCAGACTAAAATAAATCAAGCTTGAATTAATACTTCTATAGCACTCAGGAGTAACCTAATCAAATGTGCCAGAGAATAACAATGTAATTATTGCACAAATCTCCTCCCAATCAACTGGAGATGGCAACAGATTAGTGTCTCCCACTGCCTACCTTCTCAGAGTTGGTATTGAGCGCTATTGCCTAGACTCAGCCAACTGCTAGTTACCTTTTTTAAACATTGTATTATTTATTTTTAAATACACTCAGATTTAAACAGGCACTATAAGATGCTATAAACTACAGCACTTCGGATATTTGATGCTTTATCTCAAATATCTGTTAAAGAATATAAGCTAGCAGCAGGCAAACTACTTCATGCCAGTTATCATATTAGCATCGCTACTAAATTCTATTCAGGCTTTCTAGATCATGACCTAATTAACTGTCAATACACTTGGGGCTGTTGTTTAAACAACTTCCCATAGTGAGGACACAAAGGAAGGACACAAGAACAAGCTATTGCCTCAAGATTGCAAGCTCTGTTTGCTTTATGCAATTGAATCAAATCCAGCTCTTTGGTAACACTGTTTAAATAAACTTCTCATTCAAGAAAAGCAAACAGAACTTGTACATTAAAAGCTCTGAAATCACCTAATTGTGTTTTAAAGTAAAAATTACACAAATTAATGGCTCACAAAATTAATTAATTTTATTTGACCCAGTTGCCTGGAATCCACAAGCACATGCCGCTAGCCAGGAAAGGAGCGTGCAAGACAGGGCACAATGAAAAATCAGCTGAAGTATTGATACCTGCCTTCACCTTGCAAGGACTGATTCCAGAGTTCAAGTTAATACGCAGGAACTCAGGCAGACTAATTGCCATAAGTTAACAATAAGCCTTAAGAACTACTTAAATTACAAACACATTTAAATGGCTGAAACATTCAGAAAGCAAAATTCAAAACTGGGGCACCAGCAGGATGAGTCCCTTCAAATACTAAGTTTACAGTACACTCCCAACAGAACTAACAGCAATGGGAATTTTAAATTTGTATATCTTGACTCAGAAAAAAGTTGCACGGAAACAAGGAAATAAGTATGCAAAGCCACACTAAAACGGTAAATAATGCAAGTCAATGACCAGGATCCAGTCCAAGTCATGCAGTGAAGGGGCTATATGTACTTTCCAAAAAAAATTACAACAGATGAAGTTTCTAGCAATACTTATAGGAAGTAAAATTTATCAATCAATGTAGAGGCCAATAAAGTAGCTCCGTACTTTAGGCACTTTTACTATCCAGAAAAGCTGCCAAAAATTAGGGTCTAGAGTCCTCATACAGTGCACAAAAAGAATCAATACCTCAAAAGTGATCCAAAAAATGCACATGCTGAATGTGCAAACCATCAGAAAAGCAGCCAATGGAAAGTGCTAAGCAGAGGGGTGTGTTTGACCTCCTACCTTTGCGAACAAATTTGCAAAGTCTTTAACGCAAGACGTCCAGCTAACTGGGCAAATATTTTAACTGCCATGACGTGATANTGCTCTTTTACAAGGAAAAAAAAAAAAAAAAAAAAAAAAAAAGAATAGATTCAGGAAATCTACCTCCTCCTAACCTCAGCTCCTGAAGGGCTGAAGAGGCTGCTTGATCTATTACTGGATCTCTGCTAAGCTTAGCTCTGTGCAGTGTGCGCTACAGAGCGCAGCCGAGAGAGCAACTTGGATCCTTTGGGTGCTGAAAGCAACTTCAGGGCTGCAGATCTTCACAGGGGTTACCTCAGTCTGGCTGGTTTGGGTTTGGGGACAGGCTGTGGAGAAATTTTTCTCCCTCATAGTATGCCAGCCAAGATTTCAGGAAAAATTCTAAATTCCTGAATGCTAGAGTCCCCTTTGAAAACAGCACTTTAAAAAAAAAATCAGGTCATTTGAGGTGTAGATGCTTCTGAATTCCACCTTGGGCAGCAGATGGGGAACCCTGGTCTCTCCTTTCTAGCAGTTTTACTGCTTGCCCCCATCCCCTGCACTGTGCACAGTGATTTAAGACACAGAACACCAAAGCAGCAAACAAACAAGAACTGTGCCATTTTTCTTAGAAGTTTGTAGGTATCCCGTATCTCCTGGCACCCGTGTTCTCTCCTCATCTCTAGGCTCTCTCTGATTAACAGACCAGTCCCCTAATAGATTTTCATTTCCAACTGGCCCTGTCTTAATGGTGGGTATAGGCAAAGCAAGCAGATTTTTTCTTTTTTTAATTTCATGTGTTTGGCCTTTATAGGAAGCAGTATGCATGTGAAAGTCTCAAACCAGGAGCTTTGAAGCATTTTTAGGACTTTTGTGATTCAGGGCTATTAGCAATACGATAAATGACCACATTCATTGTATCTGGAGTTCCTAATACAAACAAAACACACACAACCTGCAGTCTGGAAGCAATTCCTACACTATCCATCCACCTCAGTATCAACCATTGCTCCAGCCTCACTATGCTCACCGTAGTGGGAGTGAGGGACCCAGACAACTCAAGCCACCCTAGGCAGGGTGCGACAGCCCCAGTGGCTGATCACTGGCTAAGTGCTTGGGCCATACGGAGAAATATTGACAACCCACAATGCCTCAAACCTGCCAACTTCAGCTGATTGAACTGTAGTTTATCACCTGAGCTTGCTTGCACCATGACTAGGGGTCTGCAAACAGTGTTATAACCTCCTTCACTGAAGACAATGCAGCTCATGGCCTCTGCAGCAGCAGAACCCAAAGGAACGAGGGTACAGGGAAGGTATCAAAGTCATTTCTTAGACATGGCAACTGCAGGAGAAGAGTTGGAGAACACCAAGGGGTAGATGGGAAGAAAACGCTACAGTCCTGTGCTGAAAAAATCTCAGCCATTTGAACTGAGCATCCCTAATAGGTAGCACTGATATCAAAGCTTCTAGGTTTGTTCTTGATTCTTTTTCAATTCTTTATTTGATATTACAAACTGTTTTTTATCTTATTTTGCATGAAATAGAGGCTCATTCATCTTTGTAAAAATTCAGTGAAGAAGATCAGCTATTTTCTCCTCAGTTCCAAGACTAAAACTGGTATCTTGGACTAAAATGTATTTATTCACTTCCAAATGGCCCCCATATCAACAGCAGAGCTTTTTCCATACAGTAAGCAATGTCTCTTTGTAGCCAACACATTTTCCTCTGTAAAAGCTGAGCAACACACACTTAAGTAGAGGATTCCAAAATCACCCAGCTCCAGCAGCTAAGAAAAGCTGCAGATGGGCAGTCTCCACATTCACTTGTGCCAGGCAGGACTTCTGTTCCCACAGTCCTGAGCCCGTTGAGAAGACTTGCAGGACTCACTTCAGTCCGTGGTTCTACCTACAAGTTAGGAAGCTCATAGGAGTGAGTCGGAAGTTGCTTCTTCCCTGGGAGAGATGTGTGAGAGGATGCCATCTATGACTCCAGTTTCTCCATTTTGAGAACAAGTACTTCAAGTACAGACATAAAATAAATAGCCTTTAGAAAACTAAACATATCATACACTGCAAGAAAAGATACTTATGTAAGAAGTGATGTACACTGATTTAATTGTGTATCAGTTACAATCAGGTACCATCTCAGTGTATTAGGAGTAAATTTTGTGAAAAGGGTGTGTGTGCGCATGTGTTTCTACTACATATCTGTCAATTACAGATCCACGTTGCTGAAGCTGCGACAGCCGTGCCTGTTTAAGGATTTCCATCCCTGTCCTCTTCCTCCAGCCTTCCGAACTGTGCTGATGGCTGTTGCTTGTGGGGATCTGAAGAAGATAAACCGACTAAGCTCCCACTGCAGCCCTAACATTTTACTGGATAAGTGAGAAGGTGGTGCCAGCCAAGATCCTAAGAAGACACTGTGGCCAGCACACCTATTTTACATGCAAGCTTGGAATAACAGAATTATATTCCACAACCAGGCATTATTTCGGAGCTCTCATCCTGCTTCAGTTAAGACTGGTTGCTCTGGTAGCTGAAGGAAAGCATTTCCATAGTGTTTAGATGGAAGAAGGAAAAAAAAAGGGGGATGAGGAAGTCTGTCAAATCCAGCTGCAATTTCCGTCACTTCCTCTAGCACAGATACGACATTTCTCAGTTACAAGCCTGCTAGAACACTGAATGGCTAAATAACAAGGAATCAGGGACATTGACAGAGACCCTAGCCTCAGTACAAATTACAAAGAGGAGAATTTCCAATTTTAAATTTTCTGAAGCTGAAAATGTACCTGTTCATTTAGCCACACTTGTCAGTAGTGGTCCTGTCCCTGGCTAACCTCAGGTACAGTATTAGTTCTTCAAAACCACTTGCATCTGCTAAGGATTGGGATTGAAACCTAAAGCCTGTTTGAGTTGAGATATAATGTAAAATATTTCAGGATTTCTTTCCCTCCACTCCATTCTGCAAGCCAGACTTAGTTTTCAAGTAAAGGGCTCCCAGCAAGCAGCCTTTGACAAATAATTTAAGCCCATGGCTGCACACATTTATCAATATACACACCATTCATATTTACTTTCAAGAGAATGCAACAGAAAGCAAAACTGAGGTTTGTAACAAAACGTGAATCTTCTCTGAACCTTGCTAACAGATCTGACAAAGCAAGAGTTTGTTAACCCTCAGGCCCCAGCTTATCTATTTGCACAGGGTTCTGCCCTACAGCCATTGGAAGGTTTAAGGTTCTTCGAGTTTTTTTTATCTATTAGGTTATAGTATTCTGCAATACTGCAATGTATTTCACAATGGCAATTAACTTGTTAATCGTAATACTTTTTCAAAAAATTATTTTTATTTAGGAAGAAAAATTTCTGCTTATGTACACACTAAAGAACTTTGCTACACAGACAGTCTGAAAAAAATGGACACAGGAAAAGAAACATTGCAAGATAAATATAAACTTCAGCTGTAGTTTAATTTCAAATTTATTGTTCGGGAATTCTCAAAGTCAGTCTACAAGTCAACTGGAAGGCCAACATCCTGAAATAAGTTGCTAAAGGATATTAAAAAGATTCTCCACTTAAAGCTTACTATACAGTAGGTACAATTGTACTTGCTGAAGGGGGAACATCAGCTTCATTTCAGTGCTTGAGAAATATGCAATTGTACAAAAACAATTAAGTCTAAGGGAGGAAAAAACAAAACAAATACAACAACCATGCCTGCCTAGCAATGTTGTAACAGAAGCAACCAGAAATAATTGTTAGATTAGATACTTTCCTCATATCTGTACCACAATACATCCCTACTTGCCTAAGAAAAGCAAACTGGCATTGCTAGATTAGCCAGACCTCTGACTTGCTGCAGCTACCACTACCTCTTACTTAACGGCAGAGACCAATAATGCTCACCAGGAAAAAATAGTCAGAATGATAGACTAGAGGTTATTCCATCCTGCAGTCTGGAATTTAATTAACTCACATCAAACTAGATAGGCAAATATTTGAGATAAGCTTCTACCTCAGATGAAATCTAGCTCAAAGAATCTATGCTTAAAACTTAGTAAACAGCAGAACTAGAGATAAGAAGAGTCTCTGGAGAGCAAATATTAAAAAAATAAGAAAAGTTAGCAAGAAAATCATGCAAGCAAATACACAAATTAAGTTTTATCATGCAGAAAATAGATCAAAGAGCAATAAAGTGATTATGGGGTTGGAGAGACTTCAGATTTAAACCTTCATTTAATCACAAATGAAAAGAAGAGGGTAAGAGTGTGCAAACATTAGGTGGTATAAACAGCAGTGGAAGAGGGTTTAAAGTACTGCCAGTTAGCACGAATAGCACAAGAACAATTAGACTGAGAATAAAAAACACAGACTGAACAGAACAAAGAGCTTTGTCAGAGCAGTTTCAGAATACAATATATTAATCTTCCAAAGAAAGCAATAAAAACATGCTTGTTTGGGAGATTCAGAACAAGAACAGATTAAAATAATCATAAAATAATCTCAGAGACTAGCCAGCTACTTAGAGTTGGGAACCTGTGTTTCAGAATCAGGTAACAGGCTAGTCTCACCTATAGAATCACAGAGCCAACGTTTGAGTTTGGCAGGGCCCCTGGGTCCATCTGGCCCAATGCCTGCTCCAGCAGGGACACACAGAGCAGGCTGCCCAGGCCCACATCCAGGCAGCTTTTGGAGATCTCCAAGGATCAGACCCCATGGCCTCTCGGCAGCCTGTGCCAGGGGCTCCATCCTCAGTAAAGAAGTGCCTCCTGATACTAAAACGGAATCTCTTGTATTCCAGTGTGTGCCCATTACCTGTCCTCTCTGTCCACCTATAAACACCTCTTTAGGCATTTCTAGACATTGACGAGAACCACCTCCCCCTCCTCAAGCCTCCTCTTCTCCAGGCTAAAAAGTCCCAACTCTCTCAGCCTCTCTTCATAGGAGAGATGCTCCAGTCCCTCGGTCACCTCGGTGGCCCTCTGTTGGGCTCCCTCCAGTATGTCCATGTCTCCATTGTACTGGGGGGCCCAGAACTGGACCCAGCACGCAAGCGCCAGGTGCAGCCTCATCAATGCTGAGCAGAGCATAAAGATCTCCTCTCTTGACCTGCTGAACTAATGCAACCAAGAATTCCATTAGCCTTCTTAGTGGCAAGGGCACACTACTGGCTCATGCCCAACTTGGTGTCTACCAGGACCCTGTGGTGTATTTACCACTCGCTGCAATATACAACCTATACAGAAAAGCAGTTTCACAGTCTTACCAGCTCCTGGAACAAACACACGGTTGTCATCTCAGTTTATAAATCTTCCTTAAAAATAAAGAGCTAAATAAATCAGGTAGACCAGAAAGTTAAGATGACAAACTAGTAAAGTGAGGCAATAGTGGCAGGAAAAGAGGCAGGAAAAGGCAAGCCTTGAGGAAGCCAGGCAGGATTTTCTGCACTGTTACCAGAGTAACTTCCTATATTTGGCTGGACAGGAAGCTAACCTGCCTGCGCTGCCAGCAGTGACCCAAGGGCAGCACAGTGACTGCACCATCCCCACACGGGCCTGAGGAAAAGGCCACACATGAGCTGTAACTGCCCCGCAGGCACCACTGGAAAACACAGACTGGTCACAAGCCCCGAAACCTGGCGGCACCTGCACTCCCGCAAGCATCCAGCCCACCATCACCACCCTGTTCTCACGCTGGCCCACGCACGGCCCTGCTAGCGGAACCGCACGGAGCTCCGCGGGGCACCGAGGGCACCAGGCGGACACCGGCGTCCCAGCGCAGGTGACGCCGCGCGGGCGGCCGCTGCAGGGGAGCGACGGGCTCCGTG
>VXAV01008415.1:36691-80949 GCA_013399715.1 Alectura lathami | reverse complement strand
TTTTTTTTTTTTTTTGGCTTGGTTGGCAATATCCCAATAAGATTTTTGTGCACAACAGCTAGTTATTTTTTATCCTGTAGCTACAATATAGAAATGTTCTAGAGCAAAATATCACTTTCTCCTGTTTCTTTTTTGATTAAATAATTGTTGATTATTTTGGTTATAATAGTTGATTAAAATCAACTATTGCAGGCTATTGTATTTGTCATGTGTATTTTTAACTGTTAGGGCCATGAATTAAAGGTTTTATCAGAATCTCCTTTGGGGAAAAAACAAAACAAACAAACAAAAAGCTAATATTTGCCTCTAATCAATTGTCTCCAAGGGCTTTGGCTTGAAGAATAAACAGCAAATACCAGAGGCTTTGATATGAAATAGCAGCAGCTGACACCATTACAGTCACATCTGTCCAAATGTATTATCTCTGTATTTTGTGATCTGTGATTCTTTTGTCTTCAAATGCTGAGCTGCTTCTTCCAAAGCTTATTCTATCCTCCAAGTGTAAAATTGTAAGAAGCTGTTAAATGCATGGTGCCACTGAGAAGGTATAAGGTTTTATCGTAAGACCTCTGTTCGTATCACCCTTAGCACATTCTTCATGCTGTTAACCACCTACCGCCCCCAAAATGACCTAGGTGTTCCCAGCTTCCACATACCTGCAGTCACCTCACGTCCCTGTTGTTGTACTCCAACTCATCTTCCAATTCCCCATTGCTTTCTTGCTTAGCTCTATGACTACATGTTTCTCTGATTGTTTCTAATGTTACCTCTGGATATTTTCTGAATACTGAATATTTCAGCTGCTGCTTCTCTTTCAGATCCACAGCTCTGTGATTCAGCTGCAAGTGGAATCTCTTTGACCATTCAGCTCCACTTCTCGTTGTCAGTAGATATGGCTCCTACTGGCTCACCTACTTTATTCTGTTAAAAAGTCATACTGTCCTTCTGTTTATTCTGAGTGAAGATCCTAAATCAAGATGCTTTCATGAAGTTCTCCTATTGCACATCACAACCCTACTTTCTCAGCTCTAAACATCATCTAACAAGTGGCATTTATACAATGCATGATCAATGGGGAGACAGGAAATAATTTTCAAACCGCAAGTTATATGAACTTAACTTACGTGATGTGCTTTGTATGTCAGGACATTTCCACGTTGGTGACCTAGAATGTTTTTAGCCCCCCTACTTACCTCCGTAGTGATGTCCTTTCTTCTTTAACAGGTTTTCCCTTAAACTGCCTGTAATTGAGCAATGGGAAATGTTTTCTGGTGCTGATAAAATTTGAAAACTTATCACTATTTTTTCCAGTCTGAGCTTTGATGGTTATGTTCCAACTACAGTAAGCAATCATTTTGTTATTGCTGTAGTTATGACATGTTATCAACCTTTTGCATACATCTCATGTTATAATACTGCAGTTTCCTCAAACAGCTTACAAACTGCCTTCCTGGATTCTCACGTCTAAAAAGCTACTACCTGGGATGTGCGGTTTGTCTTGAGCACAAATTGTCTACCATGTAACAGTGGTAAAATCATCTACTGAAAGTCATTTTGTAGGTACTGTAGACACTGCTATGAAGGAAAGAGTCAGACTAGGTGATTTCTTAAGATCCTTTCAGAGTCTCATTTTCTGTAACACTACTCTTCTGGATTTCATCACTATCAGGAGTTTCTTATGGGTTTCACAGTAACATAATTCCTGGTCATTGAGATTTTTTCCGTGTTAAGACATCACAGAGTCATGACTTTTTGTTCTTATTTCAGTGCTTCTCTTGGAATTTAAGTACTAGCATTTATGTCCATTATGGAAGTGTTTGGAAGATGAACTAGATGAACNGGAAGTGTTTGGAAAATGAACTAGATGAACTAAAACCCCTTTTTTTTTTTTTTTTTCTAAAAAAAATGCATGTTTTTTCTGCTGTAATAAATAACAATTTTTTTGTCCCAACAAACTGTTGAAGTAACCTCTCATTGGGAACCAGCACTGGGTTCTCAGAGAGAAGAAAAAAATCCAAACCCTCAAGAACTGTCATTTATTAAATTAATATTGTCCAGCCATTTTTGTTACATGTTTGCTTCCGTCTCAGTCTCAGTCCCTCAAGTTTTTGTTGCAGCTTTTCCCTGCTAAGAAAATCCAAGCTGAAAGATGTCATCTACTTGTAGGAAGCAATCTGATTCCCCTTGTTTTGTCGTGACAGTTTAGACTGAGGTAATTCAATTTTGGTTTGCCCAGTGAATCATGGAATACTGTAATTTTAGGCACAAACATTTAGTTCCTACTAAATGGTAATTTCTGAACTTTTTCTAGGAAAATAAACATACATTGCTGTCTTTATTTTCTTCTTTTAAATCAGTTTTTAAGTGTTTATAAAGGTCCTAGGTTTTATAATACCTCTTACTTTAATTCCTTTTCACCTTTTTTTTTTTTTTTTTCCTTTTCTGCCACAATTTTGCCCACTTGAGCTCCAAAAGAACATTTATTCGTAATCTTCGTCCTTGAAAATTGCATCTCACCTCAAGTACCAGGGCTTTTAACTGTGATTTCCCAGTTAGTCAACAGCCAGTGATCAGCATCTTCTGTGTTACCACTTGCAAGTGTATACCTGAGCACAGGTAATCTTCTCACCGATCCTCCCAGTTAGGGGGAAGGGGGGCAAAAGGGCTAGTTGAATTGAAAAAATCAATGAATGGCTAAGAGAGTGGTGCTGTGGGCAGAGTTTTGGCTATCTAAGCTGTGGGACTCAGTTTGAGAAATCTGGACTGCTGGGGGCTGATGGGGTCCATCTCTCAGAGAAAGGGAAAAACATCTTTGGCAAAAAGCTCTTCAATCTAGTCAGGAGGGCTTTAACTAGAGTTGCCAGGGGAGGGGGTCCTCAAACCATCCCACTTCAAGGGTACTGGTGGTAATGGGCGCCCTGGGCCTGGAATTGGTTCACAGCCTGGGAAGAGAGCATGTGAAGTGTAGGATGGAGGAACTCCAGCTGGTAAAGCAGCCTCAGTGAGGTCCCCACTCACATGTCTGTACACCAATGCACAGAGTATGGGGAACAAGCAGGATGAGTTACAGATATGTGCAGGCCTTCAGGACTATGACATCATTGGCATCACCAAGACGTGGTGGGATGGCTCTCATGAATGGAGTGTAGGAATAGATGGTTGTAAACTCTTTAGGAAAGACAGGCAGGGGAGAAGGGGAGGTGGTGTTGCCCTCTATGTCAATGAGCAGCTGGAGTCCATGGAGCTCCACCTGGGGATGGATGAGGAGCTGACAGAGTGCTTATGGGTCAGGGTCATACTGGCGGTCTGCTACAGGCCACCTGACCAGGATAACCAAGAGGAGGAGACTCTCTATAAACACATAGGAGCAGCTTCACATTTACAAGCCATGGTCCTCATGGGGGACTTCTGCCACCCTGATATCTGTTGGGAGGACAACAGAGCAGGGCACCAGCAGTCAAGGAGGTTCCTGGATTGCAGAGATGACAACTTCCTCTTTCAAGTAGTAGAGGAACCCACACGGAAAGGTGCTATGCTGGACCTTGTCCTCACCAACAAGGAGGGGCTGGTGAGTAATGTGAAGACCACAGGCAGCCTTGACTGCAGTGATCACGAAATGGTAGAGTTCAGGATCCTTAGGGATCCTTAGGGAGTCAAAGAGGGTGTGCAGCAAGCTCACTGCTATGGGACCTGGCGGGATCCATCCATGGGTCCTGAGGGAACTGGCGGATGAAGTTGGGTGGTGGTTCTGCCCCTCTACTCTGCTCTCGTGAGAACCCACCTGGAGTGCTGCATCCAGTTCTGGAGCCCCCAACACAAGAAGGACATTGAGCTGTTGGAGGGGGTCCAGAGGAGGGCCACAAAGATGATCAGAGGGCTGGAACACCTCCACTACGAAGGCAGGCTGAGAGAGTCTGGGTTGTTCAGCCTGGAGAAGAGAAGGCTCTGGGGGGACCTGACTGCAGCCTTCCAGTACCTGAAGGGGGCCTACAGGAGAGCTGGGGAGGGACTCTTTAGAAGGGCATGTCATGACAGGACAAGAAGTAATGGCCATAGACTGGAAGAGGGGAGATTTAGGCTAGATATTAGGAAGAAATTATTTACTGTAAGGGTGGTGAGACACCGGAACAGGTTGCCTAGAGGGGTTGTGGCTGCCCCTCCCTGGCAGTGTTCAAGGCCAGGCTGGATGGGACTGTGAGCAACCTGGTGTAGTGGGAGGTGTCCCTGCCCATCGTAGGGGGTTTGGAACTAGGTGATCTTTAAGGTCCCTTCCAACCCAAACCATTCTATGTTTCTATGATTGTATGATAAAGTCAAAATAGCCGACTAATCTTGAAATTAAATATTTCTTTGCAAGTCTGTAAATGAAGAAAATTGCTGTTACTTCACAGAACACAAGCTGTAGGGACTGCAGTATTGGAGACAGAAGTGTATTGGCACCAAACTAAGGTGGAAGGAGAGAGCAGATCAATATGTATCACCTATTCAAGATAACAGAGGCAAAAGACCACAGCTGTACAGAAAACAGCTTTAAAGCTTTTGAAGAAAAAATAGCCTAGTTCAAGATAAAAGATCAAAGATCTCAATTTCTTTTGCAAGACAAAAGCTTGTGCATTCTGCTTCAGGCTGATTTAGAAAGTTTTAGCTCATCTTTTATGCATCTTGGTTCTGTCTGGGCAGCCATAGGACAGCAGCATAGCCTGCAAGCCTTTCTGCTTGTTTTCTGCTCTAATCTTCTACTAAATCAACACATCATCATGCTGTGTCTCAATTCTGTCAAATCACATTTTCCAAAAGAAAGGCATTCTGCATGGACATTTTTTACTGGCACCAGATAAGGAAGGAGAAGAAATGAGACCATCATCTAAGACTGCACTCTGTTCCACATCATATTTTCACAGCCACAGGCATTTGCTTTTGGCTTTAGACAGAGGCAGAATGTCAGGATATGTGTCAGATTTGGTGTGTCCCATTATAGATTTCTCACACTGTTTTGTTATGTTCCTGACAGCAGAGAAATCCAGGGGGGTCAAGATGAACTAAAGAAAAGATTCCATGGAATATGACACCCTGAAGTCTATATTGAAAGTCTCAGAGTAGGTTGCTGTGATGTCTGTAATGCTCACTCTACAAACAGTAGTTCTACTTCAAAGTGAAAATCACATATTCAGATTATATAGACACTCCATCAGCATTTGTTATAACTCACAAAGGGAAACTTCTAGGAGCTGTTCTGTTGTTTCTCTGGCTGTGTTGGCTATGCAGTGAGACCCAAAAACATCTCCTTGCTTCCACATATAAGTAAATGTTTTGTGTTGGGAGTGTAATATCTGCAAATGAGTCATTAATTATCTGCTACATTTTGAAGGAGAAAAAAAAAAAAAAAAGGACACTGAAAGTAAGAGACCTGAAAAACATTCCAAAACCAAATCAGAACTGCAAAAGGGCTCAGAAAACAGCCCATGTATTCATAAGTCAAAACCCCTTCCCTTCTCTTCCTCTTCCCTGATCCCACAGTGTCATCACTGTAAATGCTGCTACGTATTTAAGAAATAGGTATCGAATCTTCATATAACAGAAAAAAAAAAAAAAAAAAAAAAATACTATTTTAATTCTAACTAAGGATTTGACAAACACTGGCAAAATATTTTTTCCATGAATATTTGGAAGAGCTCCAAACCAACAACCCTCCAGCACTATCACTCTTTTTTGATTTTTCCAGGTTGATTTCTATTACAGCTTCAATAGTTGTGTTTGGGATTGGACTCCATGTTTTACTCTATCCTTACTGCAATGAGAAACTACAGTAGTTTGTGTTCTTTAGGTGCAGACTTACTACAAGGTGGAAGGAAGGAGAGTGAAGGAGATCACAGCACTGACTGCTGTAGTGCATGTGTTCCTAGGCTATGCAAATTTAGTGGGAACTGCCATGGGCCTGCTGAGACTGCCAGTTGGGCTGCTAATCTCCTTAGTGAAAGGGTCATTGACTTGTGAAGATGAAACATATGTAGAGAACATTTCTATTTTAAGTAGACCTACTTAAGTCGTGAATGTTATATCATAATTGCTCTGAGACACTTACGATTGTTTAAAAAAATTAATACATGACCAAAAAAGAGTTTTTAAAACAGACAAAAATACAGCAGTTATTCCCACACAGCTTGGCAACTGTACAACTGGGTACAGTTGCTTCACATTAAAGGTTTCATCCAAGATGAGAAGGAACTGGGATCTTTCAAGTAAATATGTTAAAGTTTGACCTTGCACAAGTTAGGAGCATTGGTCATACAGGTCCAAGAAACATTTCCACAATCAATGAGATCCTGCAAAGGTTTTTGCTACTTCACCACAGTAAAAAAAGTTCTGAAGCCCTTACCAAAGTAAAAAATACACATATATATGGGTATACGAACCTGCTTCGAATCATCCACACAGTAATATTCAGTGTATTATGAGACTAAGCTGAGAGGAATAAATAATAAAGTGCAATGTGACAGTGCATATTTCTTCCTGAAATTACTTTAAGAGATAGGTTTCTCAAATTTCGGTTCAATGTCATGGTATCATGAGTATCCTAAAAGCAGTACATATTTTTTTTTCCCTGATTTTGTCTTGTATCCTGACATGAAATTACTCATGAATTTCCGCTCCAATATTCTATGAAGCATATCAGTGAATAAAATTACACATAAATAAAATAAATAATAATGAAATAGTTGAGGAACTTTATGATTTGGTTGAAGGTTAAAGCTGTATTTGTGTATAGGTCTGTTGCCTTGTGTTTGAGGTTTTCATCAATTCATTCTCCAGAGTTCATGTATTATTTGTATTGAAAGAGAACTATTTTTTCAAATCTTCTTTAAAATCTTTGAATTTTTTAAATAATCTTTGAATTCTCTATTTTTTCCTTCTGCAAGTCCTATCAGCTTCTTTTCTCCTGTTCATCTTCAGAGGACCTTTTCTCTGGGGAACAGAAAAACAAGTATGCATGTTGTTGGAAAGAAAAGAATGAGTAACCTCAAGCCATTTCTTGCCAGTAACAGAGATCTCCTGGGTTATTCAAGAAGTAAAAGTGATACATCCATGCTCTGCCCATTTGTCTATCTTATTCCTATATTTCTCTTGAGTAGCTATGTTGGCACCTCTGCAGATCTCTGTAAATTCTGTCATAATGTCTGTGTCCAGTATTGCAGCACAGCTTTTGCCAGTGGATACTCAATGCTTACAAAGAGGATTTTTCTCTCTGAGTAGGAAAGGCTAAGCTAAATTATTTCCACAAGCAAATATTCTCTATCAGGAAAGGTGAAGTTGAAGTATTCCTAGGAGCAAATATACTGTATCAGTAGCCTTGGCAACCTATTGGCAACAAGACAGCATTTGGCTTTGTTACAAAAGCCAAAAGGACATTTGCTGCTTAAAATGTGTAATTATATAGAGGTTCCTGAAAGTGGAGAAGTGGGTTCCAGACCGGAGGAACACATTTTTTGAAAAACACATTTTTACTCCTTCCTGAGTCATAGCTCTCCTCCTGCTATTCACAGTGTATCTGAGCAGAGCTTGGAATAGACAAATTAGGCAGCTGCCTAGCACAGTGCAGGCCCTGGACTTCAGGGAAGAAGACTTTATGCTTTGACTATGGTAGAAGAGACAGCCGTTACAGAAGCATGTGTAGCCTAAATCCTCACCTCCTGCTTGCACAGGCTTCTGTTTTCCCTGCTGTTACAATGGTACTGATGAACCTTTTATACCAGAGGACAGAGAAAGAAGGAAGGGGTGACACAAGTGAGAGAGCAGGTAAAAATAGGAGCAGGGAGAGGGAGACAAGACTCTCTCTCCCTTGTTTCTTGATAGGCCTTCTGAAGAACCTCTGTAACGTTCTGACATCCCACAGGTCCTCACCTGAATCTTGTCTTCTCTCTGAGTTCCAATGCATTAACTTCTCAAAACTTCCTAAATCCATAGCCTGACCAGATTTCCCAGGCTTCAGAGCACACACTGGCATTTATCAGCCTTCCCCTTATGATTCCTTTTAGCACTCCAGACCCTTTCTGCCAACTCTCTCAAAACTCCATTTCACCTACTTTCTGTCAAAGAAACTTGGCTGGTGGTCAAGACATGGCCACCATTACCATTGAGAATACAGACAGACATCAAGGCTCTGGTGACTGAAAGGTCCTTCTGGCTGAGGAAGGCACAGAGGTGCCCTGTTGACTAATGCAGTAGAAATGCAAAACAGTGGAGCACTGTCTAGACTCACATCATGAATGTATGCTGTCTGTGAAGCTAAAGAAGAGATGAGATGCAGACCTGTTTAACCACAAAAATCTCCAAAGTGTTAATCAGGAGGAAGAGGGATTTTTTTAATCTTCAAACTATTATTAGAAGCCTAGAAAAGACAGCACCTAATGGCACATAGAGTCCTCAAATCTCTTGGAGAAGAAAATACACAGGATGCAGAGCAATGTTCTATACTAGAGAATTAAACACATCCAAGAATTTTTCTGTGCATTAAGGCACAGCAGTATGTAAATTAAGTAAAATCTTCTATCTTGCATGTCAGTGCCTGAATGACAGTTGACTATTGGTAATGAGCCCCAGAATGATGATCTTTCGAACTGCACACAACAAAGCCCTAGACGAAGGGCACCAAGGCACATTCAGACAGTTTGCATAATAGATGATGCACTAAATGTCAGCAGTACTCTCACTGAAATTGAAATCTCCTAGTATAGGCACAGGTAGTCCAGTAAGTTTCTAGGGCAATGACTTCTACATTGCCCTGCCCTTCCTCTTCCCCCCACCCCCTAAAAATACACAAAACCCAAAGCCAACTAACAAAAGAAACAGAACAAAAGAAACCAAACCAAAACAAAACCAAAACAAAAAAAACACCCCCAAAAAATAAACCAGAAGAAGCCACTGTCTTCTTCTAGAAGAACTGAACTTCTTCTTCTAAACTAGAAGAACACGTGGCTATTTTCAATTTGATTTTCACCAGAACATGACTGAAAATACAAAGGTGGGAATCAAGGGTCATGAAAGTGAATGATAATAGTTCATTATTGCAAGGAGACCAAGGAGTCAAAGGATTAGAATAAAAATAATGCAAAGTGTAAGAAACTTAATGATCTGGCAGATGGAATCTTCTGGAAATGGAAACTTAATTGAAGTGACAGAAGACTACCAGGAAGGTAAAAATAACTGAAAAGGACTATGAATGGAGAACAGCAAACCTCTCTGAAGCATGACAGAAAGCAAAGATAAGAAATTGCTGTGATTCTACTGAGAGTTTTTCAATTCTTCTTCAAGAATTAAAGAGAAATCATGTACCCATAAACATTAAGGAATCAATATTAAAGATTAACACATGGGAATAAACTCAGAAGGGTTAAGGGACACAGTTGGGCTCAAATAAATAAATAAAATTGTTTAGCAGGAAAGAAGAATTCTCTTTGACTTAATTCAGATTTTGGCAAATTGATTTACTTCTAGAAGTGCCTATACCAACTCTCAAAAGCTAAGACAAAAACTAGGGATCTTTGTTCGGTGTCAGGACTCTGAGAGATGGTTTGTTTTCAGTGGCTAATAGAGAGAGAAGATGGGGCAGGGCTAGAATAGCAAATCAAATAGTCAAATGCAAACATTCCTAGAAAGTTGAATGCTTTTGACACAATCTTCCACAGTATCCTTAGAACCATAATACTGAGCTGTGGACTGTAGAAGTCAAAGATAAGGTGAGTGGAAACTAGCTTGCTCATTAAGTTCAGAGGATCATGGTCAGCTCTACGAAGTTCAGCTGGCAGCTAGTTATCAACTGCAGGCCCAAGGCACTGATACTAGGGCGAATACTATTTAATTTCTTTCTTGACATTCTGAACAATGGCATAGACGTGCACACAGGAAGTTAACAAACAGTACCAAACTGGGGAGAGGGGCTGATATGTTGGAGGGCAGGCCTGCTGTTCAGAGGGACCCTAACAGGCTCTAGAAATGGGCCAACAGGAGCCTCATGTAATTCCACAAGAAAAAAGGCAAGTTCTGCAGCCAGCGAGCAGAAAGTACAGGCAGCAGTACATGCTGGGGGATGGCCATCTACAACAGAGCTGTGCAAAAGATGACCTTGGATTCCTGTTGGACAAGTTGAATATGGGCCAGAAATGCACCCTTGTGGCAAAGTCAGCCAATGGCACCCTGGGCTGCATTAGCAGGAGTATGGCCAGCAAGTCAAGGGAGAGGTTTCCCCTATCCAGACTGCTGTGCTCAGCTTTGAGGTCCCTGCTACAAGAAATACATTGGCACGATGGAGTGCATCCAGCAGTGGGCCAACAGGGCTGCTATAGGGATGTTCAGGTTCAGCCTGAGAACAGAGGGATACTGCTGCTGCCTCCAGCTACCTAGTAATTTTCAGGAGGTTAGAGGCAGTGATGGCGGAGAAAGACCCTTCTCAAAGCTGCACAATGACAGGATGAGAGGCAAAGGAACAAGGGAAATTACGATTAAAGACAGGAAAATCTACTTCACTATGGTATGGTCAGACACTAGTACAGACTGCTGAAAAAGGCTGTGAAATCTTCATCCTTGAAGGTATCCTAAATTCAACAAGACCCTGAGCAACCCAATATAATTGCATCTGCTTTGAAAAGGAGACTAGACTAGATGAACTCTAGACGACCCTTGAAACTTATATAGTTCTATACTTAGGAAGAAGTGTTGATTGATTTTGGAGGCGATCAAGGGTTGTTTCTTTCTAGATACCTCAGAGAAACCATCCCTTTCCTTTTCCAGAAACTGTTATCACTTAACCTGGTTTCAGGTCACTATTATTCTCTATTTTTTTTATTTTTTTTTTTCAAATTCAAAGTAGAATTTGCAGCAAATCACAATGTAAAAGTTTTCCTTCCAGGTGATAACATGGATACTCTTATGTCCTGACTGCTCCCTACCTGTCAAGACAAAATGATAAAAGTTAAGCTGTGATAAGTCTAACACACCCAAGAAGCAAAATTATTTTTTTCCAGCAGCCTGAAAATTAGAGGTCCCCATTGCCACCACTTGAAATGATCCCCATCTAAAAGCATCCAGAGAACCTTCTCTGCTTACGCAGAGAGAAAACTTTTGCCACTGTTTTTCAGTTCACTAGGAATATTTTACCCATTTCCAATAGTTCTGATGATCTGTACAGCACAAAAGAGTCCCTGCCAAGGACTTAAAATTGGTCCATTAATTTAGATTTTCTATTACTTACAGAATTAATGTTCTGCATATAAGCACTCTGTCAGTGACAGGTGCTTCAGAATTATTTGAATAATGAGTACCTCTTAACAGTAAACTATAGTACTCCCAAGGCTACGCTGGGGATTGAGGGTAGAACTCCTTAATATTTATCTGTTCCCTACAGATCTGCGCAGGGAGAGAGAAAATAAATAAATGCCGACACTTATCTCCAGCAAACTAAAGGCCATTAGTAAGGGCAAACTAGACCTGCTGCTAAGCCTGATCTGTTTTCTGTAGGTACAAAAATGTTGAATTTCAGCCAGTGCTAAAAATATACAGTAACACTACTAAGGAAAGGACTGATTTTCTTTCCTCTAGACCAGAGTAGAATTGCTTGGGTATCACATGTCTTTTGTTCCTGTCCCCAGGTCTCTCACAAAACTAGTTTTAATTTTCATCCCCCTCTACTCTGCCCTTGTAAGGCCTCGCCTGGAGTACTGTGTCCAGGCCTGGGGCCCCCAGCACAGAGGGGATGTGGAGCTGTTGGAGCGGGTCCAGAGGAGGGCCACCAAAATGATCAGAGGGCTGGAGCACCTCTCCTGTGAGGAAAGGTTGAGGGAGTTGGGATTGTTTAGCTTGGAAAAGAGAAGGCTCCGGGGAGACCTCATTGCGGCCTTCCAATACTTAAAAGGAGCTTACAGGCAGGAGGGGGACCGACTTTTTGCACAGGTGGATAATGGTAGGACAAGGAGGAATGGGCTAAAACTGCAAGAGGGGAGGTTTAGGTTGGACATCAGGAAGAAATTCTTCCCTGAGAGAGTGGTGAGGCGCTGGCACAGGCTGCCCAGAGAAGCTGTGGCTGCCCCATCCCTGGCTGTGTTCAAGGCCAGGCTGGATGAGTTCCTGGGCAGTTTGATCCAGTGAGCTAGTGGCGGGCAGCCCTGTCCACGGCAGGGGGGTTGGAACTAGATGATCTCTGAGGTCCCTTCCAACCCAAGCCATTCTATGATTCTATGATTCTATGATAATTTGTCATTTTTTTGTCCTGTCTTTAATAAGCAGAAGAAAAATGAAAAAAAAAAAAAAGAAAACTTTACCTGGTTTTCTTCAGTGTAAGATGAACTTATACATTTATGCCCTAATATTCTTACTGTTTGGATTAAACATCCTTCTAAAAGGGAGAACCTAACCTTTAAGAGAAAACACAGTGTATATTATTCCATGGAGAACAAAACATTCTAAGTAATAGAATCCCATTTCAGTAGCACTCCAGAAGAGAGACAGAGAAGATGAATGTGAATTCATGGAGGCACTGCACATTTTTTTTTTTTTTTTAATTAAATAAATAAATTGCAATCTGATGCACTGCTTTGGCAGTATGTCCATTTTTCACAGTGTCAGAGCTAAATTCTTGACTGCAAGATCTATGGGCAGGGCTACTCCCTTTGCCTTATTTATGGTACTTAAGTTGTACTTTATGGACATTATCCGTTAATTGTTGTCTTCATACTTTTCAGTTACATATGAAAACATTAAATTATAAAACCTTATTGGTTGGCCTGCATTCAACTATGACAATAAGTTTAAAAATCATGTATTGTCATGGCCAAACTTTAGAGATCCATTAATATGTCAAAAAAACCAAGACTATAGGTACTTTTAGCAACAGTAGAATAAGACAGAGATATCTCAACCTGAATTTCATTATATTCCTCTGCAGTAACTATGGAATTTCATGCAAGAGTTTACGTGGTCCAACATTAACAACCTCTCTTCCTAGAAAGAAAGTCAAATGCAACAGTTCCACAAATGGGCATAGGAAGAACATTATTTAACTGGGGAGAGTGCACTGTGTTCTCATGAGAAGGAAATACCTGTTTTCTTTCAGTGTTTCAGCTGAGGCTGGTGCTTGCCTTGCCTTTTTACAGAAGGAATCAGTCCCCGCTTTATGTAGCTACTGAACTGAGGAGTGGAAGATCACTGCAAGCACACAGCTTTATAAACCTGCTTGCTTTTCTTCAAGGTTTTGTCCTCGTGAAGTGGAAGAGTCCTTTAAGCCCTGAAGAATAGTTGTTGCCCAAACATTACTTGATTTCCCCCATTATCCCTAAATGCAGGGGAAGGTGACGCATTCCTTCCCTTTCTTTTCATGCACAACGTGCTAACTCTGTCTCCAATCACCACCTGGCAAAACAGCACTGGGCAAGAAGTACATAGGGATGTTGCCACTTGTCCCACTTCTATAGAAATGAACAATGCAGAGGCTAGACATGAACCGTGAGATGTGGCAGAGGGCCTACCAAGAAGGGAATGCAACCCTTATTTCTACTTTTAGCCTTTGCAAAAACATTCTAATACTATCAAATGAACACTCATAAAGCCTTCAAGAACCTCTTGAATACATAGGAATAAAGTATTAATGCTTTTTGTTAGTTTGCAGGCAGTCCTAAGGCATGTACCTGGATGCAGCCTTGGATTAGGATATTAAAATGTCAGACTAATTTTACAGTTGGGAGTAGCTTAGTTTTGTTTGTTGGGAGCACAGAGAAGTTCTTCAGTGGTTTTCCAAAGGCAGTTTCAGGCGCTGTATTGTCTTGACTATTTTTATTTTATGCAAATATTTAAATTTGATTATTATATATATAACTATGGTGCACTCAGGGTAGAATGGCGCAATTACTTTTTATCTCATTGTCATTCTTTGATGTTATGGCACTGTAGTTTGTGCTACTGTAAAAGAAGCAGTATTTAGGATTCAGATGATAAAACTCTGGATCATCTCCAAGAGGATTGTTTTAGGTCCATTTCAAGTCTGATAGCTTGTTAATTCTTCAAAGATCATTTCAGATTCAAGCAGTACTCACTTCACACCATGTTTAACAGAAGAAAAGAGTAATATAAATGTAATTCTGTTACCTGTGAAAAATAGAGCAGAGACTGAGGAAGAAAAATAAAAGAAACTCTAAAAATTCATGAAGAGAAAAACAGAACTGAAAAAGGAAAGAGAAACCTTCATTCCTAGGTTACAAGAAATAAGTTCTCTCTAATTCTTTGTAATGACTTGCAGACCATAATATAGCAGAAAGCCCATGACTAAGTCCTTTAAAGCTACTTACACAGTATATCTTTTCCAGCCAGAGAGTCAGTAGCTCAGATGACTGCATTTGGCAGCCTAAATTAATAATAAAGCAAAATTAATCAGTAAAATTGTTTGTTGTAGGAAGTTAAAAATTAAGCACTTTTTCACTCAAATTTCAAGATTAAAAAAAAAAAAAAAAAAAAGGTAAGAATTTCATCTGTAAGCCATGATTTTTTATGGACTCAGCCAGACACAAATGTAGAAGGCACAGTCCTCCTCTGTGGAACCCACATCTCTTCTTGGAAACAAGATGCTGATAAAAGTCTAGCTTGAGTCTTCCACAAGTTTTCACATGTTTATTAATTTCAGATCCAAAAACTTGCAGCTGGGATCTGGAAACTAAGTCAGTTCTTTCCAACTCTATAATACTATTTCTGAAGCCCTCATATGTGCCCATAACATTTTCAAATGGCCCAGCCAGCAAAGGAGATGCTCTCCTATGACATCTCTCACCCTGATAAAGTGAGATTCCAGCTATTTGTCTAGGGTATTTTACCTAAGGGACATATCCTATGGGATAGGAGGGGGGAAAACTACACACAAATTCATTTTGTAAATGGAGTAATTGCATATAGATGGAGCTGCTGTAATGTCTTGTCCACTATGCTAGTCTCCTATTCTAGCATGCTGTGTAAAATAACACTGCTGTCACAGGAGCAACTGTGGGAGACATCTTGTGCTTATACACCAAAAAGGTAATGTGGGTCACAGCCAGAGGGTTGTGGTCAATGGCTCTCTGTCCAGGTGGAGGCTGGTCATGAGCAGTGTCCTCTAGAGGTCCGTCTTGGGACCAGTGCTCTTCAACATCTTTATCAATGACACAGACAGTGGAATTGAGCAAGTTTGCTGATGACACCAAGCTGAGTGGTGCAGTTGATACCCCTGAAGGAAAAGATGACATCCAGAGGAACCTGGACAGGCTGGAATAGTGGGCCTACATGAACCTAATGTAGTTCAATAAGGCCAAGTGCAAGGTGCTGGGAGAAGAAGACTGGGAGAAGAACTCATTGAGAGCAGCTCTGCGGAAAATGACTTGGGGTCTCTGGTGGCAGAAAAGCTTGACATGAGCCAGCAGTTTGTGTTTGCAGCCCAGAAGGCCAGCTATGTCCTGGGCTGCACCAAAAGAGGGGTGGCCAGCAGGGAGAGGGAGGGGATTTTCCCCTTCTGCCCTGCCCTCATGAGGTCCCACCACAACTGCAACTGTACTGTGTCCAGGCTTGGGACCCCAGCACAAGAAAGATATGGAGCTGATGGAGCCGGTCCAAAGGAGGCCACAAAGATGCACAGAGGCTGGAGCACCTCTCCCATGAAGAAAGGCTGAGGGAGCTGGACTTGTTCAGCCTGGAGAAGAGGTCTCTGGGGAGACCTCATTGTGGCCTTCCACACAGTGTTATAAGGAGTGTGAAGAACAACTTTTTACACAGGCTTATATTGATAGGGCTAGGGGAATGGTTTTAAACTAGAAGAGGGGAGAGTTAGGTTAGATGTAAGGATGAAATTCTTTACTCAGAGGGTGGTGAGGCACTGGCACAGGCTGCCCAGAGAAGCTGTGGGTGCCCCATCCCTGGAGGTGTTCAAGGGAAATGAAGAATCTGAATCTACCCTCTTGATGGCTCTGGCCACTGGGCTATAAAATATGAGGACAAGTCTGCTTTCCTTCCAGTCAGTGGTACTTTGTGTCTCCAAACTTCAATGCTTTCTAGCAGAATTATTTGGAGAATTTGACCCTTACTCAGAAATTGTTTTGAGATAGTGCGGACAATGAATTCACTACTTTTTGTGAATATTAACTGAGCCTTAGACATACAGATACATGCCTCTGCTTGTTTTTACTGCTAGAGAAAAGAAAACATGTACACTCCTTTGAATTTCAAAAATCACCAAACAAACCTTCAACCCCTCCCATCTCAGTAGAGGAATGTACCCCATATGATTCTTTCTATTCCCCCAAGGAAAAAAAAAAAATATATATATATATATGAGGGAGTGGGGGGAAAGATGATATCTGTAAAGTTCTTTCTGTTTTTAAAATGTAATTCTGCTTCATAGTTACAACAAACTAAACAAACAAACAAACTCTTACCCTCGAAAGGGAGAGGACGGACAGGATACATAATTTCAAAGATCAGAATTAAACTATTTTCACAAAACAGTACTTTTAAGAGTGACATTTCAATGGCACAAAAATTCAGCATAATGGAACTGACAGTTCTAAAACACAGAACAGTAGAGGACATGGGTTTGGCCCTAAAGCCCCTTTCTTGTGTGGGGCCACCTGCTGAACAGTCTGCACTTCCCAGACTCAGAGAACAATGCTATATCTCAGGACATGCATGCTAGGATGGTTTTACCCTGTAAACTCCTAGCTGAGATGCTCTGCTGATGTATTCAATGATCCCTTACAGCTGTTATACCTCTACAGAGTTTACAGCAGATTGAGGACTTTAATGAAAAGAGCAGGAATCACACAAAACTATTTCAATCTAATTTCCCTCTAGGTGTTTCAGGCAGTAATTCTTATTGACCTTTATTTTTTTTAAATTGTTAAATTAACAGCAGTAATAAAACGTTACTGTAGTTAATGTTTCCCCCTAATTCTGCAGACAATTGCTAACAATTCACCAACACTATGAGTTTCTGTGGTCGGATGCTGTCTCACAGACTTAATGCATGCAATTAAATTATTTTATGTAAACATTTGCAGTGTTTCTCTTCTTTCTCCTGCCCCTACCTAAGTAAATTAACTGACTGCCAGCACCAGTCTCATGCTCCTCATGTGAAACCTATTGTGAAGTTTCAAAGCCCAGTACTGTAAGAGAGAACCTGATGTTCTTCTAAATAAATCCACAGACCAATTTGCTTAATAGTTCTGAACAATTATGGTTATGGCCCCAGTCATTTGTATAAAAAGCATTCCGTGGGAAATTAAGTGCAAGTAGATTTTTAAATGACATTCTTCTTTTTTTTCTTTCCCATTGTTTAAAATGTCTCTCCAGAATAAAATATTTTTTCCCACATATATTTTCACTACAAAAACAGTTTTTCTTCCTTGGATTTTGAAGCCAATTTTCAGGAAATAAAAAGACACCACTCGTATATGGCACTTCCGTAATAAAAAGTTGGCTTTCTAGAGCGAGGGAATACAGCACAACTGAATATGGAGAGGTTACAGAACTTTTTATTGAGCATTGCTTTCCTTCATGTGTAACTCAACAAACATTTCCTTTAAAAGGATTCTTAAAAGCCTAAACTGCCTATCAATCCTTAAAATACTAAAATCCTTAGAAGACTTGTAATTCAATATTTTTAAATGAATTATTCAATATCAGACAACAATCAGTGGCATAATCAGGAACAGACACTACCAATATTCACGGGTTAGGTTTCCTATCCTAGTGTCTGAGATAACAAGCTCCTGCCAGATGAAAACACTCCCTCTCTTCTCTTGTACACCACTGAGCAATTTAAAAATAATTCACATCTGTCATGGCTGGCGAAAGCTGGAGGGCAGGCTGTGAAAGAACCTGCTTCAAGACTAACTCTAGGTTTTGAGATGTGTACACTTATAGTTTATCAAACTAGTAGATATCATTTTATATAGATATAGTTTGGATATAGTTTGTATCCCATTTTTACCTTGAATATTTTGAACAAACTCCATTAACTTCTTCTGAGTCAGATGATGGTAGAAGAAACAGCACTCACTGTTACATAACATCAGCACTTCCTCAGAGTTCTAAAGAAAAATGTTTACACTTTGCAACTTAAAATTTGTCACATAATTAATTACAATTGCCACACAATGCAGTGCAGAATAATGCATTTTTCTAAACCATTTTTCAGCTGAAATTTGAATTACAAATGAGCTTAGGAAAAACAAATACCAGGATTCTCAGCAGCTTTTCAAAATTTGTATGCAATGCAGTATATTCCCTGCTTGAGACATGCTTAAAAAGAGGTAAAGGTAGAAGGTGAAGTCTTGCATCTCTTCAATCAACAGCACTAATCTGTCAGCCTGGGCTCTACGCCTCTGCTTCTGCTGATGTGAAATACATGCCCTGCTTTCAGTAATGCTGATAAGATGGCAGCAGCATGCCTGCAGCTCTAGCAAAGTGATGCACCCTGGGTCAAAATTTTTCTTGTTGAGTGTCTCCAAGGGGCAGTTGGTTCTTCTGCCCAGATCAGCTACCAGGAGGACCTCAGGACAGTAACAAGGGACCCGGGCCCAGCGTAATGATCCCTGTCCTAAATCTCTTGCACTCTGTCTCAATAAACAGTGACCTTTTGTACACATTCTCTGATATTAAGATATTAGCAATTTTTCCTGTTCTGCCTAATCAAACTAGCAACCAGAGGGTATGACAAGAGTAAGAACTTACTTTCTTCAGGGTTAATTATTGGAAGGGTTTGTTGTTGTTGTTGTTGTTGTTGTTGTTGTTGTTTTTTTTTTTTTTTTATTCAGTTCCCAGTTGGTGACCTTCAGCTGTTGCAAAACACACATGACAGCAAGAGTACCCAGGACCATTGCCTTTTCTAGCCATGTGGTTTCAATACCTGGATACATCCAGCCTGCAGGCTGCTCTCACTCAGGGTGTCCCTCAAAATCAGGAGTCAAGGAATCTGATGCAGAATGTAGCATTCCCCTAATCAAGTAGCATTAGGTGACTGTCTTGGTGGCATTGGGGCTCTGTGGATTTGTTGTCTGCCTGGGACTTCACAAACAGAATTTAGGATTTTTGTCTTCCTTCACAGTACCAGTCAGTATCAGCACAGGTTTTCAGCTTCTACATGCTAAAAAGAGATTTTCCTCTCTTCCCTGAATTCACTCAAAAATGCCATTTTTAAAGTGGCTATTTTCAACTTCTAGGGCATATGATGATTTTCTGTGCTTTCACTTAGATGGGATTTAATTAAATTCTTTGGGTGTTGGTTCTTTTCTTTCATTGGGCATGAGACTATACCACTGCTTTTATTCTTCGCTGGGTTCCTGATTTTCATGCCTTCCAGAGAGCATAGACTGGGGTAGGGCACACAAAGAACGGGGTTCTGAATAGCAGCCCTCAAGAGGGAGCCAATGGAAATATTTTTCTAATATTAGATATATTTAAAGGAGCAAATGGCTCTTCCACCTGCAAAATCTGGTCTTATACCAGCACCCTCTGCCTAGCTGAGACAACATGGCTGAAGAGAAACTTTGAGGGAGAGCAAATATGGCAAATAAGGGCTTGGTGGAGGCATACAGTTGTGTTATGAAGCTGCTTTTTTCACACTGAACGAGGTTCGTTGAGCAAAATATTAGCAACAGTGAAAGGAAAGGTTTCTGTGAGCACATTAGCAACGCCTGGAGCCTGTGCCTCACAGAGAGAAAAAGCTATTGTTGGTAATGTCTGGAAAGCCAAGGAGTTCAGGGGTTTTCTTCTCACACTTTCACTGAAGAAGACCTATGATCAGATTTCTAGCACAGCTAATGACTAGCCACTTCTGACTAAAACTTGAAGAAATGGTCTGGGGACTACTCATATTTAGTGACTTTGTAATGAAATGGGACTTACAAATTTATGCAAGGCTACTTAAAAGTACGAGCTGAAATAGTGCTAGGAATATGAGAACTGAGGACAGAAGAGGCACTGAAATCAGAGAATCACGCTGAGTTTTTGAAGTCACAGTTGCGTCTAGCCTGTGTTTAGATTTGCATAATTAACTATTTAACCTCATATTCATAATACAACCTGAACAGAGGGGGTAACACCTGTAAAATGGCCATACAGAAAGCTTCATATATGAATCCTACTTTCTTGTTTTCTTTCTTCTTCTTCTTTTAATGTTTTCTCTCCTTTCTATGTCATCTAATAATTTCTTTTTCTGTTAAACAAGGTAAGAAAGATTTTGCCATGCCTTCCTAGATTTTAAAATTCTCCAAAACTTGGGCTGCATCCAAGAATTTCAAGACATGTCCCTTCAAAAAAAGATGGGCTATACAGCAAAAATATTTCTGAAAATGAGAAGCAAATTGTGATTAGCGGTAGGATTTATCTCATCAACATTTCCACACTTACAAACAAGACTTCTATGACTGCACAAGCCTCCCTGACCTCTTACAGATCCTGTTTAGATTCAATAGAGACAAAAAGGCACTTCTAGGAAACAATTAATATAGCTTATTTTAGATATCTTCATTAGGATGAAAGGAATTCTGTTGCAGAAGTGCCCCTTGTCTTTTCTTTGACTATAAAGTGAAGGCAGAATTACTAGTATTTGTCCGATAAATGCCATAGTGAATTTTAATGCAAAAAATTACAGTAGAAGTTTTGTGTTAGAAAAAACAGATGCAACAACCAGCAATCCTTGCCTTTAATGGTGGTAAAAGATGTATCCATGGGTTTAGAATGAGGCTTTTTAGTCCACAAGGGGCAGTAGAATAAGTCACAAAATGAACAAGCAATATGTAGTTTATCTCACATTTTCAAAGGTAAATTCAGTTAAAATAATTTATATCAACATTTTGTATTTTATTGTGAGGTTCAAAGGCACATAATAAATATTTTCTTTCCACTTCATATCCATTTAGACTGACACAAAACAAATGCTAAAATTGATATCTGAACACCTATGAGCCTTGAGAAAGTTCAGATCTCCCATCACTTTCATAGTTTGCTTGCACAATATTATTCCTAGGATTTTCCTCAAGTGGTTTCTGTCCTTTTCTCTTGGTTGTTCTAGCTCTTGGAAGAAAGATTACTATGCCCCATAATGGTCTTCTGATTTGCTTGTTTAACCTGATAAGAGTCTACAAAGATTAATTTTCTTTTCAAACCTTTGCTAATAAGGAGACATGAGCAAATAGAAGATATTCCCATTAAGCATTTGATTCACACTGTATAGAGATATAGCATCACATTTCTCTGGCAGCATTGGCCTTGTTCAACAGATCTTAATTAAGGATTGATTTTAATTCCATCTTTAATGAATTCATGAACAAAAAGATTAAGTCTTTTAGTCAAGCTTATCTGAGACTCTGAAAATAATTGAAAAGTTTAAGGTGACAGAGTGAGACAAGACTACTCTAATGTAACCAAGCCAATAAGTATACCAAGCTGCTAATGTGACTGTCAAATATTGATCTAGTGTTTGCACAGAAGAAACAGAAGTGAGTATCTGTTTCAAAATTAATTATGATATATTCGAGAACGATCAGTTGGTTTTCTTTACTTTGTACATACACAAGAGATCTCAATAAATCCAAAAAAATACATCAAAAAGTGCAAATGTTGCTGCTTACATGATAACCTTTTCAAAGTGGGGCAACACCTACTTCTCTTGGGTAGAATGAGAGAAAAGACAATTGAAAGTTGGACCACAACTTCACTCAGATTTCTGACTCTTTTAAGAACATAGTATTCTAACCTTTAATCTTTTATCATTAGATTTCGTTTACATAATTGATCCCAATATAAGTTTTAAAAAATCACTTTTTTTAGTATCTGTGTGCTTTATGTTAAAAGTCATGTAGTGACTTAAGTATCAAAACCAGAAATTATTTAATGACATGTATTTCCCAGTTTGAATGAATTATCCTTCTATAATAAGTCCTGACAACATTGAATCTGTGAATTTTTCAGCTATAACTAATCATTCACTTCACCAGGCAAAACTTCAATGAGCATTGGCATCACGCACCTGAACCCGACATTCAGTTCATCCTGTAGCATCAGTTCTGCTTACCGAAAGTGGCCCACTGAGCACCCACATTCAGCAGCCCAGCTACATGCCAGCAAGCCAGGCGTCTTACCCATTCAAAGTTTGAAAATAGGTTGAGATCCTTTCGGCCTCAAGACTTCTAATCATACAAATTACTGGGGCCCCTAGTACAGAAATGTGGAGTTGTTGGAGCAGGTCCAGAGGAGGGCCACCAAAATGATCAGAGGGCTGGAGCACCTCTCCTGTGAGGAAGGGTTGAGGGAGTTGGGACTGTTTAGCTTGGAAAAGAGAAGGCTCCGGGGAGACCTCATTGCGGCCTTCCAATACTTAAAAGGAGCTTACAGGCAGGAGGGGGACCGACTTTTTACACAGGTGGATAATGGTAGGGCAAGGGGGAATGGGCTAAAACTGCAAGAGGGGAGGTTTAGGTTGGACATCAGGAAGAAATTCTTCCCTGAGAGAGTGGTGAGGCGCTGGCACAGGCTGCCCAGAGAAGCTGTGGCTGCCCCATCCCTGGCTGTGTCCAAGGCCAGGCTGGATGGGTTCCTGGGCAGTTGGATCCAGTGAGCTAGTGGCTGGCAGCCCTGTCCACGGCAGGGGGGTTGGAACTAGATGATCTCTGAGGTCCCTTCCAACCCAAGCCATTCTGTGATTCTATGATAACTATTTCTTTGCTGTGTATAGTGACCTAAAAATCATTCTACTGACTTGATGGTGTTTTATGTTCAGAAATCTTCCTTTGTGCTTAGAGAGTGATTTTGTAGCAATACAAGAGGACGAGCTGCATAAATAACAACAGAGATTTAATGGTTTCCCTTGCTGTGAAGACCTGTGTATGTCTAATGTAGCATGACATCAGTGTATACCAGATAGGAAACAAATATTTAATTTGATAATCAACTTTTCTTTTTACTTTCCATTGAATTGTTTTCCTTGTTCTTCAGGGTTTTTTTAGTGTAACGGACCTACAATTATACTGAGACTAGAGAAGAGCACACCTTTGAAACCACAGTCTTGGATAAACTTTCTTGCAACCATATGCATGCACACAGACTTATGTATTCATTTTTAGAGTAGGGAGTATAGAATATTTTAATTTATTTCTTGTAGTTTTTTTCTGTTGATCATGTTAAACCTCCTATTATCTTCCATTCTTTGATCCTATTTTTATTTTGTTTCCTCTCTTGCTTTAAATAAAACCATGCAAAGGACAATGCCTGTACTGAAATATTTGAATTCACTTTGATTGCTGCTTTCAGTTCCGGAAGACTTAAAGTCACAATAAAAATATTTCTGAACAAC
Organism: Alectura lathami; assembly: GCA_013399715.1. Classification (NCBI taxonomy): domain Eukaryota; kingdom Metazoa; phylum Chordata; class Aves; order Galliformes; family Megapodiidae; genus Alectura; species Alectura lathami. Next base: position 57,596 of record VXAV01008415.1, on the reverse strand, counting down.
TGCTCTGTTTTGTTTGCTCCAACTGAAATCTAAAGATGGTAAGCAGATGGTGATATAACCTTATCTGACAGGCAAAAAAAAAAAGAAAATTATTTAACATTCTGTCACATGCCTTGTTCAAATGCATGGCTGTAAAAGAGTTCTGTTTTTCTTATGTAGGATTGTCATAAAATCTCTTCGCAGTTCCACCTGGTCAGATATTTAATAAATATAAGCAAACTAAAACAAAGAGCTTGGCTATGAAAATCAAATAAAAGACTCAATATTACTGTAGAATAACTTGATTTCTCCTGGTAAAACCAGAACACATATAATGGGCAAAAAAAGTATTGCCTTTTCAAAGATTCTTTCCCCTGAGAATCACCATTCAGCTGTTCATGCTTGCTGGTGACACTGTTGTTACACAGAATAGATTTTGAAGTTCCCTAGACCCTTCAAGGTGAACACATCAGCACTCTCTCCCTCTATCCACCCCTTAGCTTTAGTTCAGACACTTTAAGGACAAAAATTGCATGAATTTGTACGTAATACTGGAGTCATTTCTAGTCTCTTTCTTTGGAAAATAGACTATTTTACTTTGATGGGTCACACAGTTCAATGTTGCAAAGAGATTCCAATGGCACCAAGTCCTCAACCTCAAGTCCAAACATCTCATCCTATGTCTAATTTCATCTATTTTTCCCCACATCTAGCTTACCAAAGTTTCATCTACCTGAAAAAAAGTCATCTTTGTATGTAATACTTCTTTGCCAGGATTGGCACATTCATTGAGGCTCCTAGTCTGTGCTGCTGTTAAGAACGGGAAGAAATAGTAGCTTCCCTTCCTTCTTTTTCCACCTCCTCTGGGAACCTTGAGATTTCAGGCATCTTCTAATCCATCTGACCATTCCTCCCCTAACTCTGCTTGCTCAACTGAGCTTTGACATGTTTCGAGCAAAGTCCACTTCTTTGAGGAATACCTAAATCCTGCAAAATTGTTTTACTTTGAAATATCAGATTCTTGATGGCTGGTCTTGAGGCTATTCATGTATGCCTGATAAGTATTTGGTTTGCAGGCTTTGTTGTACTGTTTCTTTGCCATTTGTGAAACAGAAGCATCCCCAGCTTAAAAACACTACCAATTTTATTCTCATGAGAACTTTAATCTATGGTTTTATGACTTTCTCATTTGACTTCACACAGCTGTTGGCAGGCCTGTTGTTAAAGAAACACTGAATTTAAGATAATTGCAAGACAACTGGTCTTTCTTCAAATGCTTGTGCCTTATAGTAAGAACTTTTCTACAATCTGATGGGATGTTCTGGAAGTGCAGCCCTTGAAGAGCCAGTCTTAAATAAAATCTCTCAAGTAAAAAAATGAAAAATGACAGAAAACCAAAAAAGCAACACAGCTATGAACATTGGCAACAAATATTAATGGGGCTGTTAACCAAAGCTACTCACATAGTCTGTGAGCTGTTCTGCAAGGCTACCTGAAAGGAGAGAAATAGTCCCAGGCACCAGTGCAGGCCAGGGGGAACTGGCTGGAAGTCAGCTTTGTAGATAAGAAGGTGCTGGTAGGCAACAATTTGAACGTGAACAGCACCCTGGGCTGCATCAGCAAGAGGGCAGCCAGCAGGTCAAGGGAATTGACGCCTTCCTCCTCTGCTCAGCACCTGAGAGACCCCTTCAAGGATGCTGTGCCCAGCTTTCGGCACCCCAGTACATGAAAGGCACTGACATGCTCAAGTCCCACCAAGATGGTTAGAGGAAGGGCACAGGTGATGGAAGTGAAGAGGCTGAGAGAACTGAGGCAGTTCAGACCCAAGAAGAGAAGACTGAGAGGGGTGTTGTTGCTGCCTCCAACTACCTACTGGGAAGTTATAGAGATGCTGGACCCAAACTGTTTCCGAAGGTGCACAGTGACAGCAGGAGATGCAAAGGATACAAGCTGGAGCATGAGGAATTCTGGATAGAGACAGGAAAACTTATTTCAACTGAGCGTGATCAGACACCAGTCCAGACTGTCCGAAAAGGCTTCACCCTTAAAGACACTCCAAACTCAGCTGGTCCTGGAGCAACTGACCTTCCATCGTGAACGATTCTATGACTCTGCATCTCAGATATTGCAGGAGTAAGGCCCTATAGCTGAGCTCCACTTACTTCTCTCTTTCATGGGATTCAGGAGGCATAACAGCTGTTAGTTTGTAGCATGTGTACTTCAAGTCACAACCCCATGTAACTGGAAAGAACCTCTTGCGAGATCCACTGCCTTTTATGAGCATTGCTTTCACCACAAGAATTCTGTTCCTAGTTTTTAAAATAGAAAGTTATATTGATTATTACTTTTTCCTGTCTTTTCTGTCTTTTATACTACTGTAAGTCAATTCTCCCATGATTCCAAAACAAGTTTAGAAAAGGGTAAAAACATTTTTGTGTAAGTTAAACAACATTGGCAGTCCAGTGTTACAGACATGTTGATAAACATAGATCTCAATAGTGACTTTACAAAACTTTTTGGTAAGTGGTATTTTAACTCTTCAGTTCTGCACACTAAGTGAAATCAGTCTAGAGGTACTTACTACGGATTCCACAACATTTTATACCAGGGTTCCTCTTTTTTTTTTTTTTTTTTTCTAAAATCTATTTATTCATTTATTTTTGTAGTTTTAGAGAGGAAGATCAGGATAAAGTTAGGAAGAATCAGACGTCCTTAAGGACTAGAAGTAATAGACAACCAAAATGATCAGAGGGCTGGAGCACCTCTCCTGTGAGGAAAGGTTGAGGGAGTTGGGACTGTTTAGCTTGGAAAAGAGAAGGCTCCGGGGAGACCTCATTGCGGCCTTCCAATACTTGAAAGGAGCTTACAGGCAGGAGGGGGACCGACTTTTTGCACGGGTGGATAATGGTAGGACAAGGGGGAATGGGCTGAAACTGCAAGAGGGGAGGTTTAGGTTGGACATCAGGAAGAAATTCTTCACTGAGAGAGAGGTGAGGTGCTGGCACAGGCTGCCCAGAGAAGCTGTGGCTGCCCCATCCCTGGCTGTGTCCAAGGCCAGGCTGGATGGGTTCCTGGGCAGTTTGATCTAGTGAGCTAGTGGCTGGCAGCCCTGTCCACGGCAGGGGGCTTGGAACTAGGTGATCTCTGAGGTCCCTTCCAATCCAAGCCGTTCTATGATTCTATGATTCTATGATAATAGAAGTTGGATAAATGTGCAGTGTCAACAGATGATGGCACTAATCAATGCCAGAATGATTAGGAGCTACTGATGTGCTGATACTGAAAATGTAAATGAGATCATATTATGCACATATGAGGTACTGTCAGTAGAGACAGATGACTATAAATAGCCTGATTAAGTAGATTCTGATGATTCTCCTACATCAAAATAGTAAAAGAGATAATGAAATAAGCTAAAGGAAAGCAGAGGGAACCTGCCTGTGTATCATTTCCACGGAATGCTCGTTGGGATGGCTGGGATGTCCAGCCATGCATGAAAGAGGACATGCAGAAATAAAAGGTACATGAAGAACATAGCAACCAGATATGCCTCTACAAAATAGAATTCTACTCCTGTCTGTCAAAGAAATTTGATGTTGATATTTCCAGGATGGCTTAAAGCATTCTTTATAGCTTTCCCCTTTAAGTACACCAGAAGTTCAAAAAGCCTTTTTTTTTTTTTTTCCTGGCTTTCCAGTCAGCTCTGTTTCCAACAGATTTCACTAATTGAAATGAATGAACAGGGACATCTAAACAGACAAGTGGTGGCCACTGTTCTAAATTAAAGGAACAATTACCCACAAGGAAAGGAACCAACCTTAAAAAATGGAGGATGTTGAGTTGATATCTATTTTTTTTTTCAGTGCTTATTCTGTATAGATTTCTTTCACATTTGAACAGAATAAGTGAATATTTTTGTCTGTTATTTTCTGATCTTCATATATGAACTACCATTACATTCTGGTTACGTATTTGCAAGAGAGCAGATTAAAAATATAAATATACATAAAACCTACTAATTCATATCATTTCAGGCTTGCAACCTCTCCCTTCCTTTTCTGTGTTCAAGGCTATAATTCAGAAGGACACCATCTCTCTCAGCTGCCAGCCAGAACTGAACTTGTGCTAGGTCAAGAAGGTTTGCAGGAGCAAGACCTACAGTAACCATGCATTGTAATGATCTGGATGGAGCAAATTTGGTAGGGTCTGGTCACAGGTTGGGAGAATTTGATAACTTTAAAATATCTTTAACATTTCTAGATAAATTATTAATAAGGAAACAAACAAACTACTGTTTGTTCTCTTCTACAACATTTTGTGCTTTTATTCTGCAGTACCAAAGAAGGGACATAGGTTAATGAACAACGAGAGTCCCATTGACATCACTGATGATGCACATTCAAAGTAAAGAATGAATGTGCCTGGATGGCTTTTGATGTAGCTCTTTTCTGAAGTGCTGGCAGAGTATTTTAAAGCCATCAGAATGCACTTTGCACTCTGTCAACAAACTCAGGGCTTTTAAAAAAATTAACCTTCAGGTAGATACCAGCTTGGCCATTTTGAATTGAAAAAGAGATTTAACAAAAGCTGTGAATATGCAAAGTGAGTACTTTCATGGAAATTGATGTGCATCCTGAACAACAAGGGTAAACAACAGCTGCTACAAACCCACAAAATGGCCCAGGTGAGACTGGAAGAATGATTTGTACGAAACTTGAGCATTTGAAACAGAATGTAAGAACTATGTGAAGGTTTTGTAAACCTCTGCCAAATTATCAGCATATGTTCTAAGAAAAAAAATGGCATTTGCCCAAAAAAGGGCAATAATCTTTTGACTTATTTCAAATTCTGACTTTTTTCTGACATAATGTTTCACATTCTCCATCTGCCTTTTTTTTTCTGCTGGTTCATTTTCTGATATTATTTATGAATATTGATCTGAATTTACCTGATCTAGGATTTAGAAAGATGAGAAAAGATGTAGTTGGGAATCCTGCCCACTCAAAATTTTGCAAAATAAAATTTATGTGATTTCTATAGAAATACTAATGAAGATTGAGGAATAACTATTGTTAATCCGAGAGCAAGCATGAAGTCTTGTTAATGACTCCTTTGTAAGTTTGATGTTAAATAAAACTGAGATTCAAACATTCCCTTTGAAACTGACAAAGCTCCTGGCTTTACTTCCAGAGCTGGTGGCATGCAGTGAGTAGGGAGGCAATGCATTGTATGCATACAAGTTGCTCTAGCAGACAGTGCAGGGACTCACTGAGAGAGACTGAGAAGGCTGCGACATTCCCGTTTGAATGAGCACAGGCATGATGGTGACAAAATAAAATCAACAGGAAGTTGTGGAGTACTATCAAAGTTACTCAACCATGCTGTCCCCTACTGGCTCGATTATTTTTTTCAGGAGGGCTAATGTGATCCCATGACATAAAAGTATGGAGCGACAACACCATAAAAATAATGTTCGATGTTTAAAAGGAAAAATTTAGAAAGTTTCATGGACCTTCTGAATCAATAAATTTCAATACACTTACAATTTTCCAGCTGAGTTCTTTCATTTGCTGGCATTAAGAATACACAGCCTTAAACATCTACAAAACAGGCATGAACATCGGAGCTGCTTACCTCTGGCTCCCTTACTAATTCATCAGAGAGAAATAGTTACTTCCACAACGTGAAGCCATTTACCTGTTTTTGATGTCTACTTTCAAGCGACCTGAGTAGCATCCAGTAGTGCCTACTTCCATCCAGTTTGAAGGGAGCCCAGCATAACTAGCTGACATTTGAATCCCTCTCATGGAAGCATCTCTTGTTGTTTAAATGAATCCTAATTTTTCCTGTTTTACTTATCATATTCAACTAGCTATCCAGTGAAAGAAATGCATGAGATTCAAGAACCTCAAAAGCACTTGAGCAAGTTAACATTCAGCCTCAGCAACTCAAAGAAAATCTTTCATATTACTAGGAGTTCTGGAACTGTTGCGTATTCTTCACTGCTAAATTGAACTGGTACTTTGTTTTTAAGCACCATTTGAGAAATTCATGTTCTGTTCAGCCTTAACTCAGCAGAAAGATCAAACAGAAGAATTGAGTGCCGAATTACTTAGCATGAAAAATGTGAAAAGTGACCAAACCAAATTATCATCATAGAACTCTCCTATCAATTTTCAGTATCTTAAAACTTTGTAAGCAAAACATTAATTAATAAATGCAAGCATGAATAATGCAAACTATCAGCCAAGCAAAAAGCCTGAAAAGCTGGATATATGGCCTAACTGGCTAAATAACAGCCTCAAATAGATACTGGAAAAACCCACAGGTTATCTGATTTGAATGCATTTCTTCTGGAGAAACAAAATGCCTAGTGCCTTTCAAGGCACTTTGTTGACTTGAAGATGAGAGGCCTCACCAATGCAGAGATGATCAGCTGTCACTAGCAAAAGTGAAGAGTACATGACCTTGACAAATACTAATCTATGTGAATTAAAATTCAAAAGAGTACAGTGTGAAGACAAATTGGGGAATATTCATCTCCTTGTATTAATCACTGAGACTGAGCTGTTTGTCTAGGCCTCCTGTATTGTCAACAGAAAAAAAAGCACACACAGGAAATAATTTATCCCAGACATCTTTGAATGAACCTCTGGAGGTGCCTCTTTCTGTTTCTGCATTGATTGCAGGGAGTGTTTAGGAGATTTATACCTGATACTCAACATTTAGACAACTAAAGTCAAGCAAGATGTATTCTACCCTGGGGAATGACAGCAAAAAGGTCTACTATAACTTCAATTTTAATTGGCAGAGGAGAAAGAACTGAGCATACCAGTAATTCACAGAATGACTCTAAGCCACTAATACACTTCAGGCATGAAAGGCAAATGGGATCCTGTGACATGTCAGACAAATTTTCCATAGATAGAGAATTAATAATGCCCCTTTATAAAAATGGGTAAGAACTCATCTGGAATATGATGTACAAGTATCAGTGGGAGAAGAGAACTACTTAAATCAGAAATGTAGTATTAGAACTAGCTTTTTATCCTATCCTAGGGTTTGATTAGCATATTCAAAACAGATCCCTCAACCTTACATCTATGATTTCTGGTACAGCCTTCTACAAAGACCATATAAAAAAACAAATGGTTTTAAGATTGGTATTGGTACTGGTGCTTCTTGTCTGCACCGAGAATACACAACTGCACTCAGTGAGCCCTTTCTACAAAGGTCCTATGGACATAACTGACAGGAATTGCGTAAATTACTCTGCAAGGAAAAAGAGTCACAACATACTCATATTTAACTTGCCAAGTACAAATAAGGACGTTCAGGAAGAATAACATAATTTTAAATGAGATTCTTCTTTCCCAAACTTTGCAAAGCAAACTGCATTTTCCTGAATTTCAGAATAAGCAGGAAATGGAAAATGTAGCTAAAAAAATTAGCAAATAAAAATCAAACAATACAGACCACAGTATCTTCAGATGTCGTTTAAATAAATTGTTGGTGTGCAACTCAATTACACAAAATTAAATTTATTTTAACAACTTTTACTCATAATATTGCACTCGTTGTAGGATCTTCTAGATCTATACTGACTATACTGATGTTTTCAATACAAGACAAGTGTTTGAATCAGTTTTCTTTTTATCATCCATGGGTCTTACATACAGCAAGAAAGGAAAGAAAAAAACATTGAAAAGTGCTCTTTCTCTTTTTTTTTTTTTAATCAGTTAGACTGGAAGGAAAAATTCAGACAGGAGAAAGAATGATAGCATTGGAAATGACTTTGTAAAATATGAAAAATTGTTTCATTTGCAGCCTTACCTGCATGTCACAAGTGGTATTGTGAGGTCTGAGCAGACTGCCTCCAGAGATATTCCTGCTTCCCATGGCTCATCATAACAGTCTCTGAGTTTTGCTGGAGGTCTTTGAACCTTTCCACCAGGTGCAACTTCATCCTTCTCAAGGGTATGCTGGCAGGAATCTCCACAGAAGCATCTCCAAGGTGAAGTTTTCCATTTTTCCTTAGACACCATATTTTAACTGAAGTCCAACCTCTATACAAATGAAGAGACTGAGAAGTATGCCCTCATGTATTCTGCTGAATACTTACCCTTTCCGAGTCCTCAGAGAATGCTTTGCTCTCATATTTCTTTCATATATTTAAGTAGATTTTGTTTTTACTATTCTATTTCAGTGATTTAAAGAGAAGATGCTGCAGTAAGCATTTTTTTTTAGAAGGCAGGAATTACTTTAAAAGCAACAACATGTGAAGCATACCCAATATATCTCTTTTTAAGACACAGTTTTTAAGTGTGAAAATGTCAAAAATGAAAGGAGAGGGGAATTAAATAGGAAATAATAGAGTCTGGGGAAAAAAAAAAAAGTGTAAATCAAGAAGAATTAAATTTAACTATTTACAATGTATGAAAGAAAATTGAAATCACAGTTATAAAAAGATGAACGTTAGCATGATAGATAGCATACATTTAGGTGTCTAAGCCAAGAAGTGCCCTGTGAATGTAAGTACGATTCAGAGACATTAAATCTCTTGAAACTGGAATAAGCTATAAGGTACATCTGTCTGCTTCAGGTAGTGATGGTTCAGCATTATTAAGGAGAATGTCAGTGGTGCAATTGAGCATATTTGTGGCTATAAATGTATCTGCTTGCAGAAGTGACCTGTAGCAGAAGCCCTAAAATTCGGTGGGGCTGGGAGCTTTAAAGCTTTCCAGTGAAACATACTTTGAAGGAGACATCATAGTGGGGGTCTGCTACAGGATGACCAGGTGCAGGAGGTTCTCTATAAACACATAGGAACAGCTGCACATTTGCAAGCCATGGTCCTCATGGGGGACTTCTGCCACCCTGATATCTGTTGGGAGGACAACAGAGCAGGGCACCAGCAGTCAAGGAGGTTCCTGGATTGCAGAGATGACAACTTCCTCTTTCAAGTAGTAGAGGAACCCACACGGAAAGGTGCTATGCTGGACCTTGTCCTCACCAACAAGGAGGGGCTGGTGAGTAATGTGAAGGCCACGGGCAGCCTTGACTGCAGTGATCACAAAATGGTAGAGTTCAGGATCCTTAGGGAGTCAAAGAGGGTGTGCAGCAAGCTCGCTGCTCTGAACTTTAAGAGAGCAGACTTTGGCCTCTTCAGGGATCTGCTTAGCAGAGTGTCATGGGACAAAGCCCTGGAGGGAAGAGGGGCGCAGGAGAGCTGGTCAGTATTCAAGGACCATCTCCTTCAATCCCAGGAGCAGTGCATCCCAAGAAAGAGGAAGGCAGGAAAGAAAGCCAGAAGGCCTCCATGGATGAACAAGGAGCTTCTGGACTTACTTGGGTGCAGACAGAAAGTCTGTAGGGAGTGGAAATGAGAACAGGTTAACTGAGAGGAATACAAAGACATCCAGGCAGCCAGGGATCAGGTTAGGAAAGCCAAAGCCCAGACAGAATTAAATCTAGCCAAGGACATAAAGGGGAATAAGATGAATTTCTAAAGGTACATCAGTGATAAGAGGAAGGCTAGGGAAGATGTGGGTCCTCTATGGAAGGAGACTGGAGACCTGGTCATGAGGGATATGGAGAAAGCTGAGGTGCTCAATGACTTATTTGCCTCAGTCTTCACAGGCAAGGGCTCTAACCACACCGCTCAAGTTGCAGAGAGCAAAGGCGAGAGGTGGGAGAACCGAGATCTGCCCACTGTAAGCAAAGATCAGGTTCGAAAATATCTAAAGAACCTGAAGGTGCACAAGTCCATGGGACCTGGTGGGATTCGTCCATGGGTCCTGAGGGAACTGGCAGATGAAGTTGCCAAGCCACTGTCCATCGTATTTGAAAGGTCATGGCAGTCTGGTGAAGTTCCCGCTGACTGGAAAAGGGGAAACATCATCCCCATTTTCAAAAAGGGAAAAAGGAAGATCTAGCAAACTACAGGCCAGTCAGTCTGACCTCTGTGCCTGGCAAGATCATGGAGCAGATCCTCCTGGACGATCTACTAAGGCACACGGGAAATGAAATTTTTGATGAGGTGATTGGTGCCAACCAGCATGGCTTCGCCAAGGGTAAATTGTGCCTGACAAACTTGGTGGGCTTTTAAGATGGAGTAACAGCATCAGTGGATAAGGGAAGAGCAACTGATGTCATCTACCCACACTTGTGCAAAGCGTTTGACACTTTGTCACATGTCTCACATGACATCCTGGTGGCTAATTTGGAAAAGCACGGGTTTGATGGACAGACCACTCGCTGGATAAGGAACTGGCTGGATGGTCACACCCAGAGAGTTGTGGTCAACGGCTCAATGTTGAAATGGAGACTGGTGACGAGTGGCATCCCTCAGGGATCAGTACTGGGACCAGCGCTGTTTAACATCTTTGTTAGCAACACGGACAATAGAATTGAGTGCACCCTCAGCAAGTCTGCGGACAACACCAAGCTGTGTGATGCCACTGACACGCTAGAGGGAAGGGATGCCATCCAGAGGGAGCTGGACAGGCTGAAGAGGTGGGCCCATGCCAGTCTCATGAAGTTCAACAAGGCCAAGTGTAAGGTCCTGCACCTGGGTCGGGGCAACCTCAAGCACAAATACAGGCTGGGCAGAGAATGGCGGGAGAGCAGCTCTGAGGAGAGGGATTTGGGGGTGTCGGTTGATGCAAAATTCAACATAAGCTGACAATGTGTGCTTGCAGCCCAGAAGGCCAACTGCATCCTGGGCTGCATCAAGAGAAGCGTGACCAGCAGGGCGAGGGAGGTGATTCTGCCCCTCTACTCTGCTCTCGTGAGAGCCCACCTGGAGTGCTGCGCCCAGTTCTAGGGCCCCCATCAGAAGAAGGACATTGAGCTGTTGGAGGGGCTCCAGAGGAGGGCCACGAAGATGATCGGAGGGCTGGGGCACCTCCCCTACGAAGGCAGGCTGAGAAAGGTGGGGTCAAACCATTCTGTGATTCTATGATTCTATGATTCTGACTTTAGAATGAAGAGAATGTTTACAGTTTTCTACTTTTACTGCATAAAGCAGTTGTAAATAAGCTGGAGAGATAAGCATGGTCTTATAGTAGAAAAAGGTTGATGTTCAGGCTGTTCTTTCTTAAGGCTGTCAGTTCTTTCAGCCATTGATCAAGATTTGAGAGTTATCAGAAATTGCAGACATGGTAACAGGGTGATCAGTCTTGGCACAGACTAGGAATGTCTTTAGGCATCCATGACCTCTGTATTGCTGACTTAGAGGTAGACAAGACCCTCAACTGAGTTTGTGTCCATTTCATGAGAGACAGAAGAATCAAAGTAAAACTGGATCCTTCGATATCTCTTTCAGCAAAATCAGTCCTGGCTATCTGGAAAATGGGATTTCCATGAGGCTGTGCTAACACCATATCCTACTTTATATTAAGGAACTTAGCACTTTTGCTGTAACCAAAGTCTGAAGCACTGGTTGAAACCTTCAGGTTGTCAGCATTAACTTCTAAATACGCCAGTCTAAAATCTACCTTACATATGAACTTTAAGTTTAGCATACAGAACAGAAGCATGCTTTCAAGCATAAAGCTACTGATTACATTCACTGTCACCCCATGCTGTCATTTTAATGGCATATGCAATACAAAGGAATCTTTCAATACACAGCCAAAAAGGATTTACAAAACATCTTTTCTCTCTGAAGAGCAATTTTGAAAACATCACTCTAAAAACCACTGTGTAACATCTTCAAGAAACCGGACTTCAAGAAAGAAACGTAACTTACCATTGAATAGCTTTCTCTAAGATTCATAGTCTATAAATAAATGTGTTCTGAGGGTACACCTACACCTTATCACTCCAGACTGCAGAGCTTTTTCCTTTCACTGTAACTATGGAGGATGCATTCACACTGTTGTCATCACCTTTGGCACAACAGCATAAAAAACAAAGCATGCCATAAACAATTTTAATCCCTTTCCAGACACAGAAACAAAGTCTAAAACATTGAAGGAAATCTTGTTAACAGAATTTAGGATGTGTTCTCTTTTTTTTTTTTTCTTTTCCACTCTCATTTGTTCATGTGATGCAACTTTACACAATTACCTGCCATAAATTATTTAGCAAAGGTCTTGATGTCCCATGCAAACAGCACTTCTAGACCGACTCTACAAAGTGCTGTGGCAGATCTTGAGACAGTTCATCAGAGATGGCATAGTGCCTGGGGAAACAATGATAGATATGCAACAGTTTAGTAACTCAACAGCCTCATAGAAATTGTATAAGCTCAGTTGGAAGCATCAGTTCCAAAGTCTTACAGCAAATACTGCAACACCCAACCAACCAAGCAGATAATTGCTGATTCTATCAGAGACACTTCGTAACATTTCTGAGAAAGTCTGGACCTACAACTATAAAAAGAGTTCTTTTGTATTAAAAATACGAGGTAATGCATGCTTCTTAGAAGCAGAAAGGAAAGTGAAGGAAATCATAAATAAATCCAAATGAAACTAGAACACTACATTCAGCAGAAACAACTTCCTACAAGATAGGGATGTTCCACAGGTAGTGCAGTGGAAGCTTGGGATCACTTCATTCTGTTACTTCATTTTCTTTCTCTGCAAAGCAGCCACTCCTGAACTTGGAATGGCAACTTATACAGACTGGTTAATGTTAATGTCACATGCTTAGCAATAAGTTGTGACATGAACCAAGTTTTCAGCTTGCACCAGTTTAGTACAGTATATTCCAGACAAAAGTATCTTATTCAGTATTTCATTACTGACTAAATGAAAGAAGTAGCTAAAATTGGTGACATATCTTGATGATACATTTATAGCAGGAACCAATGAGGATATCATGCAGGAAAACAAAGGTACCTTAATGCTGAAGATTAACAGACATAGGTTATAATTCATTAGCAACTGATGTGCAAGATAATGCAGTTCAGAATTCCTAAGAGTTATCGCTATTATTATCTGGTGGTCTCCTTAGCTGAACACGACAAGCAGAAAATAAAAAGAAAATAAATATGATTTTGAGCCACCAACCTGGTATGTCTGTGAATATATGGGAGTATAGGAGACTACAGACAAAATATTTCCAGCAGGGACTAGGTAGTATTTATGCCATTTTACAAAGTCCTCATAATGCAGAATTTATAAGTCTGAACAGAAAGATTAGCAAGGAGACATTAACATCATATCAGATAGGGATATCTCAGACCTTGTGGGAAAGAGAAGCTGAAACTGCCTTCTAATGGTGACTCAGATTGCTTGGGTAGATTATCTTCTTTATCAAAATTGAGACAGGAACATAGTGGTGGTTTATGAATTCACATCAGTGAGTCCAGCGGGGGGTCATTGAGCTGGTCAGGGGCTGGAGCACATGATACATGAGGAAAGAGTGAGGAACTGGGTTTATTCAGAGAAAGCTCAGGGGAGACTTGATTGCAGCCTACCTGACGGAGGATAGCAGAGAGAACAGAGCCTGGCTCCTCTAGAGGGTGCACAGATATGATGAAAGACAACAGATATTTTTGGAGCATAGAAATTCTGACCAGAAATAAATGATTTTTATTTTTTAACCATAAGGGTTCTCAAACATGTGCCTAGAGAGATTGTGGGACCTCCATCCCTGGAGGGTGTCCAAAACTCATCATGAAATGGGCCTCAGCAACCTGGCCTGATTAGACTTGCTTTGGGTAGGGGTTGGACTAGATGAACTAGAGGTGCATTTAAAACCCAAATTCCCATACTCTTTCATGAAATAAAGCATTAAAAAAGACAGGAAAAAAAAATAGTAAGCACTAGCTAATTTTAGGGAAAATGAGCATGCTTTCACTCAGAAAAGTTCTTAAACAGTAAAGGGAACAAAACTCTAGTTACCTTTGAAATAAAACTAGATTAGTTTCCGAAATTCAGTGGAATGAAAATGACTGGACTAGAAACCCTGAAAGAGCCACATGCCTATGCGCTATCTTGTTGCTTAGTTATGACAACTCTAAACCTCTTTTTGAAACTTAGTATTTCCAAATCACGGATGAAATTTTACATAAATTCATAAAGTAGTGAAGGAATATGTACCAAAAAAAAACCACAACAAAACCAACTCAGCATTTTTTCATCAGTTGAAATACTCAAAAAACACAGAAAAAAACCGTATCTGGCAACAACAGCAAAAGAGCAGCACACCCGGCCCCGCTTTCAGGGCTGCCAGAATGAGAGCACTAAGTCTTAGCACTACATGGGACAGGCTGTTGTCACCCACCCAAAGTAATTCAGCCTGCAGCCTGCCTCTGAGCTATGGTCAAGTAGTAGACACATTGGTCCACATGCTAAATGAGTTGTTCTAGGAAACCAGATTTTTTCTTCTACAGACAACAGATTAAGTTTCTAATACTGAGTTTCTGGAGATGTTTCTCTGCAGTCAGAGGAAAAAGGCTTGTCTTGGTTTCATAGTGAAGCGTATCACTCCGTACAAGCAAAAAGCTTTCTTAGCAAAAACTTATTTTTGTTGGCTTAGTCCTTCCAGTTCAGCATAGAAAGCTTCACACATGCTTCAGCTGAGTGGAAAAGTTTTCAAAACATAGTGGTTATATTCTTTACATATGGCACTATGAAAAATGGATGAAAATTACCTACAGCAGTTTGGAGCTTGGTATTTTGCAATTTTCACAAGGGCTGCTGCTCCTGAAAAGATTAACAGATGTTCTTGATAAAGCCTGCATGCCACGTGAAACCGAGAGCTTTTGGCTGTCTCTCAAATGCAAGACTACAAAATGTTTTCCAGAAACGTTCAGATGGGACGGATTATTCACAAATTGCCTTTGTCATCACTCAGAGAAGAACTGTCTCTGGCTTTAAATATTTCAGAGATATTTATTGTATTCTGAAAACTTCATTTTATTTCTAACGTATTTACAGTTAAACATTCAGAATCATAAAATATGAAGTATAAAATATTTAACAAAATAGATGCAGTTCATGTTGTTCAGATGCACCGTAGATCTATGATGAAACAGTAAACAGCACAGGAACTTCCTGATGGTCCTTTCTCTCATTCACCAGGGCAGACCTGCCCTGCACATTCTGATCTGATCATTATGGCATCAAATTCTCATTTCAGAGACCATCATCACTCTGGTTCCTGTGTCCTCAGTCTGTCTTCCACAGTTATGTTCACTGTCTGCAATGCAACACTGTATGTTCAATACATTAGTTACCCTCTAAAGTTGGTATTTTCAATACTTTTTTTTTTTTTATTATTATTATTATAGAACTTTCTAGAAAAGAAGAATCAGGTAATTCAGGCAATATGAACAAAAGAGTCATTTATTATATATATATTCTCTAGTTAGTTATAATAGTCTCTTGGATTTTAAGTGTCATTTTTTCTATTTTCAATGCTTAAAAATTATAATTTTAAAACGTTAAATATTGTGTTATATACATTATGGTTTCATTTATCATTTCTAAACAAGGAGCATTCTCCAAGTGAAAACTTGGATGAAACAGAAAGCAACTTCATTGATATAACAGGCTTTAAAAGTTCACTTCATACAACCATAGATTGGACTATATGAAAAATAGCCAAAAGTCAATTTGCTCCTGTTTGGGATTTTTTTTCTGTTTATATTTCTGGTCTTGGGAGAGGGTTTTTTTGGCTTTTGTTTTTGTAGAAATGGAAGGACAGATCTGGTCAGTACTGTTGTCAATGTTCAGTATTTTATCTCTTTTTTTTTTTTTTTAACCTCATACCTATTTTATATAAAATAACAAAATATACAGAGAGAGCTGAGTTTGTTACATTAGTTCATACACATACAGTAAATAAAGTTTTTATGTATGGCTTTGCAAAGGTAGATTATGAAGTGACTTTTGAATTTTATTTGTTTAAAAGCATTTTAAGAGAACGTGTTAGTGTGCTTACAATAGCGGCCATGGTAGTCGAATGTCGAGCCAAGAGTTTAATGCTAGGATCACCGGAGGACTTGCCTGACACTGCTTCTGCAGCCTTCAGAAGACAAATGTAGTTTATTACAACCTCATCTATCTTAGCTATAATTTCCTGCTGCTGTGTTTCAGAGTTCATGACTTTAACTAAACGCATGCAGGCTTCTGTTAAGCAACAGAGTACTTGAAAGCTGGAAGTCATAGCTAAAAGCATTTCCTCAGGGCTTTTATCAGCCATGGCCATTTTCCTGCAGGCACTTCCCAACTGTCTTGATTCCATAGATAACAGTTGTTTGTATTTAGAAAGTTTAAGGTCATATGTTTCGGGATGTAGATCTTCTCTCTTGCCCATACTTGCTCGGACCAGTGAGAGTAGCTCATTGGCATCCTTTTGTGCTGCAATAAATCCATCAGGCATTGCATACGTCTTCTCTTTCATCACGTTTATTCGTGTGATTCGTGCATCGAAGGCCACGTCGTTGAGATTCACATCAATTTGGCCACCTTGGGTGTCAGCACTGCTCTTCTCGTGTTCATTAACTGCCTCATCTTGCGGGGACTCGGCAGCTTTCGGAGACTCCAAGACTCTCTGTTCATTTTCACTGGAAAAAGATGGACTAGCCGGTTCTGCGAGCTCACATGGGATCTGTGGTTCAAAGAGACATGAGAGCTGATGGCTGTCTCCATCATCTTCATCATCGTTGTCATCATTTCCTCTGCTCAGGAAGCAGTAGCTAAAGGGACCACGACACCTCCAGGCACTGGTGTCCAGCTTCCGCAACGGCAACACTCGACACTGCTTGGAGTCCTTCTGACTGGTGCCTGTGCCTGAACACCTCTTACTGTCCTTCCTATCAGTGCTGACATACACACAACTCTGGGAGTAACTTTTTGACAGCTTTTTGCCCGGGGAGAGTTCCACCCTTCTCTCTGATTTGGATTCTTCCCTTTGGGTGGTGTCCAGACATTTCAAGCTGGCTGCGGCTTCCTTCCTTTCAAACAGCATCTCAGTGTCTGCAGACCCTCCAATGATGCTGCTGCTGCGTCTCAGCACTTTCCTGTTGTGCGGCATCCTGAGGCTTCCTCCTATCATGTCATATGGCCGTAAACTAACTGTTGCCCCACAAGCCTGATTTACTTTGGGAATGTCACAAGAGTCTTCATTTTGACTTGGCACCTTTGATTCTGATAGCATGGATGATAGCATGATGGAGTCAGCTAGAGGCTGTCTAGGAAAAGCTGTAGGCATGCCTCCTTGTCTTCCCTTTTCAGGCTCTGTGAAAGCTACACTAGGGGTAGTAGAAAAGCAGACAGAATAATTAAGTATCACTCTGATAATATTCAGAGACAAACCTTTTAAATACCTTTAATAGACAGGGCAAATGGATTCCTGGTATTTTCCAGTGGTCTCCATTTCTCAAAATATTTCGCAAAAAAAAAATCATTGCTAGTTCCTCATATCTTTTGTATTTTGCTATGATGTCTTTTAAAATCTATCAATAAATTTTAACTTATGAATAGGTAACTTTGTTCCATTACAGCACACACTGAAAAAAAAAGGGAATAGAAAATCATCTATAAAACTTCCTAAATAGCCCCCAACATATGAATTGGATGCTTCCTATAATTTTGGGTTGGTTATGTGTTTTGGCAGAGAAATCACATTTCTCACTCTTGCTCCCAGTCTGTTCTACTTTCAGATTTTCATGTATTCCCACACTACTGCTACATGTGTGTTGCAATCCAAGAAGAGCGACATGTTTAAAACCCAACTGAAAGCATTTCCAATGCTCTCTCTGAAAAACTGAATTTTTTAACGGTAAGTTTATAAAGTCACTTGAAATTGGAACTTCAAAATCTGGTAATCATGCAATCTGTACATTATTCTTAAAGGAAACACCTACTATCACATTGTGAAGTAAATACATGCTTAATAAGACAGTGACATTTTCTCGCCTTTACATTTAGAGCTTTTTACTCATACTGGCATGTTTTTGACAATCTGCTAAAATAGCATAAAACATAATAAATTAAGCACAGTTTCTTCACACCTACATTAATATACCTTGTGAAGTCATCTTATAATCTAAAAAGCATCCCAGAACTCAAATGACTGTGGATTTTGGAGAAGCTACCAAAGAGTACTTTCTCCCCTAGGCCTCTCCATCAGTATCCCCCAAATATTAGATCTAAAACATAGCAGACTATTTTAACAGTACTGAGAGGCTTTTTAAAAACTGAATCTTCACAAGCAGGTCTTAAGAACATCTCAACACATACAAGTAAAGTGAATATATGCACTAAGGTCTAATCCCACCACCTGCTACAGACTGTTGATGTAGTTTCAGGTAAAGAGAATGCAAATGGCACACCTAGTCTTCAACCTTAACATGTATCTTCAAGAACAAACATAAGAAACACTTTATTACTGCTGTACCTGTAGTTTCTTTTATCTTGGGGATCCGATGACAACCTTCTCTCAAAGTGCCGAACAGTGGTTCAGCATTAATAGCTGAATGCACGACGGGCACTGACATCCTGTGACACACAGCTTCAGGCTGCTGATGCAGGTCCTTGTATGTTGTTCCATGGTTTGGAAGAATGGCAGCTCTTTCATCTGCTGGAATATAGGCAATGCTCTTCATTGATGGGTCAGAGATAATGTGCTTAACATCAGAAGTACAAAGAGGAGATTCAACGGGGGTAGCACATGTGCTACTGCCTGTGCTGCATCCTGCATCCACCGAAGAGCACTGAGAGCTTTGCAGCGAGAAGTGGCCTTCACTTTGCAGAGACGACATGCGCTTAGCCAAGTGATATTCACAAAGTCTAGCCACACTCTGCTCAGCTTCTGGAAGCTTTGAAGGATGGTCATCTGCAGATAAATCGGTATCTTCTGCATCATTTAGGTCTTTGGCTGAAGACACGGGAGTCACATCTGACAAAAAGTTTTCACCTTGGCTAAGCCCTGAGGTATCATCCTGATCTGCCTCAGGATCCACCTCATCCTTGCAGTCAGTTTCTGTTTTACCACGGACAGGAACTCTTGGAAAAGTCTTCCCGTTCACTGTTTCTGAGCTTGGCTTATCTGCTGCCCCATCATCGGCAGCGTACCATCTTTGGCGAAAGGCAGTTCTCTCCACATTAAAAGTGCTTAGGCGTTGACTGTCTCTAGCTGAAAGAGTTCCAAATTTAGGTTTTAGGTCTTCATCAGTCTCTGCTTTTTTAGTTCCCTGTTGCTTTTTCACAGTAGCATTGCCATCAGAGGGTGCTTTTACTTCGCTGTCTGTCATCTTACTTTTTCTTTTACTAGTGCAAGAATATACCAAGGATCCCATGTGCAATTTGCTAAAATAATCAGTGACAGATTTTGTTTCCATGGTCTCTGGCTCCATTTCCATGTTATCCGAATGAAGAATCTGCTTTGAAGGCACAACTTTTGATTGCAGCTCTGCAGCCTGACGACCAGCCAACGGCTGTGAGGATTTCATGCCTGGCCCTCCAGCCTGACTCTTAGCGATGGGAAATTCAGTCTGCTCTTCCACAAGGGGCTGGTAGCCTTCACTTGTGGTCAAAAACATGCGTGCAGTATTTTCGGATTGTTTCTGCGCCGCGGCTAGTTCAGAACTTTCAGTCATTTCAGAGGAATTTGTTTCATTGCCAGAATCTGAAGATGACTCAGGGCTATATGCTCGCAAGATAGCTACACCTGCAAGCCACAAAAAATAAGAGTCAATTAATGACAGCAGCTGAAGCACCTGGACAAGTGACAAGCAAAGGCGTGTGTTAGAGACAAAAATATTCTTTGCAAGAATACTCTGACTTTATTGCACAGTTCCCGGGACAGGTAACTTAATAACATAACAGTAGTTCCATTACATAATGTGGAATATGAAGTATGGAAAATGATGGCAAAAAAAAAAAAAAAAAAAGGAATACCAAAAAACCCTCACAAAATGGAGTATCGGATGAGATGGAATGATTTTCAATGAATAAATGTAACTATGGTGAAAGAACCTGAATTGTCATTCGTCTGCTGTTCCTCTGAAGCAGCCAAAGCTTCTAGTGCTTGAAGTGTAGAGACTACAGCATCATCTAGCCCCTTTTCACACTTCCCCTCTGTATTAGTAGGGACAGCATCGATAAGCGACACTGGAATGTCATCACTGCCTAGATTACTGGCTTGCTCCTTGTCGTCTCTAGGCTGCGTTGCTTGATTCTGAGAGTCTTCCTCATCTGAACTGTCCCTGAAGCCAGGCGGAGGAGCAGCAATGGCCATGTTTAAGGTATGCAATAGGAAATCATCTTCATTATCATCACCTTCTGGAGGTGGAAGTGAAGTCAAATCAATAATGTCATCACTAGAACCAGAAAGGCTGAGAAGAGCAGGCCTATTGATTTCTCCTACCATAATGTCTTCTTCACAGCTTACTTCATCTTCATCTTCGGCATCATCTGTGTTTTCTGCATAACAAATATCATGCAGCAAAGGCTCTTCTATCCCTTCTGCAGCTCCAAATATTTTACCATCATTTATAGTTGCGTAAACAGCGTTTGTAGCAAACTGGATGCTTTCAGCATCTGGTGACAACTCCAGACCTTTAATGTCATTGGCATTACTAATATAAATGGCTCTTTGTTTTTCTAGTACTTCTGGACTTTCATCCAAAAGCCTTTCATAGCCAAGAGTCTGGGGATTGATACCATCAAAGTTGTGATCTCCAAATATAAAGGAAACTTTTGCTCCCCTGGGGGAATCCTGTGCTTTCTTGCTAGATTCCAAACCTGAGAGTGACAGCAGTGAAGGCTGATTAAAATTTCTACTTTCTTCTGCTTCAGTGGAGTCACTTTGCTTGGCCAGATGCTGATCAAATCCACCTGAATTATAGGTATTTTCTATGTACAAATGTCTGTGTTCTTTCTGACATAACAGACTTTCAGAAACATCTACAGTCTTCTGTTTGGGATCAGCAAAGGACATTTGAGTCTCCTGATCTCCTCCAGCC